>JAVIAB010000025.1:33632281-33697281 GCA_032433765.1 Megaustenia siamemsis | reverse complement strand
ATCCTTCAGTGCGATGAGATGTTAATTCGGATGATTCCACTGGCACGGGCGATTGAGCAATTATGGATTTTAATTCATTTGCAGTGATACCGGGGCCTTCGGCTAACTACAACAAAAGTCATGAAGTTTAATGCTGTTTATGTGCTTGATGATAGTGATTATTCTGGCGTCACTGGTGACTTTTAGCAATGATGATAATAACAATTATATGAAATAACAATAAATATGTTAATCATCATCAAGAGTAATAAAATACCCACCAGAGATAATTAAGCCCAGTGCTATTTGCGACAGAGTATAATTAATATCTGGGAACGAGGGTGAGGCGAGTGGATTTCCGACACGAGTGACAGAAAAGCAATACGGAATGGAGGGAAGGAAGTTAAAAAATATGAGGTTTCAGGGGTTGGGGTGGGGAGGGGAGCGTTTAACTTAAAAAAAATATATAGAGGAGCGTGCTGGCAAAAAGGTGAAGCGCGTGAATTTGGAAATAATAGTCCCAGAAGATATCAACCTTCTTAGATTTGATAATATTAATACATTAATAAATAATTCTTGCGGGAAAATCCGTGGCAAGACCAACATAAATGATACATATTTAATGCTTATTTTTAGCATATTTCGGGAAAATCCAAAAATATAATAAAACAAAATTGAAGTTAATTCCGAGCTCGAGAGCTCACACACACATTTGGGCGCGTTTTGCTTTAAATCAACGCATTTATCTAAATCTGCCAGATGGTTACCAGAATATGGTTTGTTTACTGTTAGAATCATCGTCACTGCACGCCGGTCGAACCCATAGGTGCTCTGATATCCCCTTCTAGAATGTCGAGAAAAATCCGAGCAGAATTCTGGCTCACGTGCACGAACTTCATACCACGGCCTGGGATCTACGGTGTGGCTAAGTTCCTGCGACCGGGCAACGGCCATATTTATGACCTAATCTTTTCGATTTTAACTGCCAGGGGATCTTTAAACTGCGCGAGTGTAGACAAGATCCTCATGTTGATTGCCGTTATCCGAGAGGGCTAGACATGGGATCTCACTATCTAGGAGATCAGGGGAGGGTGACGTCATGGAATCACATACCAGGTAGGGAACAGAACAACAACACATACATGGTAGGGAGCAGAACAACAACACATACATGGTAGGGAGTAGAGCAACAACATATACCATGTAGGGAGTAGAACAACAACACATACCAGGTAGGGAACAGAACAACAACACATACCTGGTAGGGAGCAGAACAACAACACATACCTGGTAGGGAGTAGAACAACAAAACATACCAGGTAGGGAACAGAACAACAACACATACCTGGTAGGGAACAGAACAACAACACATACCTGGTAGGGAGCAGAACAACAACATATACCTGGTAGGGAATAGAACAACAACACATACCTGGTAGGGAGTAGAACAACAACACATACCAGGTAGGGAATAGAACAACAACATATACCAGGTAGGGAGTAGAACAACAACACATACCAGGTAGGGATCAGAACAACAACACATACCTGGTAGGGAGCAGAACAACAACACATACCTGGTAGGGAACAGAAGAACAACACATACATGGTAGGGAACAGAACAACAACACATACCTGGTAGGGAACAGAACAACAACACATACCTGGTAGGGAATAGAACAACAACACATACCTGGTAGGGAACAGAAGAACAACACATACCTGGTAGGGAACAGAACAACAACACATACCTGGTAGGGAACAGAACAACAACACATACCTGGTAGGGAATAGAACAACAACACATACCTGGTAGGGAACAGAACAACAACACATACCTGGTAGGGAACAGAACAACAACACATACCTGGTAGGGAACAGAACAACAACACATACCTGGTAGGGAATAGAACAACAATACATACCTGGTAGGGAATAGAACAACAATACATACCTGGTAGGGAATAGAACAACAATACATACCTGGTAGGGAATAGAACAACAATACATACCTGGTAGGGAACAGAACAACAACATATACCTGGTAGGGAATAGAACAACAACACATACCTGGTAGGGAACAGCGCAATAACACATATCTGGTAGGGAACAGTGCAATAACACATACCTGATAGGAAACATAACAACAACACGTCTGGTAGGGAACAGCACACTAACACATACCTTGTAGGGAACATAACAACAACACGTCTGGTAGGGAACAGCACAATAACACATACCATGTAGGGAACATAACAACAACACGTCTGGTAGGGAACAGCGCAATAACACATACCATGTAGGGAACATAACAACAAACACGTCTGGTAGGGAACAGCGCAATAACACATACCGTGTAGGGAACATAACAACAACACGTCTGGTAGGGAACAGCACAACAAATCTTTACTCCCCTTTCCTTCAGGCCCCGGAAGACCATAGCCGTGTTATTATTTCAGCACTAAACTATGAGCTGCTCAGTTACCTGTGTGTCTGTACATCGTGTATGCGTTGGTGTGTGTTAGTATGTGGGCATGCGTGCGCGCGCATCATTTATTATAAGAATGAAATAATGTTGGAGAGAAAATTGGCCCAATTAAAAACGTAAAGACTTACCTTGGCTGTCCTCGGCTCCTCCCACGAAGTCTGACGTCATAAATTGCTTGGTGAGAAGGCTCTTCCCACAACCAGCAGCCCCCATTAAGATGACGCGGTAGTATGTTGGAATAGCTGGTGGTTCTATGTGGTAAGGGTTATTTTTCATCGAGTTTTGTTGCAGGTTTTGGTTGCTTGCTTGTTGCTGTGGCCTGTGTTCTGTTATCGTACTTCCGGTTGACATAAGGCTATGGGTGCTCTTCTTTTTAAAGGAATCGCCTCTGTTAACAACAGCGCCTTTGGAAGTTGTCTTAAATGATCGAACACGTCTCAGCCGGTCTTTGTCTTCCGAGTTGGGAACTCTGAGGAAGTTTCCAGCAACATTTGGCATAGAGTTTCTGCGAGGTCCCATAGAGTCAGTGTCGGTGTTTTGTTCATCTTTTGCATGTGAGAAGTTATTTTTGGAGATGAAAGCTCCACTTTGGTGTTGCTTTCTGCACTACTGCCATGAGACGTGTGTGGCCGCTGAGGACGGAGCTGCCGCTTGTGGTCGCTCCCTGAAGGATCCCGTTCGAGACCCAGGGGCGGAGACAGGGATGAACTTAATGGCTGGGTTGGGGGATCGTGAGTCATGAGACTGACCGGAAGTTGTACTGTTTTCTGAGTCATTGCTGTTTATTCTCGTTCGCCTAATAACTGGCTTTTTAAACCTTGGACTCTGATGCGATCCACGTGTATGGGGTGGAACCCCGCGTTCTAAAATACCACCAGTCATTTCTGGATCCTCGCAGTAATCCTCCAGACCACGAGAATCGTCCAGAAACTCTGGGGGAATTCCGATATCCAGGGTGAATTCTCAATGAATAATCACTACCACAAACTGCACATAAACTAGTACCGCTGGACACTGCTCCGACAAGCTCCACGTTATAGTTTCACAACTGAATGTAGAAACTGAATGTAGAACATATCCACAGCTGGTTTGAACAGGTCAGAAAATATTGCTCTTGATAGCAGCAGTAAGCAGAAGTCTTCGGTCAGCAACGTGATTATATGTATGTGTACACACTTGTGAACTTATCTGTGCTATCAAGACTACAAACAAATAACAAACTATCTTATATGTTTAAGAATCTTACTATACTTGCCAAAATTACATGTAGCTCACAATCTCTACTATACGTATAATATTGACAACATTTCAAATAAATCGTCACAATTTAAGAGAACAGCTACGTTTGTGCAATATTATAAATAACTCACAAGATCTGCTACGTAATAACCTTGTTATATTGAGAACATCACACATAAATCGTCACAATTTCTTTCTCTCTCTCTCTCTCTCTCTCTCTGCGTTCAGGACTCAATCGGAGTAAGGATTCCAGACTCTCACATGAAGTCAGCTGTCAGGCTAAGTGTGTTGATCGCCCGCACAGACAGAACATCACAATTGGAGTCTGTCAGATCCACTCCGACTGAACACCTGTTAATACGTTGCACTGTGTTCTGCGCCAGTGGCCCAGTGCATCCGATTCCAGCCAGCATTTTATTCGGGTTTGCTTCCCTAGCCTTGATTGTCCCCAATCTCCCTGCAAGGCAGCAGATTGTCTTTTCTGTAGGGGGATTATACGTTTGGCAAAATATTATAAATTACTCAAACAGTCGTGGTCAATGTGGAGGTCACGGTCTCATCTGGGATAACACCGATGAGAAAGATGCAGTCATCTATACAGGCGGATCCGTAAGACGACACCAAAGTAGTGCATGGGCATTTACAGCACTCTCGGCAGGCAGAATAGTCTAGGAAGACAGTGGTGCATACGTCATGACCACGAGTAGCATGACGATGGAGGCGATGGCAGTGACCAAGGCATTCAAATGGTTAGAGTTACAAGACTACACCCACGCATGTATACTGAGTGGTTCGATGAGCATTATAAGAAAAGTGGAGGCGGGATCTGTACGCATGCAATGGGTAGAGTCGTTGCAGAAGTCAAAAATACGTAAGGTCACCTTTGTTCATGTCCCTGGACATGCGGGAGTGCGGGGAAATGAAAGAGCGGACAGGTTGGATAGCTGCGTTGTCGTTGAGGACGGTCAACCAATGGATCGGGCGGACATCATCAATGCCCTCCGAGATGTGGGAAGAGCACAGGACTTCGACAAACACAAAATCCACGTCACTTCTTCGGATGATGGAAATGGGAGTTAAGATGGGCACAGCCAGAAATGAGAAACTTAGTGGCCGTGTAAGAAGACTTATCAACCAACATAGAACTGGAGTCGTCAGTCGCTGGACACTTCGAGACTTGCTGAGGAGGGGATCTGAGCACCTATGGACATATTTGGAGTGGAATGCTGATGACCCGCTAATGACTCAATAACTCACCTACGATATTCTTCTCTTCCCAGAAGTGTAGAAACCTTGCATGATTTATCTGTATCGGCATTGAAACTACGGCCAACCTGATACCACTTTTCATTCTTCTAACTTGTTGTTTTGGGACTCTTGCAAAGCTTTCTTTGTGTATAATTTGATCGAGTTATGCTGCTTTTTATTCTTCTTCTTCTATCCTTCCTCCATTGCCGTTGTCGTCGAGGGGAGATACAATCTGCGATTCTTTGCTCTTCTGTTGGCCTCTTCTGATGTTATCCCTCCTAGTGACTCTAGTATTCCCTTTATCCATCTCTTTCTCGGTCTTCCTCTTAATCTGGCGTTTTCGTAGCGTTTGTTTATGCTCTTTGAGTCATTGTTAGTTCTTTTGTCTTGTTATGTGGCCGTACCAATTTATCTGTTGTTTCTTTATGTATTCGATGGCTGGTTCAATTCCGAGTTTCTTTCTCATGTCAGTGTTTCTTACTCTATCCCTTAAGCTGTTTCCTGTCATTCTTCTGACACATTTCATTTCGCTGGTCGTTATCTTTCTTATTACAAAATAGTTCCAAATAGCGGAACAAAAGAAACGACACATGAAACAATAAATTAATAAATTATAATTTCAGTCTAAGTGGCAAGAAAACATGTATCCCCTTCACAAAGCTAACCGCCATGAGTTATTTCTTCCCACTTTATATGTTTTAAAGGAATACCACCTTAGAGTGTGAAGAAGAGAGCAACTGAAATATATTGTAACAACTGGAATATATTGTAACAACAGGAATATATTGTAACAATTGGAATATATTGTAACAACTGGAATATATTGTAAGAACTGGAATATATTGTAACAACTGAAATATATTGTAACAACTGGAATATATTGTAAGAACTGGAATATATTGTAACAGCTGGAATATATTGTAACAACTGGAATATATATGTAACAACTGGAATATATTGTAACAACTGGAATATATTGTAACAACTGGAATATATTGTAACAACTGGAATATATTGTAACAACTGGAATATATTGTAACAACTGGAATATATTGTAACAACGGAATATATTGTAACAACTGGAATATATTGTAAGAACTGGAATATATTGTAACAACTGGAATATATTGTAACAACTGGAATATATTGTATCAACTGGAATATATTGTAACAACTGGAATATATTGTAAGAACTGGAATATATTGTAACAAACTGGAATATATTGTAACAACTGGAATATATTGTAAGAACTGGAATATATTGTAACAACTGGAATATATTGTAACAACTGGAATATATTGTAAGAACTGGAATATATTGTAACAACTGGAATATATTGTAACAACTGGAATATATTGTAACAACTGGAATATATTGTAACAACTGGAATATATTGTAACAACTGGAATATATTGTAACAACTGGAATATATTGTAAGAACTGGAATATATTGTAACAACTGGAATATATTGTAACAACTGGAATATATTGTAACAACTGGAATATATTGTAACAACTGGAATATATTGTAAGAACTGGAATATATTGTAACAACTGGAATATATTGTAACAACTGGAATATATTGTAACAACTGGAATATATTGTAACAAATGGAATATCTTGTAACAACTGGAATATATTGTAACAACTGGAATATATTGTAACAACTGGAATATATTGTAACAACTGGAATATATTGTAACAACTGGAATATATTGTAACAACTGGAATATATTGTAACAACTGGAATATATTGTAACAACTGGAATATATTGTAACAACTGGAATATATTGTAAGAACTGGAATATATTGTAACAATTGGAATATATTGTAACAACTGGAATATATTGTAACAACTGGAATATATTGTAACAACTGGAATATATTGTAACAACTGGAATAACTTGTAACAACTGGAATATATTGTAACAACTGTAATATATTGTAACAACTGGAATATATTGTAACAACTGGAATATATTGTAACAACTGGAATATATTGTAACAACTGGAATATATTGTAACAACTGGAATATATTGTAACAACTGGAATTGAGTTATTGAGTTATTTGCGAGTCATCATCATTGCACTCCGAACATGACCATAGGTGCTCAGATCCCCTCCTCAGCAATTCCCTCAGTGTCCAGCGACTGACGACTCCAGTTCTATGTTGGTTGATAAGTCTTCTTACACGGCCACTAAGTTTCTCATTTCTGGCTGTGCCCAACTTAACTCCCATTTCCATCATCCGAAGAAGTGACGTGGATCTGTGTTTGTCGAACAACTGGAAACACTACCACTACTACTATGATGTCTTAACATCATCAAGCGCTATACATTTTTAAAATATGACGATCATCATTTTCAGGAGGTCGTGAACTTCTGGTCAATATGGTGGATAGGCGGCAGGAACCATTGAAGGCTATGTCTGAAAGTGTTCCTTGTTGCAGTTTCCTCATATTCCAAGTCCGGCTTGTTGCAGGAGCTACTGAGTTAGATGCTCTGTGCACACCGAGAGCTGTGTGTTTCATCCGTTTTGATCATGTTTCGATATTCCAATTGTTTGCGATGAATGACGATGTCGTAAAGGTAAAGGTAAAGGTAAAGGTAAAGGTAAAGGTAAAGGTAAAGTACGAGACTTGAACCGGCGTCTTAGCACGCGAGTTTCCACCCATATGTGCTCGGTCGCCGATCCAGAAATGTTCGGAGATTTCTGTATAGTGTCGCATCAAGCATCGAAACTCAGATGCGAGGCGACATTCCTCACCTTCCCAGGGTAATACCCTGGTACCCATTTCTGCCAACGGCTGGGTCAACCGTGGGGTTTTTTTTTTTTTCAACCACGAGTACAACTCACACTCATGACAGGGAACAGATGGTTGTGTTCACTTTCTGTGCGGTTTCGCCTTATGTCTTTTCGCGTGTGCTGAGACTGCTATGATGGTGACTATAGCTACCTTTCTTTGTTTGGGAGATGAAATAGTAATTCGGAGGATTCCACTGACACGGGCGGTTGAGCAATTATGGACTTTAATTCGTTTGCAGTGATACCGGGGGGGGGGGGGGGTTCCATAACCGAAGAACGAAAGAACCAAACCACCTTAGAGTGCACATTAAGTAACTTGTTATAGAAGAGCAGAACCAGTGCTAGCTATATTTTTTTTACAACTAACACAATGGAGTACAGTGGCTATTCTTTGAGGTAAAGGTAAAGGTAAAGGTAAAGTACGAGGCTTGAATCGGTGTCTTAGTACGCGAGTTTTCACCCATATGTGCTCAGAAGTGTTCGAAGACTTCTGGACAGTGTCGTTTCAAGCATCGAAACTGACGATGCGAGGTGGCTTTCCTCACCTTCCAAGAGTAGTATCCTGGTAGCCATTTCTGCCGGCGACTGGGTTAACCTCGAGGGTATTTGTGTCTAACCACGAGTACAACTCACACTGCTCCAGCGGGAATCGAAAACGGATTGTCCGAACGTCGGTAGTCCAGTCGGGTGGTTTTCCCAACTCGGCTAACGAGGCCCCCTGTGTAAGAGTGCTGCACTCCTGTAGGATATGTTCTGGAGTTTGTCTGGATACTACTGTGTTAAGTGTGCTGCACTCCTGTAGGATATGTTCTGGAGTTTGTCTGGATACTACTGTGTTAAGTGTGCTGCACTCCTGTAGGATATGTTCTGGAGTTTGTCTGGATACTACTGTGTTAAGTGTGCTGCACTCCTGTAGGATATGTTCTGGAGTTTGTCTGGATACTCCTGTGTAAGAGTGCTGCACTCCTGTAGGATATGTTCTTGAGTTTGTCTGGATACTCCTGTGTTAAGTGTGCTGCACTCCTGTAGGATATGTTCTGGAGTTTGTCTGGATACTCCTGTGTAAGAGTGCTGCACTCCTGTAGGATATGTTCTTGAGTTTGTCTGGATACTCCTGTGTTAAGAGTGCTGCACTCCTGTAGAATATGTTCTGTAGTTTGTCTGGATACTCCTGTGTTAAGTGTGCTGCACTCCTGTAGGATATGTTCTGTAGTTTGTCTGGATACTACTGTGTTAAGTGTGCTGCACTCCTGTAGGATATGTTCTGGAGTTTGTCTGGATACTACTGTGTTAAGTGTGCTGCACTCCTGTAGGATATGTTCTGGAGTTTGTCTGGATACTACTGTGTTAAGTGTGCTGCACTCCTGTAGGATATGTTCTGGAGTTTGTCTGGATACTCCTGTGTTAAGTGTGCTGCACTCCTGTAGAATATGTTCTGGAGTTTGTCTGGATACTCCTGTGTTAAGTGTGCTGCACTCCTGTAGGATATGTTCTGGAGTTTGTCTGGATACTCCTGTGTTAAGTGTACTGCACTCCTGTAGAATATGTTCTGGAGTTTGTCTGGATACTACTGTGTTAAGTGTGCTGCACTCCTGTAGAATATGTTCTGGAGTTTGTCTGGATACTACTGTGTTAAGTGTGCTGCACTCCTGTAGAATATGTTCTGTAGTTTGTCTGGATACTCCTGTGTTAAGTGTGCTGCACTCCTGTAGAATATGTTCTGTAGTTTGTCTGGATACTCCTGTGTTAAGTGTGCTGCACTCCTGTAGAATATGTTCTTGAGTTTGTCTGGATACTCCTGTGTTAAGTGTGCTGCACTCCTGTAGAATATGTTCTGGAGTTTGTCTGGATACTACTGTGTTAAGTGTGCTGCACTCCTGTAGAATATGTTCTGTAGTTTGTCTGGATACTCCTGTGTTAAGTGTTCTGCACTCCTGTAGAATATGTTCTAGAGTTTGTCTGGATACTCCTGTGTTAAGTGTGCTGCACTCCTGTAGAATATGTTCTAGAGTTTGTCTGGATACTCCTGTGTTAAGTGTTCTGCACTCCTGTAGAATATGTTCTAGAGTTTGTCTGGATGCTCCTGTGTTAAGTGTGCCGCACTCCTGTAGAATATGTTCTTGAGTTTGTCTGGACACTCCTGTGTTAAGTGTGCTGCACTCCTGTAGAATATGTTCTTGAGTTTGTCTGGATACTCCTGTGTTAAGTGTGCTGCACTCCTGTAGAATATGTTCTTGAGTTTGTCTGGATACTCCTGTGTTAAGTGTTCTGCACTCCTGTAGAATATGTTCTTGAGTTTGTCTGGATACTCCTGTGTTAAGTGTTCTGCACTCCTGTAGAATATGTTCTAGAGTTTGTCTGGATACTCCTGTGTTAAGTGTTCTGCACTCCTGTAGAATATGTTCTAGAGTTTGTCTGGATGCTCCCCTTCGCATGTTACCAAGTCACTAAAGTCCTATCTTGTTTATGAATTTAATCTTTCCTTCTATGGAAATATGGCTCATATATTTGCAGTACTATATAACATAACCAGTACTATATAGCAAAACCAGTACTATATAACATAACCAGTACTATATAACATAACCAGTACTATATAACATAACCAGTACTACATAACATAACCAGTACTATATTTGGGCTAAAACATACAGAAACTTGTGCTAACAAATACTTTCTTTGAATGTAATCAGATTGGCGAGCTTAATGTCTATGCAGAAGAAAAGGAGAAGAAGACGTCGAATAAGAAGAAGAAAAAGAGGAAGAGAAACATATACTAGAAGAAACGCATGCTCGTATGTACAGAAAGAGAAAGCGTCGTCATCTATTACGCATGGGTCCTAACGAGCTATCAACCACGTTATTATAACATTCAACGATCTGACTCCTTAACGTGAGAAAAACCAGAAAACTAAATGATATCTAAATCTCATAAATCTTACAGCGTCACGGGCTAACATTAACAGTGCCCAGAATTTGGCTCAGGATAGAAACTTGCATCTCCCTCCCAAACCCTCTACCGGCATGCATGGATATGGCAGGAGAAGATAGGCTCAGGGACATATTTTGTCCATAGGAAAAATCTCACAGATTTAGACCCTGAGAATTTTTGTCTTAAAATTTGGAAGTAGAGAAATGTAGTTCGGTTTTTGTCTGGTTCGTTAATTAATTGTTTTCGTCTGCTTCTTTTTCTTCATTCTACACATCCACCTATTATTTCTGCTTCTCCATTTTATTCATCTTCGTTTTCCTCTATCACTACTACTATATCTTCTTTTTCTTCTTCTTCGTCATCATCACCATCTTCGTTTTCCTCTACCTCTACTACCATGTCCTATTTTCCTTCTTCTTCATCATCATCATCTTCATTTTCCTCTACCACTACTTGTACATCTTCTTCTTCTTCATCATCATCATCTTCATTTTCCTCTACCACTACTTGTACATCTTCTTCTTCTTCATCATCATCATCTTCATTTTCCTCTACCACTACTTGCACATCTTCTTCTTCATCATCATCTTCATTTTCCTCTACCACTACTTGTACATCTTCATCATCATCATCATCTTCAATTTCCTCTACCACTACTTGTACATCTTCATCATCATCATCTTCATTTCCTCTACCACTACTTGTACATCTGCTTCATCATCATCATCATCTTCAATTTCCTCTACCACTACTTGTACATCTTCATCATCATCATCATCTTCATTTTCCTCTACCACTACTTGTACATCTTCATCATCATCATCATCTTCATTTTCCTCTACCACTACTTGTACATCTTCATCATCATCATCATCTTCATTTTCCTCTACCACTACTTGTACATCTTCTTCATCATCCCATACTTGGGCTATTGTATTAACTTACCACCGACGTCACCATGTACGGCGCTTTTCCGAAGAAATTATTCATCAACAAACCACCTACATGCCAACGTTGTGCTGCCACTGCCAGACCTGAACCCAAACTCAAGAACAATAAGAAAATAACAACCACCGAGATGAAATGTGTTAGACGAATGACAGAAAACAGCATGAGAGATAAGATCAGAAAGGAATAACTCCGGGGAAAAAAAGTTAGACATAACTTGCGCCATTGATTCCATAAGAAGAGTAATACAACAAACCCAAGCATATGGATACCTTCATGTGTTTCTGTGCTCGACATGGTTCATTTCTTGGTGTTTTCCGTGAAGCCATGGCTCATATCTTGATGTGTTTTTGTGCTAGACATGGTTCATTTCTTGGTGTTTTTCCGTGAAGCCATGGCTCATATCTTGATGTGTTTTTGTGCTAGACATGGTTCATTTCTTGGTGTTTTTCCGTGAAGCCATGGCTCATATCTTGATGTGTTTCTGTGCTAGCCATGGTTCATTTCTTGGTGTTTTTCCGTGAAGCCATGGCTCATATCTTGATGTGTTTTTGTGCTAGACATGTTCATTTCTTGGTGTTTTCCGTGAAGCCATGGCTCATATCTTGATGTGTTTTTGTGCTAGACATGGTTCATTTCTTGGTGTTTTCCGTGAAGCCATGGCTCATATCTTGATGTGTTTTTGTGCTAGCCATGGTTCATTTCTTGGTGTTTTCCGTGAAGCCATGGCTCATATCTTGATGTGTTTTTGTGCTGGACATGGTTCATTTCTTGGTGTTTTCCGTGAAGCCATGGCTCATATCTTGATGTGTTTTTGTGCTAGACATGGTTCATTTCTTGGTGTTTTCCGTGAAGCCATGGCTCATATCTTGATGTGTTTTTGTGCTAGCCATGGTTCATTTCTTTGTGTTTTCCGTGAAGCCATGGCTCATATCTTGATGTGTTTTTGTGCTAGCCATGGCCCATATCTTGGTGTATTTCTGTGCTAGCCATGGCTCATAGCTTAGCTTGTGTGTGTGTGTGTATGTGGTGTGTGGTGTATGTGTGTGTGTGTGCGTGTGCGTGTGTCTGTGTGTGTCTGTGTGTGTGTCTGTGTGTGTGTCTGTGTCTGTGTGTCTGTTTGTGTGTGTCTGTGTGTGTGTGTGTCTGTGTGTCTGTGTGCTGGCCATGGCTCATATCTTGGTGTGTCCGTGTTAATCATGTCTCATATCTTTATGTGTGTATGTGTTTAGTCATATCTCATATCTTAGTGTGTATCTGTGTTGGTCATGTGTCATATCTTTGTGTGTGCATGTTTGGGTTAGATATCTCATATCTTTGTGTGTGCATGGCTATGTTAGTCACATCTCATATCTTTGTGTGTGCATGGCTATGTTGGTCACATCTCATATCTTTGTGTGCATGTCTATATTAGGCATGTGTCATATCTTTGTGTATGCATGACTATGTCAGTCATATCTCATATCTTTATGTGCATGTTTATGTTAGTCATGTGTCATATATCTTGATGTGTGTCAGTGTTAGTCATGCCTCGTATCGCTGTGTGCATGTCTGTGTTGGTCACATCTCCTATCTTTGTGTGTGCATGTCTGTGTTAGTCACTAGAGGTGCAGATGGTGCTCGTAAACCTGGGAGGGCCTACCATCTATAGGCAGAATCCCCCTACAGAAAAGATCATCTGCTGCCTTGCAGGAAGATTGGGGACAATAAAAGGCTAAGGAATGCAAACCTGAATAAAATGCTGGCTGAAATCGGATGCACTGGGCCACTGGCGCAGAACACAGTGCAACATTTTAACGGGTGTTCAATCAGAGTGGATCTGGCAGACTCTAAATGTGATGTTCTGTCTGTGGGGGCGATCAACACACTTAACCTGAAAGCTGACTTCATATGAGAGTCTTGAATCCTACTCTGATTGAGTCCTGATCGCAGATATATATATATAATGGCATACATGCTGCATTGATTACAGCAAGGCCTTTCACCGCGTACAACATCAGAAACAGTGGAACAACATGAAAGATGTGGGCTTTCCAACAAACCTAATAGAACTTGATTGTAAATAAAGACAAGTGGAACAATATTAAAACAGGTAAATGAATTTAAATATTTGGGAACTTTGTTAACCTCAGACGGAAGATGTATAAAAGAGGTGAGATGCAGAATGGCTCAGGTAAAAGCAGCTTTCCAAAAAATGAGGAAGATACTATACAATCCATCTTTGACAATAGAAACAAGAAAAAGAGTTCTTAAATGTTATGTAGAGCCAGTCTTAACATATGGATGTGAATCATAGACAATAGGACAAAAGAGAAGAAAATCACTGGAGTCTGTAGAAATGTGGTTTTACAGAAGAATGTTGAGAATACAGGGACAGCTAAGAAGAGTAATGAAAACATTCTGAAAGGGGCCAAAGCAAAAAGAGAGCTAATTTCAAATATTAGAAAGAAACGATCATACTTTTTAGGCCATGTAGTGAGAAGAGAACAACTGGAATATATTGTAACAACTGGGAAAATTGAGGAACGAAGAGATAGAGGGAAGCAAAGAGAAAATATACCAGACAGCTTAAGAGAGTGGCTTGGCAGAAGGTCAACAACAGAAATGATAAATAACTGTCCAGATTTAAAGTTGTGGAGAGACATGATCACCTACACCAGCAGGCCCTGTACTTGATGATGATGATGATGATGATGATGATGATGATGATAATGATGATATGAATAGCGGGGAAACATCAAATTGGTTAACAGTACAAGAGTAGGTGAGGCAAGAGATGCATCCTCTCTCCATTCCTGTTCAACATCTGCACTGAGAGGATCATGATAAATGTCAGAAACAATGACAGGTTTCTAAAGTTCGACCCTTTCACAATAAACGGCAATTTCTTTTTATATTCTTCCTCTACTGCCGTTGGCGTCAAGGGAGATGCAATCTGTGATTCTCTGCTCTTCTGTTGGGCTCTTCTGTTGGGCTCTTCTGTTGGGCTCTTCTGTTGGGCTCTTCTGGTGTTATCCCACCTAGTGACTCTAGTAGTCCCTTTATCCATCTCTTTCTCAGTCTTTTCTTAATCTGGCGTTTTCTTAACGTCTGTTTATGGCTCTTTGAGTCATTGTTAGTTCTTTTTGTCTTTTTATGTGGCCGAACCAATTTATCTGTTGTTTCTTTATGCAGTCGATGGCTGGTTCAGTTTCGAGTTTCTTCCTCAGGTCAGTGTTTCTTACTCTGTCCATTAAACTGTTTCCTGTCATTCTTCTGACACATTTCATTTCGGTGGTCGTTATAAACGGCAACATAATTCCAGAACTCAGATACGCTGATGACACAGTGAAAAAAAAAGTAAAGTACCCCCGTCACGCCAAGTGGCGTATAGGGAATATGGTGTTAGTGACCATAAATTTTACAGACCTTTAGCACATGATTTTTGGGGTAATGTGGTCGGTATTACGCCCGTGCCGCTTTACTTTCCCAGAAAAAAATCTGGTACCCATTAACGGCTGGGTGAGCCGGAAGCCGTCGGTTGGGATCGAACCCTACTTCTTATCCTTAGTAGTCCAGTTACTAACCACTGAGCTATCGCGGCTCCTGATGACACAGCATTCCTCTCAAATTAAAAGATAAAATTGAGTGTGTTAAAAAACACAGTGAATAGAAAACGTCTATGTGAACATATAGAAAACTAAATTAAAGTCCATTGACAAAACAAAAAGCCAACCTGAAATCATCATGAACAGCAAATAACTTGAAACTCTAACGAACTATGAATATCTGGGATCTGTAGTAACTAACAATGAAGACTGGCAGAAAGAGATCACAAGAAGATTAGCAGTAGCAACACAAAAACTAGGCGCCATGAAGAACATGTGGTACAGTACCGACAGTGCAATAACGATATAATTACTAAGGACGAGTATCTTTTCGATAGCAACACACGGTTGTGAAACATGGACAATCTCACAAACAGCAAGGAAGAAAATCTATTCATTCGAAACAAAATGCTACAGAAAAATTCCCAAGCTGTCTTGGATAATGATAACAATCAATGAAGACATATTAAAAGATTTAAAGACTAAAATGGACTGGCTTGCTAATACAATTCTACAGAGGAAATTAAAATACTATTTGGCCACGTCAAAGACATAGCGGGGCTGGAGAGAACAATAATGGAAGGCATTGTTCCATAGCAACGCATTAGGGGTAGACCAAGAAGAAGATGGTTTCAAGACATCAAGGAGACATTAAACAAGACAACAGAAGAATTAAGTGATCTGGTTGAGACAGATTATTTCAGACAGGCTGTGGTGAATGCAACGTTCTGTGGGAGATCTGGCTAGATACAGATTATTTCAGACAGGCTGTGGTGAATGCAACGTTCTGTGTGAGATCTGGCTAGATACAGATTATTTCAGACGGGCTGTGGTGAATGCAACGTTCTGTGGGAGATCTGGCTAGATACAGAAATAAAAAAACCGCAAACTATGCATATAACTCCCATCGTTATTAAAAGGCAAATGGCTAATGAAAGAAGAATATTCATAACAAATAACAGGTAATAACATTAATACCGACTCATCAATCACCATCAGGAGCGTTCTTATCGAGAATGCATGGGAAAAGACCAAGAGGAAGACCTAGAAGAAGATGGATAGATGCAGTGACAGAGACATGTAACAACAAAGGAAAATCACTAATTCAGACAGTTCGAGCAGCTCAAGAACGACAAATGATATAAGCCACACCTTTTAGGTATCAGTGAGAAAGGGAAAAGAAAAGAAAGAACCATTGTACCGACAGTAAACATCTCTGCATCTAACTATACAACACAAACTTAACTTTGTCCATCTAACTATACAACACAAACTTAACTTTGTCCATCTATCTATACAACCCAAACTTAACTTTGTCCATCTAACTACACAACCCAATCTTAACTTTGTCCATCTAACTACACAACCCAAACTTAACATTGTCCATCTAACTATACAACCCAAACTTAACTGTGTCCATCTATCTATACAACCCGAACTTAACTTTGTCCATCTAACTACACAACCTAATCTTAACTTTGTCCATCTAACTACACAACCCAAACTTAACTTTGTCCATCTAACTATACAACCCAAACTTAACTTTGTCCATCTATCTATACAACTCAAACTTAACTTTGTCCATCTAATTATACAACCCAAACTTAACTTTGTCCATCTAACTATACAACACAAACAAAACTTTGTCCATCTAACTACACAACCCAATCTTAACTTTGTCCATCTATCTATACAACCCAAACTTAACTTTGTCCATCTAACTATACAACCCAAACTTAACTTTGTCCATCTATCTATACAACCCAAACTTAACTGTGTCCATCTAACTATACAACACAAACTTAACTTTATCCATCTAACTATACAACCCAAACATAACTTTGTCCATCTAACTATACAACACAAACTTAACTTTGTCCATCTAACTATACAACCCAAACTTAACTTTGTCCATCTAACTATACAACACAAACTTAACTTTGTCCATCTAACTATACAACCCATTTTTGTCCATCTAACTATACAACCCAAACTTAACTGTGTCCATCTAACTATACAACACAAACTTAACTTTGTCCATCTAACTATACAACACAAACTTAACTTTGTCCATCTAAATATACAACCCATTTTTGTCCATCTAACTATACAACCCAAACTTAACTGTGTCCATCTAACTATACAACCGAAACTTAACTTTGTCCATCTAACTATACAACCCAAACTTAACTGTGTCCATCTAACTATACAACACAAACTTTACTGTGTCCATCTAACTATACAACACAATCTTAACTGTGTCCATCTAACTATACAACCCAAACTTAACTATGTCCATCTAACTATACAACCCAAACTTAACTTTGTCCATCTAACTATACAACCCAAACTTAACTGTGTCCATCTAACTATACAACACAATCTTAACTTTGTCCATCTAACTATACAACCCAAACTTAACTGTGTCCATCTAACTATACAACACAATCTTAACTTTGTCCATCTAACTATACAACCCATTTTTGTCCATCTAACTATACAACCCAAACTTAACTGTGTCCTTCTAACTATACAACACAAACTTAACTTTTTCCATCTAACTATACAACCCATTTTTGTCCATCTAACTATACAACTCAAACTTAACTGTGTCCATCTAACTATACAACCCAAACTTAACTGTGTCCATCTAACTATACAACACAAACTTAACTTTGTTCATCTAACTATACAACCCATTTTTGTCCATCTAACTATACAACCTAAACTTAACTGTGTCCATCTAACTATACAACCCAAACTTAACTGTGTCCATCTAACTATACAACCCAAACTTAACTGTGTCCATCTAACTATACAACCCAAACTTAACTGTGTCCATCTAACTATACAACCCAAACTTAACTTTGTCCATCTAACTATACAACCCAAACTTAACTGTGTCCACCTAACTATACAACCCAAACTTAACTTTCTCCATCTAACTATACAACCCAAACTTAACTGTGTCCATCTAACTATACAACCCAAACTTAACTTTGTCCATCTAACTATACAACCCAAACTTAACTTTGTCCATCTAACTATACAACCCAAACTTAACTGTGTCCATCTAACTATACAACCCAAACTTAACTTTGTCCATCTAACTATACAACATAAACTTAACTTTGTCCATCTAACTATACAACCCAAACTTAACTGTGTCCATCTAACTATACAACACAAACTTAACTTTGTCCATCTAACTATACAACATAAACTTAACTTTGTCCATCTAACTATACAACCCAAACTTAACTTTGTCCATCTAACTATACAACCCAAACTTAACTTTGTCCATCTAACTATACAACCCAAACTTAACTTTGTCTATCTAACTATACAACCCAAACTTAACTGTGTCCATCTAACTATACAACCCAAACTTAACTTTGTCCATCTAACTATACAACCCAAACTTAACTTTGTCTATCTAACTATACAACCCAAACTTAACTTTGTCCATCTAACTATACAACCCAAACTTAACTTTGTCCATCTATCTATACAACCCAAACTTAACTTTGTCCATCTAATTATACAACCCAAACTTAACTTTGTCCATCTAACTATACAACACAAACAAAACTTTGTCCATCTAACTACACAACCCAATCTTAACTTTGTCCATCTATCTATACAACCCAAACTTAACTTTGTCCATCTAACTATACAACCCAAACTTAACTTTGTCCATCTATCTATACAACCCAAACTTAACTGTGTCCATCTAACTATACAACACAAACTTAACTTTATCCATCTAACTATACAACCCAAACATAACTTTGTCCATCTAACTATACAACACAAACTTAACTTTGTCCATCTAACTATACAACCCAAACTTAACTTTGTCCATCTAACTATACAACACAAACTTAACTTTGTCCATCTAACTATACAACCCATTTTTGTCCATCTAACTATACAACCCAAACTTAAGTGTGTCCATCTAACTATACAACACAAACTTAACTTTGTCCATCTAACTATACAACACAAACTTAACTTTGTCCATCTAAATATACAACCCATTTTTGTCCATCTAACTATACAACCCAAACTTAACTGTGTCCATCTAACTATACAACCCAAACTTAACTTTGTCCATCTAACTATACAACCCAAACTTAACTGTGTCCATCTAACTATACAACACAAACTTTACTGTGTCCATCTAACTATACAACACAATCTTAACTGTGTCCATCTAACTATACAACCCAAACTTAACTATGTCCATCTAACTATACAACCCAAACTTAACTGTGTCCATCTAACTATACAACCCAAACTTAACTGTGTCCATCTAACTATACAACACAATCTTAACTTTGTCCATCTAACTATACAACCCAAACTTAACTGTGTCCATCTAACTATACAACACAATCTTAACTTTGTCCATCTAACTATACAACCCATTTTTGTCCATCTAACTATACAACCCAAACTTAACTGTGTCCATCTAACTATACAACCCAAACTTAACTGTGTCCATCTAACTATACAACACAAACTTAACTTTGTTCATCTAACTATACAACCCATTTTTGTCCATCTAACTATACAACCTAAACTTAACTGTGTCCATCTAACTATACAACCCAAACTTAACTGTGTCCATCTAACTATACAACCCAAACTTAACTGTGTCCATCTCACTATACAACCCAAACTTAACTGTGTCCATCTAACTATACAACCCAAACTTAACTTTGTCCATCTAACTATACAACCCAAACTTAACTGTGTCCATCTAACTATACAACCCAAACTTAACTTTCTCCATCTAACTATACAACCCAAACTTAACTGTGTCCATCTAACTATACAACACAAACTTAACTTTGTCCATCTAACTATACAACCCAAACTTAACTTTGTCCATCTAACTATACAACCCAAACTTAACTGTGTCCATCTAACTATACAACCCAAACTTAACTTTGTCCATCTAACTATACAACATAAACTTAACTTTGTCCATCTAACTATACAACCCAAACTTAACTGTGTCCATCTAACTATACAACACAAACTTAACTTTGTCCATCTAACTATACAACATAAACTTAACTTTGTCCATCTAACTATACAACCCAAACTTAACTTTGTCCATCTAACCATACAACCCAAACTTAACTTTGTCCATCTAACTATACAACCCAAACTTAACTTTGTCTATCTAACTATACAACCCAAACTTAACTGTGTCCATCTAACTATACAACCCAAACTTAACTTTGTCCATCTAACTATACAACCCAAACTTAACTTTGTCTATCTAACTATACAACCCAGACTTAACTTTGTCCATCTAACTATACAACACAAGTTTAACTTTGTCCATCTAACTATACAACCCAAACTTAACTGTGTCCATCTAACTATACAACACAAACTTAACTGTGTCCATCTAACTATACAACACAAACTTAACTTTGTCCATCTAACTATACAACACAATCTTAACTTTGTCCATCTAACTATACAACCCAAACTTAACTGTGTCCATCTAACTATACAACACAAACTTAACTGTGTCCATCTAACTATACAACCCAAACTTAACTTTGTCTATCTAACTATACAACCCAAACTTAACTATGTCCATCTAACTATACAACCCAAACTTAACTTTGTCTATCTAACTATACAACCCAAACTTAACTTTGTCCATCTAACTATACAACACAAACTTAACTGTGTCCATCTAACTATACAACCCAAACTTAACTTTGTCTATCTAACTATACAACCCAAACTTAACTTTGTCTATCTAACTATACAACCCAAACTTAACTTTGTCTATCTAACTATACAACCCAAACTTAACTTTGTCTATCTAACTATACAACCCAAACTTAACTTTGTCTATCTAACTATACAACCCAAACTTAACTTTGTCTATCTAACTATACAACCCAAACTTAACTTTGTCTATCTAACTATACAACCAAACTTAACTGTGTCCATCTAACTATACAACCCAAACTTAACTGAGTCCATCTAACTATACAACCCAAACTTAACTTTGTCCATCTAACTATACAACCCAAACTTAACTTTGTCCATCTAACTATACAACCCATTTTTGTCCATCTAACTATACAACCCAAACTTAACTTTGTCCATCTAACTATACAACACAAACAAAACTTTGTCCATCTAACTACACAACGCAATCTTAACTTTGTCCATCTATCTATACAACCCAAACTTAACTTTGTCCATCTAACTATACAACCCAAACTTAACTTTGTCCATCTATCTATACAACCCAAACTTAACTGTGTCCATCTAACTATACAACACAAACTTAACTTTATTCATCTAACTATACAACCCAAACTTAACTTTGTCCATCTAACTATACAACACAAACTTAACTTTGTCCATCTAACTATACAACCCAAATTTAACTTTGTCCATCTAACTATACAACACAAACTTAACTTTGTCCATCTAACTATACAACCCATTTTTGTCCATCTAACTATACAACCCAACTTAACTGTGTCCATCTAACTATACAACACAAACTTAAATTTTGTCCATCTAACTATACAACACAAACTTAACTTTGTCCATCTAACTATACAACCCATTTTTGTCCATCTAACTATACAACACAAACTTAACTGTGTCCATCTAACTATACAACACAAACTTAACTTTGTCCATCTAACTATACAACACAAACTTAACTGTGTCCATCTAACTATACAACACAAACTTTACTGTGTCCATCTAACTATACAACACAATCTTAACTGTGTCCATCTAACTATACAACCCAAACTTAACTATGTCCATCTAACTATACAACCCAAACTTAACTGTGTCCATCTAACTATACAACCCAAACTTAACTGTGTCCATCTAACTATACAACACAATCTTAACTTTGTCCATCTAACTATACAACCCAAACTTAACTGTGTCCATCTAACTATACAACACAATCTTAACTTTGTCCATCTAACTATACAACCCATTTTTGTCCATCTAACTATACAACCCAAACTTAACTGTGTCCTTCTAACTATACAACACAAACTTAACTTTGTTCATCTAACTATGCAACCCAAATTTAACTTTGTCCATCTAACTATACAACATAAACTTAACTTTCTCCATCTAACTATACAACCCAAACTTAACTGTCTCCATCTAACTATACAACACAAACTTAACTTTGTCCATCTAACTATACAACCCAAACTTAACTTTGTCCATCTAACTATACAACCCAAACTTAACTTTGTCCATCTAACTATACAACCCAAACTTAACTTTGTCCATCTAACTATACAAACCAAACTTAACTTTGTCCATCTAACTATACAACCCAAACTTAACTTTGTCCATCTAACTATACAACCCAAACTTAACTTTGTCTATCTAACTATACAACCCAAACTTAACTGTGTCCATCTAACTATACAACCCAAACTTAACTTTGTCCATCTAACTATACAACCCAAACTTAACTTTGTCTATCTAACTATACAACCAAACTTAACTTTGTCCATCTAACTATACAACCCAAACTTAACTGTGTCCATCTAACTATACAACCCAAACTTAACTGTGTCCATCTAACTATACAACACAAACTTAACTGTGTCCATCTAACTATACAACCCAAACTTAACTTTGTCCATCTAACAATACAACACAATCTTAACTTTGTCCATCTAACTATACAACCCAAACTTAACTGTGTCCATCTAACTATACAACCCAAACTTAACTTTGTCCATCTAACTATACAACCCAAACTTAACTTTGTCTATCTAACTATACAACCCAAACTTAACTATGTCCATCTAACTATACAACCCAAACTTAACTTTGTCTATCTAACTATACAACCCAAACTTAACTTTGTCGATCTAACTATACAACACAAACTTAACTGTGTCCATCTAACTATACAACCCAAACTTAACTTTGTCTATCTAACTATACAACCCAAACTTAACTTTGTCTATCTAACTATACAACCCAAACTTAACTTTGTCTATCTAACTATACAACCCAAACTTAACTTTGTCTATCTAACTATACAACCCAAACTTAACTTTGTCTATCTAACTATACAACCCCAAACTTAACTTTGTCTATCTAACTATACAACCCAAACTTAACTTTGTCTATCTAACTATACAACACAAACTGAACTGTGTCCATCTAACTATACAACCCAAACTTAACTTTGTCTATCTAACTATACAACCCAAACTTAACTTTGTCCATCTAACTATACAACACAAACTTAACTTTGTCCATCTAACTATACAACCCAAACTTAACTTTGTCCATCTAACTATACAACACAATCTTAACTTTGTCCATCTAACTATACAAACCAAAACTTAACTGTGTCCATCTAACTATACAACCCAAACTTAACTTTGTCCATCTAACTATACAACCCAAACTTAACTTGTCCATCTATCTATACAACCCAAACTTAACTGTGTCCATCTAACTATACAACACAAACTTAACTTTATCCATCTAACTATACAACCCAAACTTAACTTTGTCCATCTAACTATACAACACAAACTTAACTTTGTCCATCTAACTATACAACCCAAACTTAACTTTGTCCATCTAACTATACAACACAAACTTAACTTTGTCCATCTAACTATACAACCCATTTTTGTCCATCTAACTATACAACCCAAACTTAACTGTGTCCATCTAACTATACAACACAAACTTAACTTTGTCCATCTAACTATACAACACAAACTTAACTTTGTCCATCTAACTATACAACCCATTTTGTCCATCTAACTATACACACACAAACTTAACTGTGTCCATCTAACTATACAACACAAACTTAACTTTGTCCATCTAACTATACAACACAAACTAACTGTGTCCATCTAACTATACAACACAAACTTTACTGTGTCCATCTAACTATACAACACAATCTTAACTGTGTCCATCTAACTATACAACCCAAACTTAACTATGTCCATCTAACTATACAACCCAAACTTAACTGTGTCCATCTAACTATACAACCCAAACTTAACTGTGTCCATCTAACTATACAACACAATCTTAACTTTGTCCATCTAACTATACAACCCAAACTTAACTGTGTCCATCTAACTATACAACACAATCTTAACTTTGTCCATCTAACTATACAACCCATTTTTGTCCATCTAACTATACAACCCAAACTTAACTGTGTCCTTCTAACTATACAACACAAACTTAACTTTGTTCATCTAACTATGCAACCCAAACTTAACTTTGCCCATCTAACTATACAACATAAACTTAACTTTCTCCATCTAACTATACAACCAAAACTTAACTGTGTCCATCTAACTATACAACACAAACTTAACTTTGTCCATCTAACTATACAACCCAAACTTAACTTTGTCCATCTAACTATACAACCCAAACTTAACTTTGTCCATCTAACTATACAACACAAACTTAACTTTGTCCATCTAACTATACAACCCAAACTTAACTTTGTCTATCTAACTATACAACCCAAACTTAACTTTGTCCATCTAACTATACAACACAATCTTAACTTTGTCCATCTAACTATACAACCCATTTTTGTCCATCTAACTATACAACACAAACTTAACTGTGTCCATCTAACTATACAACACAAACTTAACTTTGTCCATCTAACTATACAACACAAACTTAACTGTGTCCATCTAACTATACAACACAAACTTTACTGTGTCCATCTAACTATACAACACAATCTTAACTGTGTCCATCTAACTATACAACCCAAACTTAACTATGTCCATCTAACTATACAACCCAAACTTAACTGTGTCCATCTAACTATACAACCCAAACTTAACTGTGTCCATCTAACTATACAACACAATCTTAACTTTGTCCATCTAACTATACAACCCAAACTTAACTGTGTCCATCTAACTATACAACACAATCTTAACTTTGTCCATCTAACTATACAACCCATTTTTGTCCATCTAACTATACAACCCAAACTTAACTGTGTCCTTCTAACTATACAACACAAACTTAACTTTGTTCATCTAACTATGCAACCCAAACTTAACTTTGCCCATCTAACTATACAACATAAACTTAACTTTCTCCATCTAACTATACAACCAAAACTTAACTGTGTCCATCTAACTATACAACACAAACTTAACTTTGTCCATCTAACTATACAACCCAAACTTAACTTTGTCCATCTAACTATACAACCCAAACTTAACTTTGTCCATCTAACTATACAACCCAAACTTAACTTTGTCCATCTAACTATACAACCCAAACTTAACTTTGTCTATCTAACTATACAACCCAAACTTAACTGTGTCCATCTAACTATACAACCCAAACTTAACTTTGTCTATCTAACTATACAACCCAAACTTAACTTTGTCCATCTAACTATACAACCCAAACTTAACTGTGTCCATCTAACTATACAACCCAAACTTAACTGTGTCCATCTAACTATACAACCCAAACTTAACTTTGTCCATCTAACTATACAACCCAAACTTAACTTTGTCTATCTAACTATACAACCCAAACTTAACTATGTCCATCTAACTATACAACCCAAACTTAACTTTGTCTATCTAACTATACAACCCAAACTTAACTTTGTCCATCTAACTATACAACACAAACTTAACTGTGTCCATCTAACTATACAACCCAAACTTAACTTTGTCTATCTAACTATACAACCCAAACTTAACTTTGTCTATCTAACTATACAACCCAAACTTAACTTTGTCTATCTAACTATACAACCCAAACTTAACTTTGTCTATCTAACTATACAACCCAAACTTAACTTTGTCTATCTAACTATACAACCCAAACTTAACTTTGTCTATCTAACTATACAACCCAAACTTAACTTTGTCTATCTAACTATACAACACAAACTTAACTGTGTCCATCTAACTATACAACCCAAACTTAACTTTGTCTATCTAACTATACAACCCAAACTTAA
Organism: Megaustenia siamemsis; assembly: GCA_032433765.1. Lineage (NCBI taxonomy): Eukaryota > Metazoa > Mollusca > Gastropoda > Stylommatophora > Ariophantidae > Megaustenia > Megaustenia siamemsis. The sequence continues at coordinate 33,671,015 of JAVIAB010000025.1, read as the reverse complement.
CTTTGTCCATCTAACTATACAACACAAACTTAACTTTGTCCATCTAACTATACAACCCAAACTTAACTTTGTCCATCTAACTATACAACACAATCTTAACTTTGTCCATCTAACTATACAACCCAAACTTAACTGTGTCCATCTAACTATTCAACACAAACTTAACTGTGTCCATCTAACTATACAACACAAACCTAACTTTGTCTATCTAACTATACAACCCAAACTTAACTTTGTCCATCTAACTATACAACCCAAACTTAACTTGTCCATCTAACTATACAACACAAACTTAACTTTGTCCATCTAACTATACAACCCCATTTTTGTCCATCTAACTATACAACCCAAACTTAACTGTGTCCATCTAACTATACAACACAAACTTAACTTTGTCCATCTAACTATACAACACAAACTTAACTTTGTCCATCTAACTATACAACCCATTTTTGTCCATCTAACTATACAACACAAACTTAACTGTGTCCATCTAACTATACAACACAAACTTAACTTTGTCCATCTAACTATACAACACAAACTTAACTGTGTCCATCTAACTATACAACCCAAACTTAACTTTGTCCATCTAACTATACAACACAATCGTAACTGTGTCCATCTAACTATACAACCCAAACTTAACTATGTCCATCTAACTATACAACCCAACTTAACTGTGTCCATCTAACTATACAACCCAAACTTAACTGTGTCCATCTAACTATACAACACAATCCTAACTTTGTCCATCTAACTATACAACCCAAACTTAACTGTGTCCATCTAACTATACAACACAATCTTAACTTTGTCCATCTAACTATACAACCCATTTTTGTCCATCTAACTATACAACCCAAACTTAACTGTGTCCTTCTAACTATACAACACAAACTTAACTTTGTTCATCTAACTATGCAACCCAAACTTAACTTTGCCCATCTAACTATACAACATAAACTTAACTTTCTCCATCTAACTATACAACCAAAACTTAACTGTGTCCATCTAACTATACAACACAAACTTAACTTTGTCCATCTAACTATACAACCCAAACTTAACTTTGTCCATCTAACTATACAACCCAAACTTAACTTTGTCCATCTAACTATACAACCCAAACTTAACTTTGTCCATCTAACTATACAACCCAAACTTAACTTTGTCTATCTAACTATACAACCCAAACTTAACTGTGTCCATCTAACTATACAACCCAAACTTAACTTTGTCCATCTAACTATACAACCCAAACTTAACTTTGTCTATCTATCTATACAACCCAAACTTAACTTTGTCCATCTAACTATACAACCCAAACTTAACTGTGTCCATCTAACTATACAACCCAAACTTAACTGTGTCCATCTAACTATACAACACAAACTTACTGTGTCCATCTAACTATACAACCAAACTTAACTTTGTCCATCTAACTATACAACACAATCTTAACTTTGTCCATCTAACTATACAACCCAAACTTAACTGTGTCCATCTAACTATACAACCCAAACTTAACTTTGTCCATCTAACTATACAACCCAAACTTAACTTTGTCTATCTAACTATACAACCCAAACTTAACTATGTCCATCTAACTATACAACCCAAACTTAACTTTGTCTATCTAACTATACAACCCAAACTTAACTTTGTCCATCTAACTATACAACACAAACTTAACTGTGTCCATCTAACTATACAACCAAAACTTAACTTTGTCTATCTAACTATACAACCCAAACTTAACTTTGTCTATCTAACTATACAACCCAAACTTAACTTTGTCTATCTAACTATACAACCCAAACTTAACTTTGTCTATCTAACTATACAACCCAAACTTAACTTTGTCTATCTAACTATACAACCCAAACTTAACTTTGTCTATCTAACTATACAACCCAAACTTAACTTTGTCTATCTAACTATACAACACAAACTTAACTGTGTCCATCTAACTATACAACCCAAACTTAACTTTGTCTATCTAACTATACAACCCAAACTTAACTTTGTCCATCTAACTATACAACACAAACTTAACTTTGTCCATCTAACTATACAATCCAAACTTAACTTTGTCCATCTAACTATACAACACAATCTTAACTTTGTCCATCTAACTATACAACCCAAACTTAACTGTGTCCATCTAACTATACAACACAAACTTAACTGTGTCCATCTAACTATACAACACAAACCTAACTTTGTCTATCTAACTATACAACCCAAACTTAACTTTGTCCATCTAACTATACAACCCAAACTTAACTTTGTCCATCTAACTATACAACCCAAACTTAACTTTGTCTATCTAACTATACAACCCAAACTTAACTTTGTCCATCTAACTATACAAACCCAAACTTAACTGTGTCCATCTAACTATACAACACAAACTTAACTGTGTCCATCTAACTATACAACCCAAACTTAACTTTGTCCATCTAAACTATACAACACAATCTTAACTTTGTCCATCTAACTATACAACCCAAACTTAACTGTGTCCATCTAACTATACAACCCAAACTTAACTTTGTCCATCTAACTATACAACCCAAACTTAACTTTGTCTATCTAACTATACAACCCAAACTTAACTATGTCCATCTAACTATACAACCCAAACTTAACTTGTGTCCATCTAACTATACAACCCAAACTTAACTTTGTCGATCTAACTATACAACACAAACTTAACTGTGTCCATCTAACTATACAACCCAAACTTAACTTTGTCCATCTAACTATACAACCCAACTTAACTTTGTCTATCTAACTATACAACCCAACTTAACTTTGTCTATCTAACTATACAACCCAAACTTAACTTTGTCCATCTAACTATACAACCCAAACTTAACTTTGTCCATCTAACTATACAACCCAAACTTAACTTTGTTATCTAACTATACAACCCAACTTAACTTTGTCCATCTAACTATACAACACAAACTTAACTGTGTCCATCTAACTATACAACCCAAACTTAACTTTGTCTATCTAACTATACAACCCAAACTTAACTTTGTCCATCTAACTATACAACACAAACTAACTTTGTCCATCTAACTATACAACCAAACTTAACTTTGTCCATCTAACTATACAACACAATCTTAACTTTGTCCATCTAACTATACAACCCAAACTTAACTGTGTCCATCTAACTATACAACCCAAACTTAACTTTGTCCATCTAACTATACAACCCAAACTTAACTTGTCCATCTAATCTATACAACCCAAACTTAACTGTGTCCATCTAACTATACAACACAAACTTAACTTTATCCATCTAACTATACAACCCAAACTTAACTTTGTCCATCTAACTATACAACACAAACTTAACTTTGTCCATCTAACTATACAACCCAAACTTAACTTTGTCCATCTAACTATACAACACAAACTTAACTTTGTCCATCTAACTATACAACCCATTTTGTCCATCTAACTATACAACCCAAACTTAACTGTGTCCATCTAACTATACAACACAAACTTAACTTTGTCCATCTAACTATACAACACAAACTTAACTTTGTCCATCTAACTATACAACCCATTTTTGTCCATCTAACTATACAACACAAACTTAACTGTGTCCATCTAACTATACAACACAAACTTAACTTTGTCCATCTAACTATACAACACAAACTTAACTGTGTCCATCTAACTATACAACACAAACTTTACTGTGTCCATCTAACTATACAACACAATCTTAACTGTGTCCATCTAACTATACAACCCAAACTTAACTATGTCCATCTAACTATACAACCCAAACTTAACTGTGTCCATCTAACTATACAACCCAAACTTAACTGTGTCCATCTAACTATACAACACAATCTTAACTTTGTCCATCTAACTATACAACCCAAACTTAACTGTGTCCATCTAACTATACAACACAATCTTAACTTTGTCCATCTAACTATACAACCCTTTTTGTCCATCTAACTATACAACCCAAACTTAACTGTGTCCTTCTAACTATACAACACAAACTTAACTTTGTTCATCTAACTATGCAACCCAAACTTAACTTGCCCATCTAACTATACAACATAAACTTAACTTTCTCCATCTAACTATACAACCAAAACTTAACTGTGTCCATCTAACTATACAACACAAACTTAACTTTGTCCATCTAACTATACAACCCAAACTTAACTTTGTCCATCTAACTATACAACCCAAACTTAACTTTGTCCATCTAACTATACAACACAAACTTAACTTTGTCCATCTAACTATACAACCCAAACTTAACTTTGTCTATCTAACTATACAACCCAAACTTAACTTTGTCCATCTAACTATACAACACAATCTTAACTTTGTCCATCTAACTATACAACCCATTTTGTCCATCTAACTATACAACACAAACTTAACTGTGTCCATCTAACTATACAACACAAACTTAACTTTGTCCATCTAACTATACAACACAAACTTAACTGTGTCCATCTAACTATACAACACAAACTTACTGTGTCCATCTAACTATACAACACAATCTTAACTGTGTCCATCTAACTATACAACCCAAACTTAACTATGTCCATCTAACTATACAACCCAAACTTAACTGTGTCATCTAACTATACAACCCAAACTTAACTGTGTCCATCTAACTATACAACACAATCTTAACTTTGTCCATCTAACTATACAACCCAAACTTAACTGTGTCCATCTAACTATACAACACAATCTTAACTTTGTCCATCTAACTATACAACCCATTTTTGTCCATCTAACTATACAACCCAAACTTAACTGTGTCCTTCTAACTATACAACACAAACTTAACTTTGTTCATCTAACTATGCAACCCAAACTTAACTTTGCCATCTAACTATACAACATAAACTTAACTTTCTCCATCTAACTATACAACCAAAACTTAACTGTGTCCATCTAACTATACAACACAAACTTAACTTTGTCCATCTAACTATACAACCCAAACTTAACTTTGTCCATCTAACTATACAACCCAAACTTAACTTTGTCCATCTAACTATACAAACCAAACTTAACTTTGTCCATCTAACTATACAACCCAAACTTAACTTTGTCTATCTAACTATACAACCAAACTTAACTGTGTCCATCTAACTATACAACCCAAACTTAACTTTGTCTATCTAACTATACAACCCAAACTTAACTTTGTCCATCTAACTATACAACCCAAACTTAACTGTGTCCATCTAACTATACAACCCAAACTTAACTGTGTCCATCTAACTATACAACCCAAACTTAACTTTGTCCATCTAACTATACAACCCAAACTTAACTTTGTCTATCTAACTATACAACCCAACTTAACTATGTCCATCTAACTATACAACCCAAACTTAACTTTGTCTATCTAACTATACAACCCAAACTTAACTTTGTCCATCTAACTATACAACACAAACTTAACTGTGTCCATCTAACTATACAACCCAAACTTAACTTTGTCTATCTAACTATACAACCCAAACTTAACTTTGTCTATCTAACTATACAACCCAAACTTAACTTTGTCTATCTAACTATACAACCCAAACTTAACTTTGTCTATCTAACTATACAACCCAAACTTAACTTTGTCTATCTAACTATACAACCCAAACTTAACTTTGTCTATCTAACTATACAACCCAAACTTAACTTTGTCTATCTAACTATACAACACAAACTTAACTGTGTCCATCTAACTATACAACCAAACTTAACTTTGTCTATCTAACTATACAACCCAAACTTAACTTTGTCCATCTAACTATACAACACAAACTTAACTTTGTCCATCTAACTATACAACCCAAACTTAACTTTGTCCATCTAACTATACAACACAATCTTAACTTTGTCCATCTAACTATACAACCCAAACTTAACTGTGTCCATCTAACTATTCAACACAAACTTAACTGTGTCCATCTAACTATACAACACAAACCTAACTTTGTCTATCTAACTATACAACCCAAACTTAACTTTGTCCATCTAACTATACAACCCAAACTTAACTTTGTCCATCTAACTATACAACACAAACTTAACTTTGTCCATCTAACTATACAACCCATTTTTGTCCATCTAACTATACAACCCAAACTTAACTGTGTCCATCTAACTATACAACACAAACTTAACTTTGTCCATCTAACTATACAACACAAACTTAACTTTGTCCATCTAACTATACAACCCATTTTTGTCCATCTAACTATACAACACAAACTTAACTGTGTCCATCTAACTATACAACACAAACTTAACTTTGTCCATCTAACTATACAACACAAACTTAACTGTGTCCATCTAACTATACAACCCAAACTTAACTTTGTCCATCTAACTATACAACACAATCGTAACTGTGTCCATCTAACTATACAACCCAAACTTAACTATGTCCATCTAACTATACAACCCAAACTTAACTGTGTCCATCTAACTATACAACCCAAACTTAACTGTGTCCATCTAACTATACAACACAATCCTAACTTTGTCCATCTAACTATACAACCCAAACTTAACTGTGTCCATCTAACTATACAACACAATCTTAACTTTGTCCATCTAACTATACAACCCATTTTTGTCCATCTAACTATACAACCCAAACTTAACTGTGTCCTTCTAACTATACAACACAAACTTAACTTTGTTCATCTAACTATGCAACCCAAACTTAACTTTGCCCATCTAACTATACAACATAAACTTAACTTTCTCCATCTAACTATACAACCAAAACTTAACTGTGTCCATCTAACTATACAACACAAACTTAACTTTGTCCATCTAACTATACAACCCAAACTTAACTTTGTCCATCTAACTATACAACCCAAACTTAACTTTGTCCATCTAACTATACAACCCAAACTTAACTTTGTCCATCTAACTATACAACCCAAACTTAACTTTGTCTATCTAACTATACAACCCAAACTTAACTGTGTCCATCTAACTATACAACCCAAACTTAACTTTGTCCATCTAACTATACAACCCAAACTTAACTTTGTCTATCTATCTATACAACCCAAACTTAACTTTGTCCATCTAACTATACAACCCAAACTTAACTGTGTCCATCTAACTATACAACCCAAACTTAACTGTGTCCATCTAACTATACAACACAAACTTAACTGTGTCCATCTAACTATACAACCCAAACTTAACTTTGTCCATCTAACTATACAACACAATCTTAACTTTGTCCATCTAACTATACAACCCAAACTTAACTGTGTCCATCTAACTATACAACCCAAACTAACTTTGTCCATCTAACTATACAACCCAAACTTAACTTTGTCTATCTAACTATACAACCCAAACTTAACTATGTCCATCTAACTATACAACCCAAACTTAACTTTGTCTATCTAACTATACAACCCAAACTTAACTTTGTCCATCTAACTATACAACACAAACTTAACTGTGTCCATCTAACTATACAACCAAAACTTAACTTTGTCTATCTAACTATACAACCCAAACTTAACTTTGTCTATCTAACTATACAACCCAAACTTAACTTTGTCTATCTAACTATACAACCCAAACTTAACTTTGTCTATCTAACTATACAACCCAAACTTAACTTTGTCTATCTAACTATACAACCCAAACTTAACTTTGTCTATCTAACTATACAACCCAAACTTAACTTTGTCTATCTAACTATACAACACAAACTTAACTGTGTCCATCTAACTATACAACCCAAACTTAACTTTGTCTATCTAACTATACAACCCAAACATAACTTTGTCCATCTAACTATACAACACAAACTTAACTTTGTCCATCTAACTATACAATCCAAACTTAACTTTGTCCATCTAACTATACAACACAATCTTAACTTTGTCCATCTAACTATACAACCCAAACTTAACTGTGTCCATCTAACTATACAACACAAACTTAACTGTGTCCATCTAACTATACAACACAAACCTAACTTTGTCTATCTAACTATACAACCCAAACTTAACTTTGTCCATCTAACTATACAACCCAAACTTAACTTTGTCCATCTAACTATACAACCCAAACTTAACTTTGTCTATCTAACTATACAACACAAACTTAACTTTGTCCATCTAACTATACAACCCAAACTTAACTGTGTCCATCTAACTATACAACACAAACTTAACTTTGTCCATCTAACTATACAACACGAACTTAACTTTGTCCATCTAACTATACAACACAAACTTAACTTTGTCCATCTAACTATACAACCCAAACTTAACTGTGTCCATCTAACTATACAACCCAAACTTAACTGTGTCCATCTAACTATACAACCCAAACTTAACTGTGTCCATCTAACTATACAACCCAAACTTAACTTTGTCCATCTAACTATACAACCCAAACTTAACTGTGTCCATCTAACTATACAACCCAAACTTAACTTTGTCCATCTAACTATACAACCCAAACTTAACTGTGTCCATCTAACTATACAACCCAAACTTAACTTTGTCCATCTAACTATACAACCAAACTTAACTGTGTCCATCTAACTATACAACACAAACTTAACTTTGTCCATCTAACTATACAACCCATACTTAACTGTGTCCATCTAACTATACAACCCAAACTTAACTTTGTCCATCTAACTATACAACCCAAACTTAACTGTGTTCATCTAACTATACAACCCAAACTTAACTTTGTCCATCTAACTATACAACACAAACTTAACTTTGTCCATCTAACTATACAACCCATTTTTGTCCATCTAACTATACAACACAAACTTAACTGTGTCCATCTAACTATACAACACAAACTTAACTTTGTCCATCTAACTATACAACACAAACTTAACTGTGTCCATCTAACTATACAACACAAACTTTACTGTGTCCATCTAACTATACAACACAATCTTAACTGTGTCCATCTAACTATACAACCCAAACTTAACTATGTCCATCTAACTATACAACCCAAACTTAACTGTGTCCATCTAACTATACAACCCAAACTTAACTGTGTCCATCTAACTATACAACACAATCTTAACTTTGTCCATCTAACTATACAACCCAAACTTAACTGTGTCCATCTAACTATACAACACAATCTTAACTTTGTCCATCTAACTATACAACCCATTTTTGTCCATCTAACTATACAACCCAAACTTAACTGTGTCCTTCTAACTATACAACACAAACTTAACTTTGTTCATCTAACTATGCAACCCAAACTTAACTTTGCCCATCTAACTATACAACATAAACTTAACTTTCTCCATCTAACTATACAACCAAAACTTAACTGTGTCCATCTAACTATACAACACAAACTTAACTTTGTCCATCTAACTATACAACCCAAACTTAACTTTGTCCATCTAACTATACAACCCAAACTTAACTTTGTCCATCTAACTATACAACACAAACTTAACTTTGTCCATCTAACTATACAACCCAAACTTAACTTTGTCTATCTAACTATACAACCCAAACTTAACTTTGTCCATCTAACTATACAACACAATCTTAACTTTGTCCATCTAACTATACAACCCATTTTTGTCCATCTAACTATACAACACAAACTTAACTGTGTCCATCTAACTATACAACACAAACTTAACTTTGTCCATCTAACTATACAACACAAACTTAACTGTGTCCATCTAACTATACAACACAAACTTTACTGTGTCCATCTAACTATACAACACAATCTTAACTGTGTCCATCTAACTATACAACCCAAACTTAACTATGTCCATCTAACTATACAACCCAAACTTAACTGTGTCCATCTAACTATACAACCCAAACTTAACTGTGTCCATCTAACTATACAACACAATCTTAACTTTGTCCATCTAACTATACAACCCAAACTTAACTGTGTCCATCTAACTATACAACACAATCTTAACTTTGTCCATCTAACTATACAACCCATTTTTGTCCATCTAACTATACAACCCAAACTTAACTGTGTCCTTCTAACTATACAACACAAACTTAACTTTGTTCATCTAACTATGCAACCCAAACTTAACTTTGCCCATCTAACTATACAACATAAACTTAACTTTCTCCATCTAACTATACAACCAAAACTTAACTGTGTCCATCTAACTATACAACACAAACTTAACTTTGTCCATCTAACTATACAACCCAAACTTAACTTTGTCCATCTAACTATACAACCCAAACTTAACTTTGTCCATCTAACTATACAACCCAAACTTAACTTTGTCCATCTAACTATACAACCCAAACTTAACTTTGTCTATCTAACTATACAACCCAAACTTAACTGTGTCCATCTAACTATACAACCCAAACTTAACTTTGTCCATCTAACTATACAACCCAAACTTAACTTTGTCTATCTAACTATACAACCCAAACTTAACTTTGTCCATCTAACTATACAACCCAAATTAACTGTGTCCATCTAACTATACAACCCAAACTTAACTGTGTCCATCTAACTATACAACCCAAACTTAACTTTGTCCATCTAACTATACAACCCAAACTTAACTTTGTCTATCTAACTATACAACCCAAACTTAACTATGTCCATCTAACTATACAACCCAAACTTAACTTTGTCTATCTAACTATACAACCCAAACTTAACTTTGTCCATCTAACTATACAACACAAACTTAACTGTGTCCATCTAACTATACAACCCAAACTTAACTTTGTCTATCTAACTATACAACCCAAACTTAACTTTGTCTATCTAACTATACAACCCAAACTTAACTTTGTCTATCTAACTATACAACCCAAACTTAACTTTGTCTATCTAACTATACAACCCAAACTTAACTTTGTCTATCTAACTATACAACCCAAACTTAACTTTGTCTATCTAACTATACAACCCAAACTTAACTTTGTCTATCTAACTATACAACACAAACTTAACTGTGTCCATCTAACTATACAACCCAAACTTAACTTTGTCTATCTAACTATACAACCCAAACTTAACTTTGTCCATCTAACTATACAACACAAACTTAACTTTGTCCATCTAACTATACAACCCAAACTTAACTTTGTCCATCTAACTATACAACACAATCTAACTTTGTCCATCTAACTATACAACCCAAACTTAACTGTGTCCATCTAACTATTCAACACAAACTTAACTGTGTCCATCTAACTATACAACACAAACCTAACTTTGTCTATCTAACTATACAACCCAAACTTAACTTTGTCCATCTAACTATACAACCCAAACTTAACTTTGTCCATCTAACTATACAACACAAACTTAACTTTGTCCATCTAACTATACAACCCATTTTTGTCCATCTAACTATACAACCCAAACTTAACTGTGTCCATCTAACTATACAACACAAACTTAACTTTGTCCATCTAACTATACAACACAAACTTAACTTTGTCCATCTAACTATACAACCCATTTTTGTCCATCTAACTATACAACACAAACTTAACTGTGTCCATCTAACTATACAACACAAACTTAACTTTGTCCATCTAACTATACAACACAAACTTAACTGTGTCCATCTAACTATACAACCCAAACTTAACTTTGTCCATCTAACTATACAACACAATCGTAACTGTGTCCATCTAACTATACAACCCAAACTTAACTATGTCCATCTAACTATACAACCCAAACTTAACTGTGTCCATCTAACTATACAACCCAAACTTAACTGTGTCCATCTAACTATACAACACAATCCTAACTTTGTCCATCTAACTATACAACCCAAACTTAACTGTGTCCATCTAACTATACAACACAATCTTAACTTTGTCCATCTAACTATACAACCCATTTTTGTCCATCTAACTATACAACCCAAACTTAACTGTGTCCTTCTAACTATACAACACAAACTTAACTTTGTTCATCTAACTATGCAACCCAAACTTAACTTTGCCCATCTAACTATACAACATAAACTTAACTTTCTCCATCTAACTATACAACCAAAACTTAACTGTGTCCATCTAACTATACAACACAAACTTAACTTTGTCCATCTAACTATACAACCCAAACTTAACTTTGTCCATCTAACTATACAACCCAAACTTAACTTTGTCCATCTAACTATACAACCCAAACTTAACTTTGTCCATCTAACTATACAACCCAAACTTAACTTTGTCTATCTAACTATACAACCCAAACTTAACTGTGTCCATCTAACTATACAACCCAAACTTAACTTTGTCCATCTAACTATACAACCCAAACTTAACTTTGTCTATCTATCTATACAACCCAAACTTAACTTTGTCCATCTAACTATACAACCCAAACTTAACTGTGTCCATCTAACTATACAACCCAAACTTAACTGTGTCCATCTAACTATACAACACAAACTTAACTGTGTCCATCTAACTATACAACCCAAACTTAACTTTGTCCATCTAACTATACAACACAATCTTAACTTTGTCCATCTAACTATACAACCCAAACTTAACTGTGTCCATCTAACTATACAACCCAAACTTAACTTTGTCCATCTAACTATACAACCCAAACTTAACTTTGTCTATCTAACTATACAACCCAAACTTAACTATGTCCATCTAACTATACAACCCAAACTTAACTTTGTCTATCTAACTATACAACCCAAACTTAACTTTGTCCATCTAACTATACAACACAAACTTAACTGTGTCCATCTAACTATACAACCAAAACTTAACTTTGTCTATCTAACTATACAACCCAAACTTAACTTTGTCTATCTAACTATACAACCCAAACTTAACTTTGTCTATCTAACTATACAACCCAAACTTAACTTTGTCTATCTAACTATACAACCCAAACTTAACTTTGTCTATCTAACTATACAACCCAAACTTAACTTTGTCTATCTAACTATACAACCCAAACTTAACTTTGTCTATCTAACTATACAACACAAACTTAACTGTGTCCATCTAACTATACAACCCAAACTTAACTTTGTCTATCTAACTATACAACCCAAACTTAACTTTGTCCATCTAACTATACAACACAAACTTAACTTTGTCCATCTAACTATACAACCCAAACTTAACTTTGTCCATCTAACTATACAACACAATCTTAACTTTGTCCATCTAACTATACAACCCAAACTTAACTGTGTCCATCTAACTATACAACACAAACTTAACTGTGTCCATCTAACTATACAACACAAACCTAACTTTGTCTATCTAACTATACAACCCAAACTTAACTTTGTCCATCTAACTATACAACCCAAACTTAACTTTGTCCATCTAACTATACAACCCAAACTTAACTTTGTCTATCTAACTATACAACACAAACTTAACTTTGTCCATCTAACTATACAACCCAAACTTAACTGTGTCCATCTAACTATACAACACAAACTTAACTTTGTCCATCTAACTATACAACACGAACTTAACTTTGTCCATCTAACTATACAACACAAACTTAACTTTGTCCATCTAACTATACAACCCAAACTTAACTGTGTCCATCTAACTATACAACCCAAACTTAACTGTGTCCATCTAACTATACAACCCAAACTTAACTGTGTCCATCTAACTATACAACCCAAACTTAACTTTGTCCATCTAACTATACAACCCAAACTTAACTGTGTCCATCTAACTATACAACCCAAACTTAACTTTGTCCATCTAACTATACAACCCAAACTTAACTGTGTCCATCTAACTATACAACCCAAACTTAACTTTGTCCATCTAACTATACAACCCAACTTAACTGTGTCCATCTAACTATACAACACAAACTTAACTTTGTCCATCTAACTATACAACCCATACTTAACTGTGTCCATCTAACTATACAACCCAAACTTAACTTTGTCCATCTAACTATACAACCCAAACTTAACTGTGTTCATCTAACTATACAACCCAAACTTAACTTTGTCCATCTAACTATACAACACAAACTTAACTTTGTCTATCCAAACCTCTGAAAACGAACAACCTTCAGCGATGACCTTCATACTATCAAGCCAGTATCTAAATATACCCGGACCTGTAGTGTGACGTAGTTCAGACTTATAAAGAGGAGCCATATTTCCAGCAGGTATTCTCTACACTCGATTACAGATAGGCCACATCGGTTCCTTCACATACTGCGTTCTTTCTACCCACTTACATGTAGTAGTGTGGAGAAGACGTGTGAAACGGGAGTGACCATCTCTTGGCTTGACTTACTATATGGGAACGTTAAACGTAAACAGGATAGGATATATGAGTAAACTAGTGGTTTTTGCTTTTGTAGAAAATTATGATAATTTGAATGTTAATCTTTGTTTATGTTGCTGAGGTTAATATAGATAATATGTGTTAGGTCTCGTATGTTCTTTCTGATAGAGCGAGAGAAGGGAGAGTAAAAGGAAGAAGAGAAGGAGAGAAAAGAGGATTAAGAACAGATGTAGGAGAGACTCAGATAGTTTTTTAATCATCATCAAGTACCGGGCCTGCTGGCGTAGGTGATCATGTCTCTCCACAATTTTCGATCTCGACAGTTATTTATCATTTCTGTTGTTAACCTTCTGCCAAGCCATTCTCTTAAGCTGTCTAGTTGCTTTCCTCTATGCTTCCCCCTATCTCTTCGTCCCTCAACTTTCCCAGTTGTTACAATATACTCCAGCTGTTCTCTTCTCATTACATGGCGAAAAAAGATGATTGTTTCTTCTTAATATTGGAAATTAGCTCTCTTCTTGCTTTGGTCTCTTTCAGAACGTTTTCATTACTCTTCTTAGCTGTCCATAGTATTCTCAACATTCTTCTGTAAAACCACATTTCTACAGACTCCATTGATTTTCTTGTTTGTTGTCCTATTGTCCATGATTCACATCCATATGTTAAGACTGGCTCTACGTAACATTTAAGAGCTCTTTTTAATTATTTTACTTATAATAATAAATAGTATATCCTGATATAAGAAAGTCTTGTATGGACAATAAGCAAACAAAGAGAAAGGAAGATTCCAGAGGGTGTCGTTTCTATGAGGAAAGAGTTAAAGAGGAAAGAAGGAAAAATGGGAACAGTGGAAGTAGAGAAAAAGAGACGGAAGACGAAGGGAGGAGAGGAAGTAAGAGGGGACAGAAAGAAGGGGGAGAGGATGAAAAGGAAGGATTTTCGATACGAAATTAGGGTGGGAGGAGTGGGGGAGAAGCTAAAACGAAGGAGGGTCTATGTAGAGAGAGAGAGATGGAATGTAAAATGGGAAGGAAGAAATAAAAAGAGCAGTCATTGGCAAAGAAAGAAACAGACAAACAAGAAAGAAAGAATGGAAAGAAAGAAAGAAGGACAGAAAGAAATAAAGGTAAAAAAGAAAGAAGGACAGAAAGAAATAAAGATAAAAAAGAAAGAAGGACAGAAAGAAAGAAAGAAAAAAGAAGACAATAAATTAGAAGGAAAGAAAGAAAAAAGAAAGAAAGAGTAAGAACGAAAGAAAAGAAAGGAAAAGAAAGGAAAAGAAAAAGACAATAAAAAGAAAAGAAAAGAAAAGGAAAATAAAAAAGAAAAGAAAGGAAAAGAAAAGAAAAAAAGAAAAGAATAGAAAAGGAAAAGGAAAGGAAAGAGAGAAAGAAAGAAAGAATTAACATGACAGGACATGATAACTCAATAAGCTATAGATGAGAACATTTGCGCATATCTCACGGAGTCAGGGGCGGTGATTATCACTATTTTCTCCATCTTCTCTTTTAAGCCTATTAATAACGTTGCTTTAAATATTACAATATCACATTTTCTTATTTTCTGTACTAAAATGTTCATTCCTCAGCTAATGTATATTTTTATACCAGCTCCCTGTGGAGCATAGGACTTCAGCAAACACTTCCAGCTCCCTGTGGAGCATAGGTCTTCAACAAACACTTTCAACTCTCTGTGGAGCATAGGACTTCAACAAACACTTTCAACTCTCTGTGGAGCATAGGACTTCAACAAACACTTTCAACTCTCTGTGGAGCATAGGACTTCAGCAAACACTTTCAGCTCCCTGTGGAGCATAGGACTTCAACAAACACTTTCAACTCTCTGTGGAGCATAGGACTTCAGCAAACACTTTCAGCTCCCTGTGGAGCATAGGACTTCAGCAAACACTTTCAGCCCCCTAGGCATAGGACTTCAGCAAACACTTTCAACTCCCTAGGGATAGGACTTCAGCAAACACTTTCACTTCCCTGTGGAGCATAGGTCTTCAACAAACACTTCCATCTTCCTGTGGAGCATAGGTCTTCAACAAACACTTCCAGCTTCCTAAGGAGCATAGGTCTTCACAAACGCTGTCAACTTCCTGTGGAGCATAGGACTCCAACAAACACTTTCAGCTCCCTGTGGAGCATAGGTCTTCAACAAACACTTTCAGCTCCCTGTGGAGCATAGGTCTTCAACATACTTTAAACTCCCTGTGGAGCATAGGTCTTCAACAAACACTTTCAGCTCCCTGTGGAGCATAGGTCTTCAACAAACACTTTCAGCTCCCTGTGGAGCATAGGTCTTCAACAAACACTTTCAGCTCCCTATGGAGCATAGGTCTTCAACAAACACTTTCAGCTCCTTGTGGAGCATAGGTCTTCAACAAACACTTTCAGCTCCCTGTGGAGCATAGGTCTTCAACAAACACTTTCATCTCCCTGTGGAGCATAGGTCGTCAACAAACTATTTAAACTCCCCGTGAAGCATAGATTTAAGACAAACACTTTCAGCTCCCTGTGGAGCATAGTTCATAGTTTCCTTCCTTTATACAAAATCTATCTGGATTTTCTTGTATTTTCCATGTTACAAATGGACATAAGTAGTCATTAGTCCAGAAAGTCGAGTTTCTGCCAATAATTTTCTACATATAACTTGTCATCTCATCGTTAAAAGCTACCAGAGCTAAAGAAGGAAAAATTGCAAAAATAGGGAAAAAGGTAGGGGTACAGCTTTACGTCAATAATGGACAACACAACTGAGCGACGTTGCGGCTCAGTAGTCCTTCAGCAGGTACAACAAACAATACAAACATAGACATATAAGTTAATACAATTAACACTACAAAGATAACATCGTTCGATATTGTGTTGTCAAGTACTTAGGTAAAGTCGTACCCACAATCTTTCCTTTTTTAATTTCTCCTTTAAAAACAACTTTACTGCAGCTTCGTATTTTGATGCATTTTTATGCTTTGAGCCTCAAGAGGTAAAGAAATCGTAAAACAGATTTTTATATATCATGGTATTGTCTGGTTCTAGTTAACACAAATATAGCTATAGCTACGGATAGACATCTCTAGGACCAGCAACCAGTGTTAAGGAAATTCAAGTGTCAAAAGATTAGTTATTTTAAATTAAGATTGCTTTACTCGTATTTTGTGACTGAGCAACTAGTGGTATTATAAAATTATGATTACCTATTAGTATAGAGGCCAATATACCAACACGGATGATAACAGGCGATAACACAAAAGAGAACGAAATATACGCACCAGAAAACAACAGAAGAGAGGAAGAAATAAATGAAATACTATTTGCAGACGACCAAGTTCTGATACATGAAACAACTGAGGACCTACAAGAACATATGAACAGGCTAAACAACACTTGTAAACAATACAACATGAAGATCAACATAAGCAAAACCGAAGTAATGGCAATAGCGAGAAAGAAAGAAAAACTAAACATAATATCTGGGTAGCACGTTAACACAAGATAATAACCAAGAGACAGAGATAGATATAAGGTGTAACAAAGCATACCAAGTTATAGGCCAACTATCAACACTATTGAAAAACAAAGCAATAACTACAGAAGCAAAAAGGGCAATATACAAATCAATTTTTCTACAACTCTGTGCTATCAGTGCCAGAATTGGACGCTGGACTCTAGAACAATAAGAAAGATAACGACCACCGAAATGAAATGTGTCAGAAAAATGACAGGAAACAGCTTAAGGGACAGAGTAAGAAACACCAACCTGAGGAAGAAACTCGAAATTGAACCAGCCATCGAATACATAAAGAAACAACAGATAAATTGGCTCGGCCACATAACAAGACAAAAAGAACTAACAATGACTCAAAGAGCCATAAACAAACGCTACGAAAACGCCAGATTAAGAGGAAGACCGAGAAAGAGATGGATAAAGGGAATACTAGAGTCACTAGGAGGGATAACACCAGAAGAGGCCAACAGAAGAGCAAAGAATCGCAGATTGTTTCTCCCCTCGACGCCAACGGCAGCAGAGGAAGGATAGAAGAGGAAGAAGATAGAGGCCAAATGTTTGCAATAAAGATATATTGCTACGCCCAATGATCGACACTCCGTGTATGCCGATAGTGCCTTTTCATATAACCATACAATCCACCTTTATTACTTATAACGATACTAAAAACAAAGAATAACTGAGTCTATTAAATTTAACGGGGTGACTTTTGACAAGAGGGTAGACTGTCAATAGGCTTGAATCTTTTCTTTGCCTTTTCTCTTAACGACTGTAAGTACATCATGTTTCACAATCTGGCATATCACGACTTTCTCTTGACAACTGTAAGTACATCATGTTTCACAATCTGGCATATCACGACTTTCTCTTGACAACTGTAAGTACACCATGTTTCACAATCTGGCATATCACGACTTTCTCTTGACAACTGTAAGTACACCATGTTTCACAATCTGACATATCACGACTTTCTCTTGACAACTGTAAGTACACCATGTTTCACAATCTGGCATATCACGACTTTCTCTTGATAACTGTGAGTACATCATGTTTCACAATCTTCAATATCACGACTTTCTCTTGATAACTGTGAGTACACCATGTTTCACAATCTTCAATATCACGACTTTCTCTTGATAACTGTAAGTACACCATGTTTCACAAACTGCCATATCACGACTTTCTCTTGACAACTGTATGTACACCATGTTTCACAAACTGGCATATCACGACTTTCTCTTCACAACTGTATGTACACCATGTTTCACAAACTGGCATATCACGACTTTCTCTTGACAACTGTAAGTACACCATGTTCACAAACTGGCATATCACGACTTTCTCTTGACAACTGTATGTACACCATGTTTCACAAACTGGCATATCACGACTTTCTCTTGACAACTGTATGTACACCATGTTTCACAAACTGCCATATCACGACTTTCTCTTGACAACTGTAAGTACATCATGTTTCACAATCTGGCATATCACGACTTTCTCTTGACAACTGTAAGTACATCATGTTTCACAAACTGCCATATCACGACTTTCTCTTGACAACTGTAAGTACATCATGTTTCACAAACTGCCATATTGCGACTTTCTCTTGACAACTGTAAGTACACCATGTTTCACAAACTGCCATATCACGACTTTCCCTTGACAACTGTATGTACACCATGTTTCACAAACTGCCATATCACGACTTTCTCTTGACAACTGTAAGTACACCATGTTTCACAAACTGCCATATCACAACTTTCTCTTGACAACTGTAAGTACACCATGTTTCACAAACTGCCATATCGCGACTTTCTCTTGACAACTGTAAGTACATCATGTTTCACAAACTGCCATATCACGACTTTCTCTTGGCAACTGTAAGTACATCATGTTTCACAAACTGCCATATCGCGACTTTCTCTTGACAACTGTAAGTACACCATGTTTCACAAACTGCCATATCGCGACTTTCTCTTGACAACTGTAAGTACACCATGTTTCACAAACTGCCATATCACGACTTTCTCTTGACAAATGTAAGTACACCATGTTTCACAAACTGGCATATCACGACTTTCTCTTGACAACTGTAAGTACACCATGTTTCACAAACTGCCATATCGCGACTTTCTCTTGACAACTGTAAGTACATCATGTTTCACAAACTGCCATATCACGACTTTCTCTTGACAACTGTAAGTACATCATGTTTCACAAACTGCCATATCGCGACTTTCTCTTGACAACTGTAAGTACACCATGTTTCACAAACTGCCATATCGCGACTTTCTCTTGACAACTGTAAGTACACCATGTTTCACAAACTGCCATATCACCACTTTCTCTTGACAACTGTAAGTGCACCATGTTTCACAAACTGGCATATCACGACTTTCTCTTGACAACTGTAAGTACACCATGTTTCACAATCTGGCATATCACGACTTTCTCTTGACAACTGTAAGTACACCATGTTTCACAAACTGCCATATCACGACTTTCTCTTGACAACTGTAAGTACACCATGTTTCACAAACTGCCATATCACGACTTTCTCTTGACAACTGTAAGTACACCATGTTTCACAAACTGCCATATCACGACTTTCTCTTGACAACTGTAAGTACACCATGTTTCACAAACTGCCATATCACGACTTTCTCTTGACAACTGTAAGTACACCATGTTTCACAAACTGCCATATCACAACTTCTGCCATATCACAACTTTCTCTTGACAACTGTAAGTACACCATGTTTCACAAACTGCTATATCACGACTTTCTCTTTAAAGCAGTAAGTACACCAGAACTTGAACATCTGCTATAACACAACATTCTCGCTATATCAGATTGGATGGAAGAGCTCCTGTAAACTTGTTATTTTAATTTGTTTAGATAAAGAGACTGCATCTATCTATTTTTCTGGTTGTACTTCTAGCTGTCTTTCTGGTTGTATTTCTATCTGTCTTTCTGGTTGTATTTCTATCTGTCTTTCTGGTTGTATTTCTATCTGTCTTTCTGGTTGTATTTCTATCTGTCTTTCTGGTTGTATTTCTAGCTGTCTTTCCGGTTGTACTTCTAGCTGTCTTTCTGGTTGTATTTCTATCTGTCTTTCTGGTTGTATTCCTATCTGTCTTTCTGGTTGTATTTCTATCTGTCTTTCTGGTTGTATTTCTATCTGTCTTTCTGGTTGTATTTCTATCTGTCAATCTGATTTTATTTCTATCTGTCTTTCTGGTTATGTTTTTATCTCTCTTTCTGGTTGTATTTCTATCTGTCATTCTGGTTATATTTCTATCTGTCTTTCTGGTTGTATTTCTAGCTGCCTTTCTGGTTGCATTTCTATCTGTCTTTCTGGTTGTGTTTCTGTCTTTATTGTTGTATTTCTATCTGTAATTCTGGTTGTGTTTCTATCTGTCTTTCTGGCTGTATTTCTATATGTCTTTCTGGTTGTATTTCTATGTGTCATTCTGGTTGTATTTCTATCTGCCTTTCTGGTTGTATCTCTATCTATCATTCTGGTTGTATTTCTATCTGTCTTTCGGTTTTCATTTATATGTGTCTTTCTGTTTGTCTCTTTCGTTTCTTCTCTGCTCTAGTCAATTCGTAGTCCAACCATTTAACCATGCATCTACTTTACTATCCGTTTTTCTACCTGTGTGCCTGTCTGTCTACCTGCCTGCCTGTCTGTCTGTCTATGTCTGTCTGCCTGTCTGTCTATATGTCTGCTGCGTGTCTGGTTGCCTGTCTGTCTGTCTGCCTGTCCGTCTGTCTGTCTGTCTGTCTGTCTATGTCTGTCTGTCTATATGTCTGCTGCGTGTCTGGTTGCCTGCCTGCCTGTCTGCCTGTCTGTCTGTGTCTGTCTGTCTATATGTCTGCTGCGTGTCTGGTTCCCTGTCTGTCTGTCCGTCTGTCTGTCTATGTCTGTATGTCTGTCTATATTTCTGCTGCGTGTCTGGTTGCCTGCCTGCCTGCCTGCCTGCCTGTCCGTCTGTCTGCCTGCCTGCCTGTCTGCCTGCCTGCCTGCCTGTCCGCCTGTATGTCTGTCTATGTCTGTCTGTCTGTCTATATGTCTGCTGCGTGTTTGGTTGTCTGCCTGCCTGTCCGCATGTCTGTCTGTCTGTCTATGTCTGTCTGTATGTCTATGTCTGTCTGTCTGCCAGTGTGTCTATCTATTCTTTCTACTTCTAAATTTTCCACAATTCTAAAATATTTCTTATGGTTGGGGAATTAAGATCGCATAAACTGTACAATCGCACCGCAGTGTGCTGGTTAGTTATAAATACATCAATCCTGCCCCCCTCCCCACTTTCGTTGTAAAAAAATACCCCCCCTCCCCCAACCCCCTTAAATCGTAACCTAACTATGATTCAAAACAACTTTACAGCAGCCCATTCAACCAGAAGCCATCAATCAGACCTTAAATAAATCAATAACATTATTAATATCATTCAAAACGAATTAACAGTAATTGTGAAGTTAATGAATGGATTAGAATTAGCGGGGGAAATACGCGAAGATAAACAAGTAATTTGTTTGGCCACGAGACAAGGCAAAGTCTAATAGTAACAACCAGGATCCTCTCAGTTATCTTGGTTATTAACAAATGTTACGAAAACAACAGACTACGAAGTTAATTACCGAAAAGATAAACAGACGAAGTTACAAAAACACTCAGGAATATAACGGTAGAGAAGAAATCAATGAAATAAAAGTTATATATCCTCTAGATGCTAAAAGGTAAATGACGATGAAAAGAGGAAAAAAATAAAGAAGAATGGAAAGAATATTTTCAACTCGTGTATATTTTGAACAACTGGAAAAATTGAGGGACGAAGAGATTGAGGAAAGCAAAGAGAAAAAATACCAGACAGCTTAAGAGAATGGCTTGGCAGAAGGTCAACAACAGAAATGATAGGGAATAGGCAAATAAATGCAATGCTGCGGTAAAGCTGGTAGCAAAGAGCCAGTGGTGTGGAGTGTTAAACACTCCGAGGTATGAAGACAGCTTTACAAGGGAGGAACACAACACAATACTGACGTTTCGGCCTGTGGTCTTCTTCAGAGTACAAGGACAACGAAAACAAACGGTGAAACACAATTATCTATAACCACTTGATCAGAAGAATGGAGAGGTGGACAGAAAAGAAGAAAGTAGGATGTAGAATGAAAAAAGAAGAAAGCTACATGAGGGGAGGCAGGATGAGTGTTAAAATGTATAAATTAGAAAGAATAGGAGAATATATATATATATATATATATATATATATATATATATATATATATATATATATATATAACTATTTCACTTAGTTCAAATAACTTGTTTGTCCGCCGGGAACGAAACGAAAGAATGACCACATGAAGGACACCACGTGGCGGAAGAATGGGATACAGGAATTGTGGGAAACAATTGAGAAAGAAAGAAGGGGGGGGGGGGGGAGAAAGCGGGTACGCCAGACCAGTGTCAGAACACCGGTCGAGATAAAAAGAAAGCCAAACAAAAGCTCAGGTAAGCAATGGCAAAGGGCGGAAGAAGGAGATGATAATAGGTATCATAAATCATAAAACTACAGGAGCCTAACGGGGAGCGGGGGGGGGGGATTCAAACAGAGGAATCGGAGAGGATAGAGAGGTAGGGAGAGGGAGGAAATACTAATACGAGGAAGAGAAATGAAAAGGGAGAATAAGAAAGGAAAGAATCAGGTATAGGAAAAGTGGATCGGAGGAGAGGCGGTGGGTCAGGAGAGAATAGATAAGAGAGGGAGTCAGAAAGAAGTGGAGAAATAGAGGGATGGTACGCAAGAAGTGGGGCCCAGCGAGGTAGAGAAGTAGGGAACGGAGAGACTGAGGGGGATACTAGGAATGTATATATAAAGAGGAGTAGGAAGTATACATCAGAGGAGGACAGGTAAAAGATAGGAGGAAAGACGGTGGGTCAGGAGTGAATAGGTAGAGAGGGAGTCAGAAAGAAGTGGAGAAATAGAGGGATGGTACGCAGGTAGTAGTGCCTAGAGAGGTATAGAAGTAGGGAAACGGAGAGACTGAGGGGATACAAAGAGAATTGTACGCAGGCAGTAGTGCCTAAAGAGGAAAGGAAGTAGGGAAACGGAGAGACTGAGAGGATACACAGAGAAGTGGAGTGAGAGTGGCTAGTAAACAGACACGTACAGTCCTAGAACCGGGTAAGGGGGGGGGAGGCAGGGGGATGTTTGTTGGAATAGTAAGTAGGAGAAGTGGTGACACAAGAGAATAGAGAATCCAGAGAGTGTATGAATAAAGGGGAATGGGAAGTATCCATCAGAGGAGGAGAGGTAATAAAGCGATGAGGATGAGATGGACATAAAGGTAGTCCGCAGAAAGGTGGGGGGGGGGGGGAATTATGGATAAAGGAAGAAGAAGGGGAGATGATGGATGAATTCAAGAGGATAGGGGTAAAGAAAAAGGATAGATAGGTAGCAGATGAACATAAATGTGAGATACGAAGAAGAGTACTACAGGTGTGGGAGAAGGGTACAGAGGAAGAGGGGTCCTCAGAGGGACCGGGATACATTGATGCCGCGGGGGGTGAGGCAACCCCAACGAGCAATCAGACGGTTTACAAGAGTGAGACGACTGTGGTGATCAGAAGAGCATGATACTAGGCCCGTGACCAGGACATCAGCCTTCCCCGATGGCCCCTCGAGTTAAAGTGGGCAGCTACAGGAGTGCCAGCTTCTCGGGTGATGTCTTGTAAATGTTCACGGCACCTAACGCAGATCAGTCGACCAGACTGACCGATGTAGGTCAACTTGCATCGCTTACAGATAATGGCATAAATGATATTACGCGATGTGCAAGTGAATCCCTCTCTGATATCGAAAGGACCATTAGGAAAGAGGACGGTATCGGTCTGGAGAACGTGATCACAAGTATGGCACACTCTGCGGTTGCAGCGGATAGTACCTCGATGGTTGGGGAGAGAAGCTGGAAGACGACCTCTGACAAGAGAGTCACGGAGGTTCCGGTCACGTCTAAAGGCCACCAGTGTTGGATCGGGGAAGAGCAGACGAGTAGTAGGGTCAGATCGGAGAATAGGGAGGTAGCGATGAATCGTCCTAATCACAGCGTAGTGGTGAGGGTGATAGGTGAGGGCGAGCGCTACTCTATCCAAGGGGGGATGAGTAGAGGGGGTAAGAGCAGACTGACGAGAAGTGTGGAGAACTCGACGCAGGGCAGGGAGGAGAGCTGATTCTGGGTAGAGACGTCGGCGGAAGAAATCAAGCATGAGGTGGGCATTGTGAAGGAAATCTTCATCGTCTTGGCAAAGGTGACGAAGTCTGAGAAGCTGAGAATAGGGAAGAGAGTTCTTGCAGGATGTAGGATGAGAGGAGTCGTAGCGGAGGAAACTGTGGGAGTCGGTGGTCTTGTAGAAGACCGAGGTGAGAAGATGAGGGTGACACACAAATAACTCAATAACAATGAGGATGACACACAAATAACTTAATAACTCAATAACAATGAGGATGACACACAAATAACTCATAAACTCAATAACAATGAGGATGACACACAAATAACTCAATAACAATGAGGATGACACACAAATAACTCAATAACAATGAGGATGACACACAAATAACTCAATAACAATGAGGATGACACACAAATAACTCAATAACTCAATAACTCAATAACAATGAGGATGACACACAAATAACTCAATAACTCAATAACAATGAGGGTGACACACAAATAACTCAATAACAATGAGGATGACACACAAATAACTCATAAACTCAATAACAATGAGGATGACACACAAATAACTCAATAACAATGAGGATGACACACAAATAACTCAATAACAATGAGGATGACACACAAATAACTCAATAACAATGAGGATGACACACAAATAACTCAATAACTCAATAACTCAATAACTCAATAACAATGAGGATGACACACAAATAACTCAATAACTCAATAACAATGAGGGTGACACACAAATAACTCAATAACAATGAGGATGACACACAAATAACTCATAAACTCAATAACAATGAGGATGACACACAAATAACTCAATAACAATGAGGATGACACACAAATAACTCAATAACAATGAGGATGACACACAAATAACTCAATAACAATGAGGATGACACACAAATAACTCAATAACTCAATAACTCAATAACTCAATAACAATGAGGATGACACACAAATAACTCAATAACTCAATAACAATGAGGATGACACACACATAACTCAATAACTCAATAACAATGAGGATGACACACAAATAACTCAATAACTCAATAACAAGGAGGATGACAAACAAATAACTCAATAACAATGAGGATGACACTCACATAACTCAATAACAAAGAGGGTGACACACACATAACTCAATAACTCAATAACTCAATAACAACGAGGATGACACACACATAACTCAATAACTCAATAACAATGAGGATGACACACACATAACTCAATAACTCAATAACAATGAGGATCACACACAAATAACTCAATAACAATGAGGGTGACACACACATAACTCAATAACAATGAGGATGACACACAAATAACTCAATAACAATGAGTGTGACACACACATAACTCAATAACAATGAGGGTGACACACACATAACTCAATAACAATGAGGGTGACACACAAATAACTCAATAACAATGAGGATGACACACAAATAACTCAATAACAATGAGGGTGACACACACATAACTCAATAAGAATAAAGATGACACACACATAACTCAATAACAATGAGGATGACACACACACATAACTCAATATCTCAATAACAATGAGGGTGACACACAAATAACTCAATAACAATGAGGGTGACACACGAATAACTCAATAACAATGAGGATGACACACAAATAACTCAATAACAATGAGGATGACACACAAATAACTCAATAACAATGAGGGTGACACACACATAACTCAATAACAATAAGGATGACACACACATAACACAATAACTCAATAACAATGAGGATGACACACACATAACTCAATAACTCAATAACAATGAGGATGACACACAAATAACTCAATAACAATGAGGATGACACACAAATAACTCAATAACAATGAGGGTGACACACACATAACTCAATAACAATGAGGATGACACACACATAACTCAATAACTCAATAACAATGAGGGTGACACACACATAACTCAATAACAATGAGGATGACACACGAATAACTCAATAACAATGAGGGTGACACACGAATAACTCAATAACTCAATAACAATGAGAGTGACACACACATAACTCAATAACAATGAGGATGACACACACATAACTCAATAACTCAATAACAATGAGGGTGACACACAAATAACTCAATAACAATGAGGATGACACACACATAACTCAATAACTCAATAACAATAAGATTGACACACACATAACTCAATAACTCAATAACAATGAGGGTGACACACACATAACTCAATAACAATGAGGGTGACACACAAATAACTCAATAACAATGAGGATGACACACAAATAACTCAATAACAATGAGGTTGACACACAAATAACTCAATAACAATGAGGGTGACACACAAATAACTCAATAACAATGAGGGTGACACACAAATAACTCAATAACAATGAGGATGACACACACATAACTCAATAACAATGAGGGTGACACACAAAAAACTCAATAACAATGAGGGTGACACACAAATAACTCAATAACAATGAGGGTGACACACACATAACTCAATAACAATGAGGGTGACACACAAATAACTCAATAACAATGAGGGTGACACACACATAACAATAACAATGAGGGTGACACACAAATAACTCAATAACAATGAGGATGACACACAAATAACTCAATAACAATGAGGTTGACACACAAATAACTCAATAACAATGAGGATGACACACAAATAACTCAATAACAATGAGGGTGACACACAAATAACTCAATAACAATGAGGGTGACACACAAATAACTCAATAACAATGAGGATGACACACAAATAACTCAATAACAATGAGGGTGACACACAAATAACTCAATAACAATGAGGGTGACACACAAATAACTCAATAACAATGAGGTTGACACACAAATAACTCAATAACAATGAGGATGACACACAAATAACTCAATAACAATGAGGGTGACACACAAATAACTCAATAACAATGAGGGTGACACACAAATAACTCAATAACAATGAGGATGACACACAAATAACTCAATAACAATGAGGGTGACACACAAATAACTCAATAACAATGAGGGTGACACACACATAACTCAATAACAATGAGGATGACCTCTTACAAAACTAAAAAAAAACACTCCAATCAAAAACCAATCTCAAAGATGAGTTGACTGTATTTTCCTCAAGACATATACATTCAAACATGCAGCAACAATTTTATGACTGGAACTAAATTACCACTTTGAGATTAAAGCAACCAGCTGTGCACTTACGATATTTTACAAAACTCGTGGCGTAGATTACGTCAATGTTTTCTTTCTTCTCTCCCCCGGGTTTAAAAATAGGCCTGATTATAACCCCTTTCAGTTACTGGATTAGAGATCAATTTTCATTTAACTGGCATTAACTAAAAAACGTTTAGAGGATAGAAGCGAGTATAGCTCATCTGTGAATAGTGATCATTGATCTGGGATCAATACAATATTTTCTTAAGATCTTTTCATCTTTAGTTCAAAGCATTTTTTTTTAACATCAACAAAGAGGTTTATACACCGTGATTTGTTACTATATTTAATTGTTGGTCTTGATCATAAACAAAGACAATTCTCAAGACCTACAAATGAATATCAAAGTTGAAGGTATATACTTCAACATATAGTAGACAGTTCAGAACTACATCTACCTTGGACATACTATAACCAGTGATGGAAAGTGTACAACTGAAATAAACAAAAGTATAGGAATGACAAAAAGCAATTTTAATGCCATGAAAAATATACTAACAACAAAACAAATAACACCACGGCAAAAATAACAATAGCAAAATGTTACAGCTTTTCAGTATTCCTGTATGGTGCAGAAACATGGACATTAGACAAGAAAACGGAACAGAAAATTGAAGCCTTTGAAATGTGGATTTATAGAAGAATAGGTAGAATTGAATGGAAAGAAAAGAAAACAAACGATGAAGTTTTAAAACCACTAAAAATGAGAAGAGAACTACTAAACACAATTAGAACAAGACAAATGAAATTTTTTGGTCGTGTTAAAAGACACAACAGCCTATTAAAAGTAACATTGGAAGGGAAAATACACGGTAAAAGAGGCAGAGGCAGACTAAGACTAACATGGACGAGTAACATCAAAAGATGGACAAGTCAACCTATGACAACCTGCATCATCAAAGCAAGATACAGAGTGGAATGGCGCTCCATGGTAGCCAACCTTCGATGTGGTGACGGCACTCGATGATGACGCTGATGATTTGTAACGCAATGTGACTGGCGCGGAGAACAACATTGCTAACCTCCACACCGACAGTGCACAATGACAGTACATATCGTCCTGTTTTTGCAGACACCGGTTGCTGTGTTTTCAATATGTTTTTTTTTTCCTCCAGGAAACAAGAGCGAGGATGTGACTGTGTACGTTCTACCCTATTGAAAACGTTTGAAATTGTCGTCCGTGCAGCCGTATAGGGCATGTAGGTGGGTCGACCTTGTCAAACAGAACTTACCAACGGCACCAGTTCGCTTTAGGCGATACTATGTCATGAAGTTGAGCTGAATATAGGGATTTTCAAGCTGCAGTGAAACTGGTTCCGTGAATAGAATAGAATAGAATAGAATAGAATAGAATAGAATAGAATAGAATGAAATAGATTATAGTAAAATAGATTAGAATAGAATAGAATGAAATAGATTATAGTAAAATAGATTAGAATAGAATAGAATAAAATAGAATAGAATAGATTATAGTAAAATAGATTAGAATAGAATAGAATAGAATAGAATAGAATAGAATAGAATAGAATAGATTATAGTAAAATAGATTAGAATAGAATAGAATAGAATAGAATTCTTCTTAATCCTCTAAACTCCGGTCGTAGTATAGGGCTAGCACAAGAGATCTCCACTAATCCAGTGTGGATCATGCATGGACACCTCTTTCCACGACTTCCCAGCCTCTATTATTTCATCCTGTATGGGTCGTCGCCATGCCCTCAATGGTCTGCCTCTTCTTCATTTACCAGGTGGTGTCCATGTTAATGCTAGGTGCGGATGGCTGGCTCGTCAACATTTGTAGAACATTATTATCTGATTGCCACGAGTTGATACGAGCTGCTGCTCGTTGACTCGATTAGATGTGGCGGGTTGTAATGGCTTTCTTGACATTCCCGGCTCTTACTGGAGAGGTTGGAATTCGTCTTTACCAGGCTATGCTGGGAAACTACTATTCCTGCCCTGAGGTACTACAATACTGGGTCCTCTATATCAGTAACAGCCACCACTACGGGGAACACGGCGATCCTAGCTTCTGGAAGCCTGCCTGTTTTGACGCAGACTGTTACCAGGGGAGACCACGAGGAGGTAGATATGCTGGGTCTTGGTCAGCTGATGGTGCGCCGACCCTGCTATTGTGACCGCAGGTCGCAGGCGCTTGTGCTTCCCATTTTGTAGAACATTGCCTAGCCATTTACAACGACTTCTCTTTACGTTTTGATTAATGTTTTGATTAATGTTTTGATTAATGTTTTGATTAATGTTTTGATTAATGTTTTGATTAATGTTTTGATTAACCCGATTTTCTGGGGACATCTTTGTTCGCGATGCGACCCTTAAAAACAGGATCCTTCAGTGCGATGAGTTTTAATTCGAATAATTCCACTGACACGGGTGGTTCAGCAATTACGGATTTAAATTCCTTCGTTTGTAGTGAGGCCGAGGCCTTCGACTAACCATAACCATTCTACGGTTAAGTTTGTCTTGAAAATGCTGGAACCGTTCTGATAATACACCCTCTGTAGTGAGACCAGATTGAAAACTGAATGAAGAGTAATCATCAACATGAAAGTTGATGAGCATGAAGGAGGCTACTCTTGTGCTTTAGGTCCGCAGAAATGAAATGACAGAGTTAATTTTCCAGAATGAGAATGAAAGAAGGGTGTATTTTAGCTCGGAAATATTAAAAAATACAAAAAGTGGTATGTTAGAAGCTTTACGTGATAAGTGGACGACACAAACTAAACGACGTTTCGGCCCAATAGGCCTTCAGCAGGAACAAACAAGAAAAACACACACACAAAACTAATAACGAAACATTAAAACAAAAATATTCGAAATATTACTATTACATCGATAATAATAATATAATTAAGATAATATTATCTAAGATTGGCTTTATGTGTTTTGGCGTGTGTAACAATAACAAAATCGATATTTGACAAGCTTAGCTCATGACTTCTTCAGATTTAATAAGCTGGACAATAGTGGTGATAGCTGTCTGTATTTTCGCTCCCTTGTTTGTTTACAATTCTGACTTATTGTACTTGGGGTACAATAACATCAGATGGAAGATGCACCACAGAAATAAAAAGCAGAATAGCTCAGGGTAAAATAGCATTTCAGAAAATGAAAAATATCTTATGCAACAAATATATGTCAATAGAAGTGAGAAAGAGAGTTCATCGGTGCTATATAGAACCAATTCTGACCTATGGAAGCAAACCATGGACAGTAACCAAAGAAATAAAAAGGTGATTAGATGCCACAGAGATGGGATTTCTTAGAAGAATTTTGAAAGTTCCATGGACAGCTAAAACCACCATCGACGAAGTTCTCAAACAGGCCAACACATAAAAAGAAGCTCATAAGAAACATGAGAAAGAAACAATCAACATTTTTTTAGGCACATCATGAGAAGAGGAAAGTTGGAATACCTGATTAAAACCTGATGATGACGACGATGCTAATGATGACGACGATGGTGATGATGATGACGACGATGGTGACAATGACGACGACGATGGTGACGATGACGACAACGATGGTAACAATGACGACGACGATGGTGATGATGACGACAACGATGGTAACAATGACGACGACGATGGTGACAATGACGACGACGATGGTGACAATGACGACGACGATGGTAACAATGACGACGACGATGGTAACAATGACGACGACGATGGTAACAATGACGACGACGATGGTGACGATGACGACAACGATGGTAACAATGACGACGACGATGGTGATGATGACGACGACGATGGTGACAATGACGACGACGATGGTGATGATGACGATGACGATGGTGACAATGACGACGACGATGGTGATGATGACGATGACGATGGTGATGATGACGACGACGATGGTGATGATGACGACGACGATGGTGATGATGACGACGACGATGGTGATGATGACGACGACGATGGTGATGATGACGACGACGATGGTGATGATGACGACGACGATGGTGACAATGACGACGACGATGGTGATGATGACGATGACGATGGTGATGATGACGACGACGATGGTGATGATGACGATGACGATGGTGATGATGACGTTGACGATGGTGACAATGACGACGACGATGGTGATGATGATGACGATTGTGACGACGACGATGGTGATGATGACGACGACGGTGTTGACAATGACGACGACGATGGTGATGATGACGACGACGATGGTGACAATGACGACGACGATGGTGATGATGACGATGACGATGATGATGATGACGACGACGATGGTGACAATGACGACGACGATGGTGACAATGACGATGACGATGGTGACAATGACGACGACGATGGTGACAATGACGATGATGACGACGACGATGGTGACAATGACGACGATGATGACGACGACGACGATGACTCCGGCGAGGGTTTCTTCATAGCCCCCGCTAGCAACCAATTCTCGCCACGCCTCTGCTCGCATTCTCTCACTCGTTTACCCCTGAGATAACCCTGAAGGACTCCTCACTAAATTTAGATCGCGTTGCCTCCCCTTCAAATGTCAAATATTAACATTCATGAGAGGCGTGGCATCTGCTTTCTCTGTTTTCTTTCATCACACGCCGGATTTTAAATGATGAAAATAAAGAGGAAGAAGGAGACAACACGAAAACAAAATTCAAGATGAGAACTAATATAATGAATCGATAAATACAACAGAGAAAGAGCGAAAAAATATGAGAAAAATAGAAACAGAGAGAATAAAGAAAAAAAGAAAGAAAAAAACAGAGACATAAATAAATAAAGAAACAAAGACAGAAAGAAAGAAGGAAAGAAAGAAACAGAGCGACATAAAGAATGAAAGAAAGAAGGAAACAGAGAAAGATACAGAAAGAACTAACGAAAGAAAGAAAGGGAGAAAGAGAGGGAGAGAGAAAGGAAGGAAGGAAGGAAGGAAGGAAGGAAGGAAGGAAGGAAGGAAGGAAGGAAGGAAGGAAGGAAGGAAGGAAGGAAGGAAGGAAGGAAGGAAGGAAGGAGGGAGGGAGGGACGGAAGGAAGGAAGGAAGGAAGGAAGGAGGAGGGAGGGAGGCAGGGAAGGTGGGAGGAAGGAAGGAAGGAGGGACGGAAGGAAGGAAGGAAGGAGGAGGGAGGGAGGGAGGCAGGGAAGGTGGGAGGAAGGAAGGAAGGAAGGAAGGAAGGAAGGAAGGAAGGAAGGAAGGAAGGAAGGAAGGAAGGAAGGAAGGAAGGAAGGAAGGAAGGAAGGAAGGAAGGAAGGAAGGAAGGAAGGAAGGAAGGAAGGAAGGAAGGAAGGAAGGAAGGAAGGAAGGAAGGAAGGAAGGAAGGAAGGAAGGATAGAAGGATAGAAGGATAGAAGGATAGAAGGAAGGAAAGGGGAAGGAAGGAAGAATGTTTTTGTAATATTTACACAGTGAACAACGGACGTGAATCCTAGTCTTAACAAAAGGCAAGAACATCGTTGAAGACTGTTTTGAATTGTTTCATGGCACGGGTGAGGTGGAAGTAGGTGAGATGAAAGGTGACGTGAAATCAGGTAAGGTGAAAGCAGGTGAGGTGTAAGCAGGTGGGGTGAAAGCAGATCGGGTGAAATCAGGTGGGGGTGAAAGCAGGTGAAGTGAACGGTGATTTGAAAGCAGAAGATGTGAAAGTAAGCGAAATTAAAGGTGAAGTGTAAGCCGGCGAGATGAAAGTTGATGTGAAAGCTGAGGTGAAAGCTGATGATGTAAAAGCAGGTGAAGAGAAAGCAGGTGAGGTAAAGCAGGTGAGATGAAAGAATACATTAATGCTAATGAGGTAAAATAGGTGAGATGAAAGGTAATGTGGAAGCAAGTGATATGAAAGCAGTTGAGTTGGTAACAGGTGAGATGAAAGAATGTGACATGAAAGCAGGTAAGGCCAAAGCAGTGTTAGAGTTAGCCGTGGGATTACCCTTCTCGGATTATCCTCATCGCTCATCGAACAACGATCCTTAAGCGTTCGGATCTCCTCCACAGCAAATCCCGCAGCTTGAAACAATAAACTGGTTCACAAATTCTACCCCCAAACTCCTCATAGCTCTCCTGACTGTAAACACCATCCGTCTTGACTAACATGAAGATCGGGTAGTCGCGTCAAGGCGGCAGATTTATGATCACCATCAACATCTCTATTATCTCGCCCTTTATTTGAGAGCGTACGGTCAAGTTAGGGATACGCCATCGTCTATCATGATGACGTAGCACACATAAAAATGGATGCGGAAACAATGCCCGATTCACTCCAAAGAATACAGTCGAAACGCACAAAACACCATGGCGATGGCGCAGATTCCTTGTAAAACCTTCGGTTGACTTAGCGAGACAATCAGTGTATGAAAGTAAATGAGATGAAAGCAGGTGAAGTGAAAGCAGTTCAGGTCAAATCAGCTGAGGTGAAAGCAGGTGAGATGAAACCATGTTAGATTAAACCAGGCGAGATAAAATCAGGGGTTATGAAAGCAGGTGAGTGGAAAGAAGGGGGTATAAAATCAAGGGACATAAAAGCAGCGGATATGAAAGCAGAGAATATGACAGCAGGTGAGATGAAAGCAGAGGATGTGAAAGCAGGTGAAATGAAATCAGAGTATATGAAAGCAGGGGTTATGACAGCAGGTGAGGTAGAAGCAGGTGAGATGAAACCAGGGGATACAAAATCAGGGGACATGAAAGCAGTGGATATGTAAGCAGGTAAGATATAAGCAGGAACATATGAAAGCAGGTTAGATGAAAGCAGGTGAGGTGAAGAAGATAATGTGACGCGAACAGCCGCAACATACGAAGCCGCAACAGACGAATCAAGAGAAGATCATGGGGTTGAGTGTTTGGATTGTAGCATTGTGTATAGATGTATAGTAACAGTAAACAGCCCCCATCACGCCAAGTAGGCGTATAGGGAATATGGTGTTAGTGACCATAAATTTTACAGACCTTCAGCACATGATTTTTGGGGTAATATGGTAAGTATTACGCCGTGCCGCTTTACTTTCCCATAAAAAAATATGGTACCCATTTAAGGCTGGGTGATCCCGGAAGCCGTCGAATTGTCGAACCCTACCCCTTGTCCTTTGTAGTCCAGTTCACTAACCACTGAGCTATCGCAGTTCCCTGTATAAATGTATCTTCTTCTTCTACCTTTCAGCTCCCACTGGAGCATAGGTCTTCAACAAACACTTTCCAGGTCGTTCTGTTTCTTGCCATTCTTTTAAGATCATTCCATGTCTTCCCCATCATCTTCATCTCTGCTTCTGTCTTTCTTCTTCAAGAATTTCTTGGTCTTCCTCTTTGTCTTTTCCCCTGGGGATTCCAAAAAAGGGCCTGCTGTGTACCCTCAGTTGGCTTCCGCAGTGTGTGCCCTATCCAGCGCCATTGTCTTCGCTGTTTCTCTTTATCCACTGATATTTGACTGGTTTATTTAAGTTTGTTGTTTAATATTGTATCATTCTCTCTCTCTCTCTCTCTCTCTCTCTCTCTCTCTGTCTTTCTGTCATCTACCCACCTACCCACCCACCAATTCATGTACCTAAGCCCAATCACCCATCCATCCATCCACCCACTCATCCATCATCCATCCACCCACCCATCCATCCATCCAGACATCCATCCATCCATCCACCCATCCATCCACCCACCCACCCATCCACCCACCCCCATCCATCCATCCATCCATCCATCCATCCATCAATCCATCAATCCATCCACCCATCCATCCACCTATCCATCCACCCACCCAACAATCCATCTATCCATTCACCCACCCACCCATCCATCTATCCATCCATCCACCCACCCATCCAATCATCCATCCATCCATCCACCCACCCATCCATCCACCCACCCACCCATCCATCCACCCATCTATCCATCCACCCACACATCCATCCATCCACCCACAACCCATCCATCAATCCATCCACCCATCCATCCATCCATCCACCCATCCATCCATCCATCCACCCATCCATTCATCCACCCATCCATCCATCCACCCACCCATCCATCCATCCATCCACCCACAACCCATCCATCCACCCATCCATCCATCCATCCATCCATCCACCCACCCATCCACCCACCCATCCATCCATCCATCCACCCACAACCCATCCATCCATCCATCCACCCATCCATCCATCCATCCACCCACAACCCATCCATCCATCCATCCACCCATCCATCCATCCATCCACCCACCTACCCATCCACCCACCCACCCACCCACCCACCCATCCACCCATCCATCCATCCACCCACCCACCCACCCATCCATCCACCCACCCATCCATCCACCCATCCACCCACCCACCCACCCACCCATCCACCCACCCACCCATCCACCCACCCACCCACCCATCCACCCATCTATCAACCCACCCACCCACCCACCCACCCATCCATCCATCCACCCATCCACCCACCCACCCATCCACCCACCCACCCACCCACCCACCCATCCATCCATCCACCCAAACCCATCCACCCATCTATCCATCTCCCCACCAATTCATCAGTCCGCCCATTCATTCGTCCGTCAGTCTGTCTATCTTCACTTCTTATATCCTTTCGGGCTTCCAGGGAGACGCACGTTCAAGATCTTGCCCTTGTGACAGCCTCAACCATTGTCAACTGATACTGTTGTAGTCTTGCATGGACAATATCAACCCATCCTACTCTGGTTCTACGGGAGCCGCGATAGCTCAGTGGTTAGTAAGCTGGACTACAAAGGACAAGAGGTAGGTTTCGATACCAACCAACGGCCACCCGTTCACCCAGCCTTTAATAACCACCGAATTGTTTTTTTCTGGGAAAGTAAAGCAGCACGGGCGTAATACCGACCACATTACCCTAAAAATCATGTGCCGAAGGTCTGTAAAATTTATAGTCATTAACACAATATTCCCTATACGCCACTTGGCGTGACGGGGGTACTTTACTTTTTTTTTACTACTCTGGTTATACCACCAGCTTTTCTTCCATCTCTTCTTTCAATATACGTGTTGTGTTGTCTGTTTTATTCACAAACATAAAATATAAATTCTCTGTGCTCTATTGTACGAATAAAACACACTGCCAGAAAGGATAAAATAAACAAAACACATGAACGCCCTAATTTTTTTTTTTTTTTTTTTTTTGCGTTCGCTAGATTTGAGCTCTGACGACGTCCCTAGAGACTAGAAACTGAATTTGCGCGTTATTCCGTTTTTTTTCCTGTCAGCCATGTGCACAGGGGTCCCTCGCCGTACAGGCAGATAACACCGTCTTCGGATGTACTCATATTTTATTCCCGTCAATAAATAATTGAAGTTTCAAGCCGGACCTCGCTGCCGAGACCAGGTGTGGTTGCTGAGACCAGGTGTGGTTGCTGAGACCAGGTGTGGTTGCTGAGACCAGGTGTGGTTGCTGAGACCAGGTGTGGTTGCTGAGACCAGGTGTGGTTGCTGAGACCAGGTGTGGTTGCTGAGACCAGGTGTGGTTGCTGAGACCAGGTGTGGTTGCTGAGACCAGGGGTGGTTGCTGAGACCAGGTGTGGTTGCTGAGACCAGGTGTGGTTGCTGAGACCAGGTGTGGTTGCTGAGACCAGGTGTGGTTGCTGAGACCAGGTGTGGTTGCTGAGACCAGGTGTGGTTGCTGAGACCAGGTGTGGTTGCCGCAGAGAGGAATCATAAATTTAAAAAAAATCCCATCTGGTGATTCCGAGGTTTGAACCCACAAACTCTATATCTCGATGCCGGAGTCTTGCCTTGAGACCAACTAGCCCCCTGCACTAACTAAATGAACTGTTCACTTCGAAAATGCTAACTCAATATTTGAATTCATGGAATTGCTTAAATCTGTTACAAGATTAATAAGTGCAACAGGTAATCCACTTAACTTCAAACATTCTCTCTTCGATGTGCTCATTCCCAGGGAGTATCTTCTAAAAGGGAAAGGAGTGCAGTTTTGTGATGTCGAACTAATCTTCATGTTCTATTTCTACATCCGAAACGTGTAATTTATTCATTGAGGTGTCTTTTGCTTCATCGACAGAGGTTACTTTTTTACTGTGAAATTACTTGATTTAATTTATCCCGCGTGATGTTACTCTGTCCATATATATGTTGAGTGGAAATGGTGTCAGGGGTACACGATTTATTCTGATCTCATTTATTTTTTTTTTTTTTTTTGCTCACTTTGTGTTAAATTGTTTAGCTACACTTCAA
Organism: Megaustenia siamemsis; assembly: GCA_032433765.1. NCBI lineage: Eukaryota > Metazoa > Mollusca > Gastropoda > Stylommatophora > Ariophantidae > Megaustenia > Megaustenia siamemsis. The sequence continues at coordinate 33,632,458 of JAVIAB010000025.1, read as the reverse complement.
GTATTTCAAATCCACATTACACCACCCACCAACACTTCTCCACACCACTCACTCCACCCACCAACACTTCTCCACACCACTCATTCCACCCACCAACACTTCTCCACACCACTCACTCCACCCACCAACACTTCTCCACACCACTCACTCCACCCACCAACACTTCTCCACACCACT
>JAVIAB010000025.1:33534781-33624781 GCA_032433765.1 Megaustenia siamemsis | reverse complement strand
CCATGGGAAAAGATAAGAGGAAGACCAAGAAATACTTGGAGAAGACAGACCGAAGCCGAGATGAAGATGATGGGGAAGACATGGAATGATCTTAAAAGAATAGCAAGAAACAGAACGACTAGGAAAGTGGTTGGTGAAGACCTATGCTCCACAGGGAGCTGGACGGTAGAAGAAGAAGGAGGATAGATACAAACGCGGAGTTCTTGAAATTAGGTGAAATAAATAAGATGGGCTGAGACAAATAATAAATGCCTTGAAGAAAAGTAAATAAGATGGGCTGATACAAATAATAAATGCCTTGAAGAAAAGTAAATAAGATGGGCTGAGACAAATAATAAATGCCTTGAGGAAAAGTAAATAAGATGGGCTGAGACAAATAATAAATGCCTTGAGGAAAAGTAAATAAGATGGGCTGAGACAAATAATAAATGCCTTGAAGAAAAGTAAATAAGATGGGCTGAGACAAATAATAAATGCCTTGAAGAAAAGTAAATAAGATGGGCTGAGACAAATAATAAATGCCTTGAAGCAAAGTAAATAAGATGGGCTGAGACAAATAATAAATGCCTTGAAGAAAAGTAAATAAGATGGGCTGAGACAAATAATAAATGCCTTGAAGCAAAGTAAATAAGATGGGCTGAGACAAATAATAAATGCCTTGAAGCAAAGTAAATAAGATGGGCTGAGACAAATAATAAATGCCTTGAAGAAAAGTAAATAAGATGGGCTGAGACAAATAATAAATGCCTTGAGGAAAAGTAAATAAGATGGGCTGAGACAAATAATAAATGCCTTGAAGAAAAGTAAATAAGATGGGCTGAGACAAATAATAAATGCCTTGACGAAAAGTAAATAAGATGAGCAGAGATAAGGGATTCATGAATTTAAGGTAGAATAAACAAACAATAAGCAGAGACAAGAAATTAATTAATTGAAGTGAAATAAATAAGATGAGCATCAATAAGAAACTAATTAAATTAATGAGTAAGACACCATGTATATTGTATCTGTTCGTCTTATTTTAATTTCGCTAAAATTATTTTATTTATTGTATCTGATAATCGAATATAAATTTCCTCATATTGTTCTTTTCCATTCTCTTCAAATATATTTAGAATCTATATCGTGTTATTTTATTGTCCTTATCTTAATTGTATTTAATATTTTTTATATTTTACTTCCATCCAACATTATTATTTTTTACATAATCTTGTTTATCTATTCACTAACTATGGTGTTTCTAATTTTCCTTGCTTCTTCTCATACAACAATCCCCCAAGTAAACAAACTCCCATTCCAAAATCCGCTCTCTAATAAAATATCAAATGTCTTCATATAGTTATAGTGTCTATTTTAATCATTTTGACGACATCTCCAGCTATATTTGTCTCCATTCTGGCTATCTGTATTATGCCCACTCACTAATTCTCTCAGCTTATACACGACGATATACAAAAGGAGCCATTGTCCACGGCGCAAAATTCTGGCAAAAAATTTCAATTTTGGAAACTTTTCTCTCGTTCTGAATTATGATTTCTCCTGGGCACAGTTGAATTCTTTTAGTGGTTTGTTTTCATTTTGACGTGAATTCTCCAGCATGTTTCGTTGAGGCTGTTTAAGAGAGAAAAAAACAGTGTTTGGGAAATGTGGGTGGAGGTAGGGGTGGAGGCAGGAATTTGGGTCGACATGATGTGGACGATGGAGCAGGAGGTGGTGGAGTTTCAAGTAATTTTGGATAGAGTTAGACATGTGGAGTTGGGTTTATTTTTAATTTTGGTGGAGTGAGAGTTGTGGAGTTGGGTTTATTTTATTTTATTTTTTTTGTGTGGAGTGAGAGTTGTGGAGTTGGGTTTATTTTTTTTTTTGATGGAGTGAGAGTTGTGGAGTTGGGTTTATTTTATTTTATTTTTTTTTTGTTTGGAGTGAGAGTTGTGGAGTTGGGTTTATTTTTTTTTTTGATGGAGTGAGAGTTGTGGAGTTGGGTTTATTATTTTTTTTTTATGGAGTGAGAGTTGTGGAGTTGGGTTTATTTTATTTTTTTTTTGATGGAGTGACAGTTGTGGAGTTGGGTTTTTTTTTTTTTGATGGAGTGAGAGTTGTGGAGTTGGGTTTTTTTTTTGATGGAGTGAGAGTTGTGGAGTTGGGTTTATTTTATTTTTTTTTGATGGAGTGAGAGTTGTGGAGTTGGGTTTATTTTTTTTTTTTTTTGATGGAGTGAGAGTTGTGGAGTTGGGTTTATTTATTTTTTTTTTGATGGAGTGAGAGTTGTGGAGTTGGGTTTATTTTATTTTTTTTTGGTGGAGTGAGAGTTGTGGAGTTGGGTTTTTTTTGGTGGAGTGAGAATTGTGGAGTTGGGTTTATTTTTTTGGTGGAGTGAGAAATGTGGAGTTTATTTTATTTTTTTAATGAAAAATGAGCCGTGGAGTTGGGTTTATTTTTTATTTGGTGGAGTAAGAGTTGTGGAGTTTGGTTTATTTTTTGGTCGAAAATGAACCGTGGAGTTGGGCTTATTTTTTGGTGGAGTAAGAGTTGTGGAGTTGGGTTTATTTTTTGGGTGAAAAGAAGTTGCGGGATTTGGTTTACTTTAGAGTGGATAGATGTTGTCGAATTGGGTTTACTTTAGAGTGGATGGGAGTTGTTGATTTCGTTTTTTTTTTTGGGTGGAGTGGGAGATATAGAGTTGTATTTATTTTCGAGTTAACGGGAGTTGTTGGGTTGGGTTTATTTTGGGGTGGATGGCAGTTACGGAGTTATGTTTTTTTTTGGATGGAATGAGAGCTGTGGAGCTGGGTATCTTTTTGAGTGGATAGATGTTGTCTTATTGGGTATACTTGAACGCGAAGTGGGAGATATGTAGTAGAACGTATTCCAAGAGAAATGGACGGCGTGGAGCTGTAAAGCATTTTTGGTTGAGTCAAAGATGCCGCAAATAAACCGTTTAAAAATGTACGATGTGGGACTGGTTGGCCTCAAGGCAAGACGCCGGCATTGAGACAAAGAGGTTGTGAGTTCAAATCCCGGCTGAACCATTTGGGATTGTTATTTATAATTTCCCTCTGCGGTAACCTGGTCTCAGCAGGGAGACCCGGCTTGAAACGTCAATTACTCATCGACGAAAAAAATATGAGTACCTCCGAAGACGGAGTTATCTGCCTGTACGGCGAGGGATCCTTGTGCACGCGGCTGCCAGGGAAAAAATGGATTCTTCTTCTTCTATCCTTCCTCTGCTGCCGTTGGCGTCGAGGGGAGAAACAATCTGCGATTCTTTGTTCTTCTGTTGGCCTCTTCTGGTATTATCCCTCCTAGTGACTCTAGTATTACTTTTATCCATCTCTTTCTCGGTCTTCCTCTGAATCTGGCGTTTTCGTAGCGTTTTTTTATAGCTCATTGAGTCATTGTTAGTTCTTTTTGCCTTGTTATGTAGCCGAACCATTTTATTTGTTGTTTCTTTATGTATTCGATGGCTGGTTCTATTCGAGTTTCTTCCTCAGGTCAGTGTTTCTTACTCTGTCCCTTAAGCTGTTTCCTGTCATTCTTCTGACACATTTCATTTCGGTGGTCGTTATCTTTCTTATTGTTCTAGAGTCCAGCGTCCAATTCTGGCACTGATAGGACAGAGTTGGTAGAAAAATTGATTTGTATATTGCCCTTTTTGCTTCCGTAGTTATTGCTTTGTTTTTCAATAGTGTTGATACTTGGCCTATAACTTGGCATGCTTTGTTACACCTTATATCTATCTCTGTCTCTTGGTTACTGTCTTGTGTTAACGTGCTACCCAGATATTTAAAATTGTCTACTTGCTTCAGAGTTGTATTATCTATAATGATGTTTAGTTTTTCTTTCTTTCTCGCTACTACCATTACTTTGCTTTTGTTTATGTTGATCTTCATGTTGTATTGTTTACAAGTGTTGTTTAGCCTGTTGATATGATCTTGCAGGTCCTCAGTTGTTTCATGTATCAGAACTTGGTCGTCTGCAAATAGTATTTCATTTATTTCGTCCTCTCTCCTGCTGTTTTATTGTACATATGTTTCGTTCTCTTTTGTATTTTCGCTTGCTATCATCCTTGTTGGTATACTTCCTTTGATTGGGCATGCTAATTTGCATATATTGTCCATATATGTGATGAAAAGTAAAGGGGAAAGCACGCAGCCTTGTCTTACTCCGGAGTTAATGGTGAAGTGTTTAGAGTAGCCTGCTGAAGATCTTACTGTAGTGCGACTACTTTCATAGAGGCTCTTGCATATCTCTACTAGGTGGTGACTCACTCCGTACAAGGGCAATACGGACCACAGTTGTTCCCTGTCCACCCTATCTAACGCCTCTTCTTGGTCAATAAAAGCTGTATACAGTGTTTTATTATGCTCTATTGTTTTCTCCGCTAGTTGTTTTATGATAAATAGGGCATCTGTACAGCATTGGATTAACAAAATGGATTAACACGCAAAATTCAGTTGCTAGTCTCTAGGGACTTCGTCAGAGGTGAGAACTAGCGAACGCAAGAAAAAAAATGTAGCCCCGGTTGTAGCATTTTTTAAAAAGGATACAATTTAAGTCTCTACTAAACATATAATCTGACATATATCTGGGCAGTAGTAAAGACAAAGAGGAAGGAACAGATAATGATACTAAAATAAGGATATCAAAAGCAAGAGGAGCTTTTGCTGCACTGGGGAACATATGGAAGTCCAAAGACATTAGGTTAAATACAAAAATAAAAATTGTCAACTCCAATGTAAAGTCAGTCCTATTATATGGTTGTGAAACATGGAGAACAACAAAATTGACAATCATGAAGATACAGACTTTCATAAATGGTTGTTTACGCAGAAATAAAGGATGGAAATGGCAGGACAAAATCACTAACATAGAATTATGGAAATGTACCTGTCAAATACCAGTGGATAAAGAGATACAGCGAAGACGATGGCGAGGGATAGAACACACACCGTGGAAGCCAACTGAGAGTATTACACAACAAGCATTTTTTTGGAATCCCCAGGGAAAAAACGAGGAAAAACAAGGAATTTTTGTAGAAGCCATATGGAAGCAGAGATGAAGATGATGGGGAAGACATGGAATGATCTTAAAATAATGGCAAGAAACAGAACGGCTTGGAAAGTGATTGTTGAAGACCTATACTCCACAGGGAGCTGAAAGTGTTTGTTGAAGACCTATACTCCACAGGGAGCTGAAAGTGTTTGTTGAAGACCTATATTCCACAGGGAGCTGACAGATTTTGTTGAAGACCTATGCTCCACAGGGAGCTGAAAGTGTTTGTTGAAGACGTATACTCCACAGGGAGCTGAAAGTGTTTGTTGAAGACGTATACTCCACAGGGAGCTGAAAGTGTTTGTTGAAGACGTATACTCCACAGGGAGCTGAAAGTGTTTGTTGAAGACCTATTCTCCACAGGGAGCTGAAAGTGTTTGTTGAAGACGTATACTCCACAGGGAGCTGAAAGTGTTTGTTGAAGACCTATTCTCCACAGGGAGCTGAAAGTGTTTGTTGAAGACCTATACTCCACAGGGAGCTGAAAGTGTTTGTTGAAGACCTATTCTCCACAGGGAGCTGAAAGTGTTTGTTGAAGACCTATTCTCCACAGGGAGCTGAAAGTTTTTGTTGAAGACCTATTCTCCACAGGGAGCTGAAAGTGTTTGTTGAAGACCTATACTCCACAGGGAGCTGATAGTTTTTGTTGAAGACCTATACTCCACAGGGAGCTAAAAGTGTTTGTTGAAGACCTATACTCCACAGGGAGTTGAAAGTGTTTGTTGATTAATTAAATGGTCAGTTTAATTAAATCTGGGGGGTGGGGGGAAGCAGAGGAAGAAGTAGATCACTTTCTATATCTTGGAGGCTGCATAGATAAAAAAGGATACACAAAGAAAGAATGTAGAATCAGAATAGCGTAGGCAGCAATGACTTTCAGGAACCTTGACAACATATAGAAATCAAAATTACTAAACACAAAAACAAATATCGGTGTTTTCAAATCAAATGTGTTATCTACCTTTACTTATGCACGCGGGAGATTGAAAACAACAAAGAAATGCGTTTGAAAACAAATGCCTCAGGAAAATACGTTGTTTGCAATGGAAGTAATTTAAGAATAGTTCAGAAATAAGAGAAATGACAAAGCATTCAAAAATATAATCTATAATCAAGAATGTTAGAAGTTCCCTGGACAGCTAAAAAGACCAATGAGGAAGTTCTCAAAGAGGCCAACACAAAAAGGGAGCTCTTAAAAAACATCAGAAAGAAGAAATCGACATTTTTCGGGCACATCATGAGAAGAGGAAAGTTGGAATACCTGGTTACAACTGGCAAAATAAAAGGAAAGAGAGATCGCGGACGACAAAGAGAGAAAATACTGGATAGCTTGGTGTCATGGCATGGGAAACAGTCAACAACAGGGCTGATACGATGCACTGTAGATAGACGATTGTGGAGGGACATGATCACCTACACCAACCGGTATGGCACATGATGATAATCAAGATTTGAAGGTGGTCATATGTTGGTGATGTGATGAGAAGAGACAACGCGAGAATCTCAAAGCAGGCCTGAAAAAATGGAAAGCAGATCGTAAAAATAGCTAGGCAAACTGAAACACTGAAAGGAACACTGAGGAGTGAAGCAACAACAACAGGCATCGATTCCCTTGTCAGGATTGAGCGGCTCACACAAAGAGAGAGGTGTGGTGAGATCAAATATGGGTCCTGTACAAGGGTTGATACTGGATAACAAGGATTTTTGTACATAGAGAGTTTGTACATAGAGAGTTTGTACAATAGAGAGTTTGTACATAGAGAGTATACGATAGAGAGTTTGCACATAGAGAGTTTGTACAATAGAGAGTTTGCACATATAGAGAGTTTGTACATACATTGAGAGTTTGTACATAGAGAGTTTGTACATAGAGAGTGTGCACATACATAGAGAGTTTGTACATACATAAACAGTTTGTACATAGAGAATTTGTAGAATAGAGAGTTTGTACATAGAGAGTTTGTACATACATAGAGAGTTTGTACATAGAAAGTTTGTACATAGAGAGTTTGTACATACATAGACAGTTTGTACATAGAGAGTTTGTACATACATAGACAATTTGTACATAGAGAGTTTTGATATACATAGAGTGTTTGTACATAGAGAGTTTTGATACACATAGAGCTTTTGTACATAGAGAGTTTTTACATACATAGAGTGTTTGTACATAGAGAGTTTGTACATAGAGAGTTTGTACATAGAGTTTGGACAGAGAGTTTGTACATAGAGAGTTTGTACATAGAGAGTTTGGACACAGAGAGTTCGGACATAGAGAGTTTGGACATATAGAGTTTGTACAATAGATAGTTTATATGTAGAGAGTTTGGACATATAGAGTTTGTACATAGAGAGTTTGGACACAGAGAGTTTGTACATAGAGAGTTTGTACAATAGAGAGTTTGTACATAGAGAGTTTGGACACAGAGAGTTTGTACATAGAGAGTTTGTACATAGAGAGTTTGGACACAGAGAGTTTGTACAATAGAGAGTTTGTACATAGAGAGTTTGGACACAGAGAGTTTGTACATAGAGAGTTTGGACATAGAGAGTTTGTACATAGAGAGTTTGGACACAGAGAGTTTGGACATAGAGAGTTTGTATATAGAGAGTTTGGACACAGAGAGTTTGTACATAGAGAGTTTGTGCATTGAGAGTTTGTACATAGAGAGTTTGTACACAGAGAGTTTGTACATAGAGAGTTTGTGCATAGAGAGTTTGGACACAGAGAGTTTGGACATAGAGAGTTTGTACATAGAGAGTTTGGACATAGAGAGTTTGGACACAGAGAGTTTGGACATAGAGAGTTTGTACATAGAGAGTTTGGACACAGAGAGTTTGTACATAGAGAGTTTGTGCATAGAGAGTTTGTACATAGAGAGTTTGTACACAGAGAGTTTGTACATAGAGAGTTTGTGCATAGAGAGATTGGACATAGAGAGTGTGTACATAGAGAGTTTGTACATAGAGAGTTTGTGCATAGAGAGTTTGTACATAGAGAGTTTGTGCACAGAGAGTTTGTACATAGAGAGTTTGTACACAGAAAGTTTGGACATAGAGAGTTTGTACATAGAGAGTTTGTACATAGAGGGTTTGTGCATAGAGAGTTTGTACATAGAGAGTTTGTGCACAGAGAGTTTGTACATAGAGAGTTTGGACACAGAGAGTTTGGACATAGAGAGTTTGTACATAGAGAGTTTGGACACAGAGAGTTTGTACATAGAGAGTTTGTGCATAGAGAGTTTGTACATAGAGAGTTTGTACACAGAGAGTTTGTACATAGAGAGTTTGTGCATAGAGAGTTTGGACACAGAGAGTTTGTACATAGAGAGTTTGTACATAGAGAGTTTGTGCATAGAGAGTTTGTACATAGAGAGTTTGTGCACAGAGAGTTTGTACATAGAGAGTTTGGACACAGAGAGTTTGGACATAGAGAGTTTGTACATAGAGAGTTTGGACACAGAGAGTTTGTGCATAGAGAGTTTGTGCATAGAGAGTTTGTACATAGAGAGTTTGTACACAGAGAGCTTGTACATAGAGAGTTTGTACATAGAGAGTGTGTACATAGAGAGTTTGTACATGGAGAGTTTGTGCATAGAGAGTTTGTACATAGAGAGTTTGTGCACAGAGAGTTTGTACATAGAGAGTTTGGACACAGAGAGTTTGGACATAGAGAGTTTGTACATAGAGAGTTTGGACACAGAGAGTTTGTACATAGAGAGTTTGTGCATAGAGAGTTTGTACATAGAGAGTTTGTACACAGAGAGTTTGTACATAGAGAGTTTGTGCATAGAGAGTTTGGACATAGAGAGTGTGTACATAGAGAGTTTGTACATAGAGAGTTTGTGCATAGAGAGTTTGTACATAGAGAGTTTGTGCACAGAGAGTTTGTACATAGAGAGTTTGTACACAGAGAATTTGTACATAGAAAGTTTGTTCATAGAGAGTTTGGACACATAGAGTTTGTACATGGAGAGTTTTGACATAGAGAGTTTGTACATAGAGAGTTTGTACATAGAGAGTTTGTACATAGAGAGTTTGTACACAGAGAGTTTGTACATAGAAAGTGCGTACATAGAGAGTGTGTACATAGAGAGTTTGTACATAAAGAGTTTTGACATAGAGAGTTTGTACATAGAAAGTGTGTACATAGAGAGTGTGTACATAGAGAGTTTGTACACAGAGAGTTTGTACATAGAGAGTTTTGACATAGAGAGTTTGTACACAGAGAGTTTGTACATAGACAGTGTGTACACAGAGTGTACACTTTCTGCTGTATGTGCCGCATTAGGAACGAAAGAACACTAAACAATGAGACAAACATCGAAGGATGAAAGGAGAGACGGGCGGACGTACAGACAAACAGATAGATAGAATGAATCTGAGTTAGAAACGAAGATATAAAGAATCATTAGGATAATTTACGAGACGAAATGGCGAAGCAGTTGCTAGTTGAAACTTAAGATGGTGTGGACGGACAAAAGAAACATAAAGGACACAGCTGTGAATATTTGGCGCTCAAAAAATAATAATTCTATTTACATATGCAAATTCCGTATTCGAAACACGATAAAAGGATAAAACATTTTCGATGCGCGCTGCATTCATAAGATAATGAAGGTCAAAGAAAACAAATAACAAAAACGGAAGTCCTGCTGCGTTCTAAGCTCTCATCGATTATGACTGTGTTCGGAGGCCGGAGATTAAGGTGACTGTGACATGTTTGAAGAATGAACAACAATGGCGTTCATCATCCATCCGGTCGTACGTCCATCGCAACACGTTGCAATCACAACAGCGCATCTGAAAGCTTCCCTATCACTAGCCAGATCTCCCATAGATCGTTGCATTTACCACAGCCTGTATGAAAGAATCTCTGTCTCTAGCCAGATCTCCCATAGAGCGTTGCATTTACCACAGCCTGTCTGAAAGAATCTCTGTCTCTAGCCAGATCTCCCATAGAGCGTTGCATTTACCACAGCCTGTCTGAAAGAATCTCTGTCTCTAGCCAGATCTCCCATAGAGCGTTGCATTTACCACAGCCTGTATGAAAGAATCTCTGTCTCTAGCCAGATCTCCCATAGAGCGTTGCATTTACCACAGCCTGTATGAAAGAATCTCTGTCTCTAGTCAGATCTCCCACAGAGCGTTGCATTTACCACAGCCTGTCTGAAAGAATCTCTATCTCTAGCCAGATCTCCCACAGAACGTTGCCTTCACCACAGCCATTCTAAAAGAATATCTGTCTCTAGCCAGATCTTACACAGAACGTTGCATTCACCACAGCCTGTCTGAAAGAATTTCTGTCTCTAGCCAGATCTCCCACAGAACGTTGCATTCACCACAGCCTGTCTGAACGTATCTCTGTCTCTAGCCAGATCTCCCACAGAACGTTGCATTCACCACAGCCTGTCTGAAAGAATCTCTGCCTCTAGCCAGATCTCCCACAGAACGTTGCTTTCACCACAGCCCGTCTGAAAGAATCTCTGCCTCTAGCCAGATCTCCCACAGAACGTTGCTTTCACCACAGCCCGTCTGAAAGAATCTCTGCCTCTAGCCAGATCTCCCACAGAACGTTGCATTCACCACAGCCTGTCTGAAAGAATCTCTGCCTCTAGCCAGATCTCCCACAGAACGTTGCTTTCACCACAGCCCGTCTGAAAGAATCTCTGCCTCTAGCCAGATCTCCCACAGAACGTTGCATTCACCACAGCCTGTCTGAAAGAATCTCTGCCTCTAGCCAGATCTCCCACAGAACGTTGCATTCACCACAGCCTGTCTGAAAGAATCTCTGCCTCTAGCCAAATCTTCCACTTCTTCTATTGTCATGTTCAAGGTCTCCTTGTTGTCTTTAAACCACCTTCTTTTAGGTCTCCCCCTGACTCGTCGCCCAGGAACCATGCCTTTTAATATTATTGTTTTTTTGTTTTTTTTCCAGCCGCTGTCTTTTAACGTGGCCATAGCATTTTAATTTCAGAGCCGCGATAGCTCAGTGGTTAGTGAACTGGACTACCACGGACAAGGGGTAGGGTTCGATCCCAACCGACGGCTTCCGGGTTCACCCAGCCTTAAATGGGTACCGGATTTTTTTTCTGGGAAAGTAAAGCAGCACGGGCGTAATACTGACCACATTACCCCAAAAATCATGTGTTGAAGGTCTGTAAAATATAGGGTCACTAACGCCATATTTCCCTATACGCCACTTGGCGTGACGGGGGTACTTTACTGTTTTTTAAATAGCATTTTAATTTCCTCTGTAGAATGGAATTTATAAGCCATTTCGTTTTAATGTTTAAATCTTTAATATGTCTTGATTTCTCTTTTTCATATCCAAGGTATCTTAAGGATTTTACTGAGACATTTTGTTTGGAATGAATCGACTGTATTCATTGCTGTTAGCGAGATTTTTTCATGATTCACACCTGTATGATAGCTGTCATGATTTCTCGAGCTCATGATTCACAACTGTATGATAGCTGTCATGATTTCTCGAGCTCATGATTCACAACTGTATGATAGCTGTCATGATTTCTCGAGCTCATGATTCACAACTGTATGATAGCTGTAATGATTTCTCCAGCTCATGATTCACAACTGTATGATAGCTGTCATGATTTCTCGAGCTCATGATTCACAACTGTATGATAGCTGTCATGATTTCTCGAGCTCGTGATTCACAACTGTATGGTAGCTGTCATGATTTCTCGAGCTCATGATTCACAACTGTATGATAGCTGTCGTGTTTTTCTCGAGCTCATGATTCACAACTGTATGATAGCTGTCATGATTTCTCGAGCTCATGATTCACAACTGTATGATAGCTGTCGTGTTTTCTCGAGCTCATGATTCACAACTGTATGATAGCTGTAATGATTTCTCCAGCTCATGATTCACACCTGTATGATAGCTGTCATGATTTCTCGAGCTCATGATTCACAACTGTATGATAGCTGTCATGATTTCTCGAGCTCATGATTCACAACTGTATGATAGCTGTCGTGTTTTCTCGAGCTCATGATTCACAACTGTATGATAGCTGTCATGATTTCTCCAGCTCATGATTCACAACTGTATGATAGGTGTCATGATTTCTCGAGCTCATGATTCACAATTGTATGATACCTGTCATGATTTCTCCAGCTCATGATTCACAACTGTATGGTAGCTGTCATGATTTCTTGAGCTCATTATTCACAACAGTATAATAGCTGTCATGATTTCTCGAGCTCATTATTCACAACTGTATGATATTTGTCATGATTTCTCGAGCTCGTGATTCACAACTGTATGGTAGCTGTCATGATTTCTCGAGCTCATGATTCACAACTGTATGATAGCTGTCATGATTTCTCGAGCTCATGATTCACAACTGTATGATAGCTGTCATGATTTCTCGAGCGCATGATTCACAACTGTATGATAGCTGTCATGATTTCTCGAGCTCATGATTCACAACTGTATGATAGCTGTCATCATTTCTGCAGCTCATGATTCACAACTGTATGATAGCTGTCATGATTTCTCGAGCTCATGATTCACAACTGTATGATAGCTCTCATGATTTCTCCAGCTCATGATTCACAACTGTATGATAGCTCTCATGATTTCTCGACAGTGTAAAATCAGTATTTTGTCGCTGCTTTCCGATTGGTTCTAGCCACATAACACCTTCGGTCCCTGTTGTACCGGAGCCCGATACCAGGACCTTTAGAACGTTGTCGACCGAGTCGATGCTCCCCCCCTTTCTGCTAGCAGGTGTGTCTACTATACAAGGGAACTATCACATTACCAAGCAAATATTTAACGGTGAACTTATACAAAATATGAGAGCCGCGATAGCTCACTGGTTAGTGAAATGGACTGAAAAGGACAAGAGGTATTGTTCGATCCCAAACGACGGCTTCTGCGTTCTATCTATCTATCTATTGACCTTTCGAGCCGTAACCGGCCCATAGGGCGTAGACCAAGATACACCTTCTCCTATCTGAATTTTTTTGTTCTAGCAGTTTCCTTTCAAAGATATTTTATAAAATCTCGCCATCTGTCTCTGTTCTGTGCAAGCAGTTCAATCTCATTGAGGGAGCCGATTCCTGCTGCACTTGCCTCTCTCATCAATGTTCTTCTCAGTGTCTCCCTGGGTCTTCCTCTTTTTCTCTTACCTGTTGTTTCCCATATGAGGGCTTGCTTTGCTATTCGGTTATTATCTCTTCTCATCACATGTCCAACATATGACCATCGTCTTTTCTTTATTACTGAAGATATTAGTGGTTGATTGGCGATTTCTCTAATTTCCTCGTTTGTTTTGAATTCGTTCCATGCTATACTAAGTATTTTCCTTATACATTTATTTTCGAATGCGTTCAACTTTGTTTCTATATCTCTTGTTGTTTTCCAGCTTTCACACGCATACGTAAGGGTTGATAGTACATCTGATTTGAATAGCCTAAGTTTTGTGTTAGTGCTGATGAGTTTTGATTTCCACAACTTTTCAAGGCTTCTGAAAGACATTGTTGCCTTCTGGGTTCACCCAGCCTTAAATTGGTATCGGATTTTTTCGGAGAAAATAAAGCGGCATGGGTGTAATACCGACCACATTACCCCAAAAATCATGTGCTGAAGGTCTGTAAAAATTATGGCCACTAACACCATATTCCCTATACACCACTTGGCGTGACGGAAGCTCATTACTTTTTACATTTTTATAAAAAAATATAATATATAAACTAATGTAATAATTTATAAAAATAAACATATGGATGTGAATCATGGACAATAGGACAACAGACAAGAAAATCACTGGAGTCTGTAGAAATGTGGTTTTACAGAAGAATGTTGAGAATACCAAGGACAGCTAGGAAGCGAAATGAAAACGTTCTGAAAGAGGCCAAGCAAAAAGATAGCTATATATAATTTCCAATATTAGGAAGAAACAATCATCATTTTTTGGCCACATAATGAGAAGAGAACAGCTGGAATATATTGTAACAACTGGGAAAATTGAGGGACGAAGAGATAAAGGGAAGCAAAAAGAAAAGATACCAGACAGCTTAAGAGAATGGCTTGATAGAAGGTCAACAACAGAAATGATAAATAACTATCGAGATCAAAAGTTGTGGAGAGACATGATCACCTACGCCAGCAGACCCAGTACTTGATGATAATGATGATATAAAATATAGACTCGAGGGTTGGCTAAAGCTAAGTCACGATAATGCATACAAAGAATGGGATTGTTTTGGTTCATCTTGCTATGGTCGGTTCGTCGGTGACTTCACAAGCCGCCATTTTGAAACGTGTATTGTTATTGAAACATAAATCAGGACTTTCAAAATAGAAATTAGCACTGAGGCAATAATAGATGCATCCGCTCCCTTGCCGAGATTAGGCGGCTTGTCTAGAACAGGGACGTGTGGAGAGATACAATGCGGGGCTTGTGCAAAGTCTGACGCTTGATAACAAAAATGTCCAGACATAGAGAGTCTGACATTTCTATCCTATGTGAGTCATCAGCTCGAAAGGATAATGGATGGATATATGATTTGTGGATATATGGATATAATATTGATGGATGGATGGATATAGGATTTGTGGATATATATATAATATAAGATTTATGGATGGATGATGGGTGGATATAGAATCTGTGGATATATGATATAGGATTCATGGGTGGTTGAATGTAGTATTGGTGGATATATGATATAAGATTGATGGATGGATGGATATAGGATTTGTGGATGTATTGATATAAGATTGATGGATGGATGGATATGATTTGTGGATATATGGATATAAGATTGATGGATGGATGGATATAGGATTTGTGGATGTATTGATATAAGATTGATGGATGGATGGATATGATTTGTGGATATATGGATATAAGATTGATGGATGGATGGATGGATGGATGGATATAGGATTTGTGGATATATATAATATAAGATTGATGGATGGATGGATGGATGGATGGATGGATGGATGGATGGATGGATGGATATAGAATTTGTGGATGTATTGATATAAGATTGATGGATGGATGATGGGTGGATATAGAATTTGTGGATATATATAATATAAGATTGATGGATGGATGGATGGATGGATGGATGGATGGATATAGAATTTGTGGATGTATTGATATAAGATTGATGGATGGATGATGGGTGGATATAGGTTTTGTGGATATATATAATATAAGATTGATGGATGGATGGATGGATGGATGGATATAGAATTTGTGGATGTATTGATATAAGATTGATGGATGGATGATGGGTGGATATAGAATCTGTGGATATATGATATAGGATTCATGGGTGGTTGAATGTAGTATTGGTGGATATATGATAAAAGATTGATGGATGGATGGATATAGGATTTGTGGATGTATTGATATAAGATTGATGGATGGACGGATAAAGGATTTGTGGATATATGGATATAAGATTGATGGATGGATGGATATAGGATTTGTGGATATATATAATATAAGATTGATGGATGGATGGATGGATGGATATAGGATTTGTGGATGTATTGATATAAGATTGATGGATGGATGGATGGATATATGATTTGTGGATATATGGATACAAGATTGATGGATGGATATAGGATTTGTGGATATATGTAATATAAGATTGATGGATGGATGGATGGATGGATTGATATAGGATTTGTGGATATATGATATAGGATTAATGGGTGAATGGATATAGGATTTGTGGATATATGATATAAGATTGATGGGTGGATGGATATAGGATTTGTGGATATATGATATAAGATTGATGGATGGATGGATATAGGATTTGTGGATATATGAAATAATATTGATGGATGGATATAGGATTTGTGGATATATGATATAAGAATGATGGATGGATGGATGGATGGATGGATGGATATAGAGTTTGTGGATGTATTGATATAAGATTGATGGATGGATGATGGGTGGATATAGAATCTGTGGATATATGATATAGGATTCATGGGTGGTTGAATGTAGTATTGGTGGATATATGATATAAGATTGATGGATGGATGGATATAGGATTTGTGGATGTATTGATATAAGATTGATGGATGGACGGATATAGGATTTGTGGATATATGGATATAAGATTGATGGATGGATGGATATAGGATTTGTGGATATATATAATATAAGATTGATGGATGGATGGATGGATGGATATAGGATTTGTGGATGTATTGATATAAGATTGATGGATGGATGGATGGATATATGATTTGTGGATATATGGATACAAGATTGATGGATGGATATAGGATTTGTGGATATATGTAATATAAGATTGATGGATGGATGGATGGATTGATATAGGATTTGTGGATATATGATATAGGATTAATGGGTGAATGGATATAGGATTTGTGGATATATGATATAAGATTGATGGGTGGATGGATATAGGATTTGTGGATATATGATATAAGATTGATGGATGGATGGATATAGGATTTGTGGATATATGAAATAATATTGATGGATGGATATAGGATTTGTGGATATATGATATAAGAATGATGGATGGATGGATGGATGGATGGATGGATATAGAGTTTGTGGATGTATTGATATAAGATTGATGGATGGATGATGGGTGGATATAGAATCTGTGGATATATGATATAGGATTCATGGGTGGTTGAATGTAGTATTGGTGGATATATGATATAAGATTGATGGATGGATGGATATAGGATTTGTGGATGTATTGATATAAGATTGATGGATGGACGGATATAGGATTTGTGGATATATGGATATAAGATTGATGGATGGATGGATATAGGATTTGTGGATATATATAATATAAGATTGATGGATGGATGGATGGATGGATGGATATAGGATTTGTGGATGTATTGATATAAGATTGATGGATGGATGGATGGATATATGATTTGTGGATATATGGATACAAGATTGATGGATGGATATAGGATTTGTGGATATATATAATATAAGATTGATGGATGGATGGATGGATTGATATAGGATTTGTGGATATATGATATAGGATTAATGGGTGAATGGATATAGGATTTGTGGATATATGATATAAGATTGATGGGTGGATGGATATAGGATTTGTGGATATATGATATAAGATTGATGGATGGATGGATATAGGATTTGTGGATATATGAAATAATATTGATGGATGGATATAGGATTTGTGGATATATGACATAAGATTGATGGATGGATGGGTGGATGGATATAGGATTCGTGGGTATATGATATAAGATTGATGGATGGATATAGGATTTGTGGATATATGATGTAAGATTGATGGATGGATATAGGATTTGTGGATATATGATGTAAGATTGATGGATGGATATAGGATTTGTGGATATATGATATAAGATTGATGGATGGATATAGGATTTGTGGATATATGATGTAAGATTGATGGATGGATGGGTGGATGGATATAGGATTTGTGGGTATATGATATAAGATTGATGGTTGGATATAGGATTTGTGGGTATATGATATAAGATTGATGGTTGGATATAGGATTTGTGGATATATGATATAAGATTGATGGATGGATATAGGATTTGTGGATATATGATGTAAGATTGATGGATGGATATAGGATTTGTGGATATATGATGTAAGATTGATGGATGGATAGATATAGGATTCGTGGATATATGATATAAGATTGATGGATGGATATAGGATTTGTGGATATATGATATAAGATTGATGGATGGATATAGGATTTGTGGATATATGATATAAGATTGATGGATGGATATAGGATTTGTGGATATATGATGTAAGATTGATGGATGGATAGATATAGGATTCGTGGATATATGATATAAGATTGATGGATGGATATAGGATTTGTGGATATATGATATAAGATTGATGGATGGATATAGGATCTGTGGATAGATGATATATGATGGATGGATGGATATAGGATTCGTGGATATATGATATAAGATTGATGGATGGATATAGGATTTGTTGGCCATGTGATGAGAAGAGACAACAAGAGAAGAAATCGGTCATATGTTGGCCATGTGATGAGAAGAGACAACAAGAGAAGAAATTGGTCATATATTGGCCATGTGATGAGAAGAGACAACAAGAGAAGAAATTGGTCATATATTGGCCATGTGATGAGAAGAGACAACAAGAGAAGTTGGTCATATGTTGGTCATATATTGGCCATGTGATGAGAAGAGACAACAAGAGAAGTTGGTCATATGTTGGTCATATATTGGCCATGTGATGAGAAGAGACAACAAGAGAAGTTGATCATATGTTGGTCATATATTGGCCATGTGATGAGAAGAGACAACAAGAGAAGAAATTGGTCATATATTGGCCATGTGATGAAAAGAGACAACAAGAGAAGTTGGTCATATGTTGGTCACATATTGGCCATGTGATGAGAAGAGACAACAAGAGAAGAAATTGGTCATATATTGGCCATGTGATGAGAAGAGACAACAAGAGAATTTGGTCATATGTTGGCCATGTGATGAGAAGAGACAACAAGAGAAGAAATTGGTCATATATTGGCCATGTGATGAAAAGAGACAACAAGAGAATTTGGTCATATGTTGGTCATATATTGGCCATGTGATGAGAAGAGACAACAAGAGAATTTGGTCATATGTTGGTCATATATTGGCCATGTGATGAGAAGAGACAACAAGAGAAGAAATTGGTCATATATTGGCCATGTGATGAAAAGAGACAACAAGAGAAGTTGGTCATATGTTGGTCATATATTGGTCATGTGATGAGAAGAGACAACAAGAGAAGAAATTGGTCATATATTGGCCATGTGATGAGAAGAGACAACAAGAGAATTTGGTCATATGTTGGTCATATGTTGGTCATATGTTGACCATGTGATGAGAAGAGACAAGAGAAGTGGTCATATGTTGGTCATATGTTGGTCATATGTTGGTCATATGTTGACCATGTGATGAGAAGAGACAACAAGAGAAGTTGGTCATATGTTGGCCATGTGATGAGAAGAGACAAGAGAAGTTGGTCATATGTTGGCCATATGATGAGAAGAGACAACATGAGGATCTCTAAGTACCCTCATAAAGTGGTTCTGTTAGCCAGCCAGATATGACGCAACCTATGTGTGCTTTGTTGATTCTACAAAGGGACCTCACAACCAAATACTGGATGGATCTTTCACAGGAAACTTGTTCGTTAAGACCCAGTCTACCAGAAATCACCGAAGACTGACGTCACCCTGTATCAACGAAGAGACTGTACAAAAACCTTCCAGATTAATCTAATCTTGGCAGCCATTTTTTGTCGTTAATACGTAACGTAATGTTTGTTATCCTGAAGAGAATTACGTGAGCCAAAGTGAGCCAGCACTTCACATAATTCATGAAATGCGCCTGTAAAACTAGACGAATTCAACAAAAAGTGTTTTCTAGACAGTT
Source organism: Megaustenia siamemsis (assembly GCA_032433765.1). Lineage (NCBI taxonomy): Eukaryota > Metazoa > Mollusca > Gastropoda > Stylommatophora > Ariophantidae > Megaustenia > Megaustenia siamemsis. Next base: position 33,605,254 of record JAVIAB010000025.1, on the reverse strand, counting down.
TTATGTAGAACCAACACACATTAAAATGGGCGTTTCGGGCATTAGAGTGTTATTGTGTGCAGGATTAGCAAAACGAAGAAATAACGAGAATTAAAGTAGAACTGTAAACGTGAAGGTAAAGTTCGAGACTTGAACCGGCGTCTTAGCACGCGAGTTTCCACCCATATGTGCTCGGCCGCCTATCCAGAAGTGTTCGGAGACTTCTGTATAGTGTCGCTTGAGGCGTCGAAACTCATTAAGCGAGGAGGCATTCCTCAACTTGTCAGAGTACTACCATGGTACCCATTTCTGGTAGCGGCTCGGTCGACCGTGGGAGTATTTTTTTTTCCAACCACGAGTACAATTCACACTGATTCCAGCGGGAATCGAACATGGGTTGTCCGAACGAAGAAGAAGAAGAGGATGAGGAAGAAGGAGAAGAAGAAGAAGAGGTAGAGGATGAGGATGAGGAAGAAGGAGAAGAAGAAGAAGAGGTAGAGGATGAGGATGAGGAAGAAGGAGAAGAAGAAGAAGAGGTAGAGGATGAGGATGAGGAAGAAGGAGAAGAAGAAGAAGAGGTAGAGGATGAGGATGAGGAAGAAGGAGAAGAAGAAGAAGAAGAAGAGGTAGAGGATGAGGATGAGGAAGAAGGAGAAGAAGAGAAAGAGGTAGAAGAAGAGGTAGAGGAAGACAATGAAGAAGAGAAAGAAGAGGAAGATGAAGAAGAAGGAAGAGGAAGACGAAGAGGAAGATGATGAAGAAGGAAGAGGAAGACGAAGAGGAAGATGATGAAGAAGGAAGAGGAAGACGAAGAGGAAGATGATGAAGAAGGAGAAGAAAGAAGAGGAAGAAGAAAAAGAGAGGAAGACGAAGAGGAAGATGATGAAGAAGAAGAAGAAGAAGAAAAGACAAAGAAGAAGAGGAAGAAGAAAAAGAAGAGGAAGAAGAGGAGGAAGAAAAGGTAGAGGAAGAAGAACAAATAGAAGAAAAGGAAGACGAAGAATAAGAAGAAGGAGAAGAGGAAGAATTCAAATTGTTCAATCTTAGCTCAGATAATAACAAACTGAGGTATCTTCTTCTTAATCTCATTTTCTTCCTCTTCATCCTCTATATTCCGCCCTCCTGCAGGTACCGTGCAATTGTGTAGAGAGGATGTTTCATTTGTTGTTGTAAAGCTGAGTTAATCGTACGGAATTTACTTACTTTAACTTCAGACAAATACTTGGGAAAAAACAGACCTACAAGAACATTCAAATAGACTCATTAGCACAGGCACTAATACATGGACAAATAGAAAACCTATAAGAACATTCAAATAGACTCAATAGAACAGGTACTAATATATGGACAAATAGAAGACCTATAAGAACATTCAAATAGCCTCAACAGAACAGGTACTAATACATGCACAAATAGAAGACCTATAAGAACATTCAAATAGCCTCAACAGAACAGGTACTAATATATGGACAAATAGAAGACCTATAAGAACATTCAAATAGCCTCAACAGAACAGGTACTAATACATGGACAAATAGAAGACCTATAAGAACATTCAAATAGACTCAACAGAACAGGTACTAATATATGGACAAATAGAAGACCTATAAGAACATTCAAATAGCCTCAACAGAACAGGTACTAATACATGCACAAATAGAAGACCTATAACAACATTCAAATAGCCTCAACAGAACAGGTACTAATACATGGACAAATATAAGACTATCTCTCTCTCTCTCTCTCTCTCTCTCTCTCTCTCTCTCTCTCTCTCTGCGTTCAGGACTCAATCGGAGTAAGGATTCCAGACTCTCATATGAAGTCAGCTGTCAGGCTAAGTGTGTTGATCGCCCGCACAGACAGAACATCACAATTAGTCAGATCCACTCTGACTGAACACCCGTTAATACGTTGCACTGTGTTCTGCGCCAGTGGCCCAGTGCATCCGATTTCAGCCAGCATTTTATTCGGGTTTGCTTTCCCTAACAAGACCTATAAGAACACTCAAATAGCCTCAACAGCACAGGTACAAAAACAAACAGAAAATTTAACATCAACAAAACAGTAGTCATGGATGTCGCAAAAGAGAAACAGAACATCAAATAACAAGTAGAGGAATTTAAATACCTAGGTATTCAAGCGACAAATTACAATTCACAAACAGCAGAAACAGACTCTGCAGTGACCTCTGCAATATGTGCCATTTCGGCATGCAAGGTTTCTGTTTTTGAGATTGTAGTTCTCCCTATGTGCCGTGTTCGGCGCGAAAGGACAATAGATAGAGATAGAAACAGACCCAAGATGTAACAAAGTTTGTTCAATCATTGGTCAGTTATCACCACTATTGCCCAACAAGGAAATAACTCTGGAGGCAAAACGGGCACTATACAATACAATCTTCATTCCAACGTCGTGCTACCAATGCCAGTCCTGGACCCTAGATGCAAGAACAATAAGAAAAATAACCTCTACTGAGTTGAAATGTGTTAGACGAATGACAGGAAACAGTCTGAGAGATAAGATCAGAAATGAAGAACTGAGAAAAAAAGCTAGGAATAATCCCGTCAAAGAATATGTAAAGAAACAATAGATAAAACGGTTTGACCACGTGGTAAGACAGAAAGATAGAAACACAATACAACAAGTCTTCAATAAACATTGCGAGAACACCAGACTTAAGGGCCGACGAAGGATACGAAAAAGATGAATTTATGGAATATTAGAAACTCTAGGAAACATAACAGCAAGAGGGGCTAACATAACAGGAAGGGGCTAACATAACAGCAAGAGGGGCTAACATAGCAGCAGGAGGGGCTAACATAACAGCAAGAGGGGGCTAACCTAACAGCAGAACGGGCTAACGTAACAGCAGGAGGGGCTAACATAACAGGAGGAGGGGCTAACATAACAGCAGAAGGGGCTAACATAACAGCAGGAGGGGGGCTAACATAACAGCAGAAGGGGCTAACATAACAGCAGGAGGGGGCTAACATAACAGGAGGAGGGGCTAACATAACAGCAGAAGGGACTAACATAACAGCAGGAGGGGGCTAACATAACAGGAGGAGGGGCTAACATAACAGCAGAAGGGGCTAACATAACAAGAGAGGGCTAACATAACAGCAGGAGGGGCTAACATAACAGCAGAAGGGGCTAACAAAACAGCAGGAGGGGGCTAACATAACAGGAGGGGCTAACATAACAGCAGAAGGGGCTAACATAACAGGAGGAGGCTAACATAACAGGAGGGGGCTAACATAACAGGAGGGGGCTAACATAACAGGAGGGGGCTAACATAACAGGAGGGGGCTAACATAACAGAAGAAGGGGCTAACATAACAGCAGAAGGGGCTAACATAACGGAAGGGGGCTAACATAACAGGAGGGGGTTAGCATAAAAGGAGGAGGCTAACATAACAGGAGGGAGTTAACATAACAGGAGGAGGCTAACATATCAGCAGAAGGGGCTAACATAACAGCAGGAGGGGCTAACATAACAGCAGAAGTGGCTAACATAACAGCATGAGGGGCTAACATAGCTGAAGGGGCTAACATAACAGAAGGGCGGGGCTAACGTAACAGGAGTGGGCTAACATAACAGAAGGGAGCTAGCATAAAGCAGGAGCGGCTAACATAACAGCAGTCGGGTCTAACGTAACACCAGGAGGGGCTAACATAAAAGCAGGAGGTGACTAAAATAACAACAGGAGGGGCTAATATAACAGCAGGAGGAGCTAACATAACAGCGTTTGGGGCTAAAATAACAGGAGGGGGCTAACCAAACAGGAGGGGGCTAACATAACAGAAAGCGGCTAACATAACAGGAGGGGTCTAACGTTACAGGAAGGGGCTAACATGACAGCAGGAGGAGCTAACATAACAGCAGGAAGAGCTAACATAACAGCGGTAGGGGCTAAAATAACAGGAGGGGGCTAACCAAACAGGAGGGGGCTAACATAACAGAAAACGGCTAACATAACAGGAGGGGTCTAACATTACAGGAAGGGGCTAACATGACAGCAGGAGGGGCTACCATAACAGCAGGAGGGGCTAACATAACAGCAGGAGGAGCTAACATAACAGCAGGAAGAGCTAACAAAACAGCAGGAGGAGCTAACATAACAGCAGGAGGGGCTAACAAAACAGCAGGAGGGGCTAACATAACAACAGGAAGCGCTAACATAACAGGAGGGGGCGAGCATAACAAGAATGGGCTAACATAAAAGGAGGGGGCCAACATAACAGAAGGGGGCTATTATAAAAGCAGGAGGGGCTAACATACCAGCAGACGGGTCTAACATAACAGCAGGAGGGGCTAACATAACAGCAGGAGGTGGCTAAAATAACAACAGGCTGGGCTAATATAACAGCAGGAGGGGCTAACATAACAGCAGTAGGAGCTACAATAACAGCAGGAGGAGCTAACATAACAGCAGTAGGGGCTACAATAACAGTAGGAGGAGCTAACATGACAGCAGTAGGGGCTACAATAACATCAGGAGGAGCTAACAAAATAGAAGGAGGGGATAACGTAACAGCAGGAGGGCTAACAAAACAGCAGGAGGGGCTAACAAAACAACTGGAGGGGCTAACAAAACAACCGGAGGGGCTAACAAAACAACTGGAGGGGCTAACAAAACAACTGGAGGGGCTAACAAAACAACTGGAGGGGCTAACAAAACAACTGGAGGGGCTAACAAAACAACTGGAGGGGCTAACAAAACAACTGGAGGGGCTAACAAAACAACTGGAGGGGCTAACAAAACAACTGGAGGGGCTAACAAAACAACTGGAGGGGCTAACAAAACAACTGGAGGGGCTAACAAAACAACTGGAGGGGCTAACAAAACAACTGGAGGGGCTAACAAAACAACTGGAGGGGCTAACAAAACAACAGGAGGGGCTAACAAAACAACTGGAGGGGCTAACAAAACAACTGGAGGGGCTAACAAAACAACTGGAGGGGCTAACAAAACAACTGGAGGGGCTAACAAAACAACTGGAGGGGCTAACAAAACAACTGGAGGGGCTAACAAAACAACTGGAGGGGCTAACAAAACAACTGGAGGGGCTAACAAAACAACTGGAGGGGCTAACAAAACAACTGGAGGGGCTAACAAAACAACTGGAGGGGCTAACAAAACAACTGGAGGGGCTAACAAAACAACTGGAGGGGCTAACAAAACAACTGGAGGGGCTAACAAAACAACTGGAGGGGCTAACAAAACAACTGGAGGGGCTAACAAAACAACTGGAGGGGCTAACAAAACAACTGGAGGGGCTAACAAAACAACTGGAGGGGCTAACAAAACAACTGGAGGGGCTAACAAAACAACTGGAGGGGCTAACAAAACAGCAGGAGGGGCTAACAAAACAACAGGAGGGGCTAACAAAACAACTGGAGGGGCTAACAAAGTAACAAAACTACTATCTCTCTTCGACGTCGAAGCGCAAATAAGGTAGGAAAGAAGAAAAACGTCAGACAATCACCTTTTCACAAGTCGGTCTGTGTCCTGTTGTCTGATAATTCATGGCAGTTATCTCCTCCTACATGTTGATTCCGTTTCGTTCTGGTCGTATATCTAAACCATACTTGAGGGACGAAGATATAGAGGGAAGCAAAGAAAAATAATACCAGACAGCTAAAGAGAATGGCTTGGCAGAAGGTCAACAACAGAAATGATAAATAACTGTCGCGATCGAAAGTTGTGGAGAGACATGATCACCTACGCCAGCAGGCCCGGTACTTGATGATGATGATGATGATATATGTCAGTACAGTAAACAATTCATCGACTATAACTATATGTTTATGAGCCATATTTTGTTTTATAGAAGCACCGGATCTTTCACGTACCTTCGATATCATAAATTTTATGAAATTGCCTCCCAGGTTGTTCTCATCGTTTCATGTTCGTCCGATCCTACCTTGTTTTGTTTGCTGTGACGTCATGCTTTTATGGTTCAGGCACTCTTCGTTCCTGGTATTGGTGAGGTACCTATTTCTAAACCCCAGGGTAAACAGCCCGAATTGTAGACACAAATAAAGAACAACAGAAAAAACAACAGAAAAAAACAGCAGATAAAATACAACAGAAAAAACAACAGAAAAAAAAACAACAGAAAAAACAAAGAACAACATATGGTTCGAAGCAGGATCGAACCCGTACTCCCTAGAGCATACTTCCTTGAATGTTGTAAAATATACCTCTTCCTCCTATGATTCCCTGAATTATCACCTCGGAGGTTTCCCTCTATAATAATGTTCATTTATTGTCATTAGTCACCGGAATCCTAGTGGTTGGCGCTCTGACATTGTGATGGCCATTACACATTTTGTTTATGATTTCATTACATCAATGTATTATCTCTAGTCAAGTCTTGAGGGACTGAATGTTGCGTGAGTATCACATTTTTCTTCACACAGGCAGCACTGTCCTCATGTGTCTATCGCCATACAGGCAGATATCCTCCAATTTCAGACTTACTTTCATTTTCTTTATCGTCGACACTAGAGTTTTGACGCTTTTAAAGTAAATTATTATTCCTACCAATCTTTCAAGGAAACGGCAATTTTTTTTTTTTCACGGATCTTTTCGATTTCCAAATGCCAAGGGTTCTTTAACGTGCGCAGAATGCACACAGGGCCTCCGGTTTTTGACGTTATCCGAGAGATCTAGACATATGATGTTACTACCCATAGACTGGGGAAATAATGGCTCATCGTATATCCCTAGACCGGCCATACGCTAATCTTACGGTCTGTTTGATGTGCAACGGGGATAATCCGACGACTGTGTTTTATATGTTCGGAATTGGAGTCAAAAACGATGTCCTAACATCATCAAGCGCTAAAACCAAAGACTTGGGGAAGATAAAGCCAGGAAGAAACCAAGGGATTCAAAGCGAACAATTCCTACCCCCTGTCATCATCATCATGTGTCATACCGGTTGGCGTAGGCGATCATGTCCTTCCACAATCTTACATCTACAGTGCATCGTATCAATTCTGTTGTTGACCGTTTTCCATGCCATGACACCAAGTTATCCAGTTTGTTCTCTCTCTTTGTCGTCCGCGATCTCTCTTTCCTTTTATTTTGCCAGTTGTAACCAAGTATTCCCACTTTCCTCTTCTCATGATGTGCCCGAAAAATGTTGATTGTTTCTTTCTGATGTTCTTTAGGAGCTCCCTTTTTGTGTTGGCCTCTTTGAGATGGTCCTCATTGGTTTTGTTAGCTGCCAGGGAACTTTCAACATTCTTCTGAGAAGCTACCGCCTCTGGTAGGATTCAAACACGGATCGTTCTTGTTCACGGTCCGACGTGTTACCTCCAGACCAGACAGTCCCAACCGTGATTTGTTCCCATCAGAAATCTTCTGGTCCACACAGGTGAGCCTCTCCACACAGGTGAGCCTCTCCACACAGATGAGCCTCTCCACACAGGTGAGCCTCTCCACACAGGTGAGCCTCTCCACACAGGTGAGCCTCTCCACACAGGTGAGCCTCTCCACACAGGTGAGCCTCTCCACACAGGTGAGCCTCTCCACATTGAGCTCACATTGTTGTAGATGTAAAACGTGTGCGCCCGGGATCCAAGGAGCTAAGCCAGCGTGAATTTAGCTCCTGGCAGGGTTACCCAAGCTGGACAGGTCCTTGGTGAGGAGCTAGACAAAGGAGCCAGGAGTAGATGGAACCCTTTAAGTGAAGACACAGAACCGGCCAGCGAGTGGTACACGCTCTGGTCTGAACTAATCCATCCCCACTTCATGGGTTAAATGCTTCTCTGTATTTTCTCCTCTTTATGTCCTCTATCACACAGGCAGATGTTGCTCCAGAGCTCCGAAGACCAGACCAGCTATGAGAGAGAAAACTACACAATGCTTGGGCAGATGGTGCTCGTAAACCTGGGAAAGCCGAGCATCTAAGGGCAGAATCCCCCTACAGAAAAGACACTCTGCTGCTTTGCAGGAAGATTGGGGACAATCAAAGGCTAAGGAAAAAAAACCCGAATGAAATGCTGGCAGAAATCGGAGGCACTGGGCCATTGGCACACAACATAGTGCAACGTTCTAATATGTACTCGGTCAAACGAGCAGAAGAAATGAGTACCTACCTCGCTGAGCAAGAGATGATAATAGTTAATAAATCACTGGCCCCCTCACCACAAATTGATATAGTCTAATACAGTGAGATGCAAACTTGTATTAACTACGGTATCTTTTTCCTCTTCCTATACAACCACGACTCCCTCAGATTTCTGTACCGGGTTGTCTTCTACAGTCTGCTGTCTGTTTTTGGACTGTCACTTCCGATATATTTTCCCTTCCAAGCTGGTGGACGTAGGTCATGTTTTCTCTACAAGCAAATCTGTGTACTAGGGACAGTCTTATAGGTTGCGTATTACTGCCATGCCTGCTAACTTCCCTATGATATTACATGTGATAACACATACTTATAGTCATAGTTGAGTATAGAATATCCCAATGAATGTGATTTTGTCATAAGCTAAATGGCTGTTGTATGGCGACTACTGTGGCTTCCTAAGCGAGATTTTTTTAATGTGTTTATATACATGGGAGCCGCGATAGCTCAGTGGTTAGTGAACTGGACTACTAAAGACAAGAGGTCGGGTTTGATCCTGATCGACGGCTTCCAGGTTCATCCAGCCTTAAATGGTTACCGGTTTTTTTTTCTGGGAAAGTAAAGCGGCACGGGCGTAATGCCGATCACATTACCCTAACAATCATGTGCGAAATGTCTGTAAAAATTATTATCACTAACACCAAATCCCTATACGCCATTTGGCGTGACGGGGCTCTTTACTTCTACTTATTTATATAACAAAGAGAACTCTACACCCATTGATATAACAAGAGGAGTAAGACAAGGATGCATCCTATCACCAAGCTTGTTCAATCTATACACTGAGCAAATTTTTAAAAAAACATCATAGAGATGCCAGGCCTACAAATTAATGGAAAGATAATCAATAACCTAAGATATGCTGATGATACTGTACTACTAGCAGAAAATCATAAAGATCTACAACAATTACTAAATGAAATAAACATGACAAGCAACAAATATGGACTAGATATGAATATCAAAAAGATCAAAACTATGATCATAAACAAAGATGATAATCAATACCCACAAGTGGATAGCAAAATAGAAGGAATAGACCTGGAGACAGTTCAGAACTACAACTATCTTGGACATACTATAACCAGTGGTGGAAAATGTACAACTGAAATAAACAAAAGAATAGGTATGGCAAAAAGTAATTTTAATGTCATGAAGAACATACTAAAATCAAAACAGATAACACCAAGGCTAAAACTAAGTATAGCAAAATGTTACATCTTCTCAATATTACTGTATAGCGCAGAAATATGGACATTAGACAAGAAAACAGAACAGAGAATTGAAGCCTTTGAAATGTGGATCTGTAGAATTGGATGGAAGGAAAAGAAAACAAACGATGAAGTTTTAAAACAACTAAAAATGAAAAGAAAACTACTAAGCACAATTAGAACAAGACAAATGAAATTTTTGGGCCATGTTAAAAGACACAACAGCCTAATAAAAGTAATCCTGTAGGGGAGAATACAAGGTAAAAGAGGCAGACCAAGACTAACATGGACGAGTAACATCAACTGATGGACAAATCAGCCTAAGACAACCTGCACCATCAAAGAAAGAGACAGAGCAGAATGGCGCTCCATGGTAGCCAACCTTTGTTGTGGAGACGGCACTCGATGATGATTCATCAGAAGTCAGATAACAACGATGCAGGAAAACACCAATGAGCTGTCATTTATAGCCAGCAAAATTGGGCTTGAGATCAATCGTGAAGTTGGACATGTGGTGAGGAGAGATAGTAACCGAATAAGAAAGCATGACCTCATGTGCGAAACAACAGGTAAGAGGAAAAGAGGCCGACCCAGAGAGACACTAAGAAGAACATTGATCAGAGAGGCAAGAGCAGCAGGAATCGGCTCCCTCAATGAGACAGAGGTGCTCGCACAGAACAGAGACAAATGGAGAGATTTGATAAAAGATCTTTACAAGGATTGTAAACTGCTAGAAAAAAATTTAGATAAGAGAAAGAGTATCTGGGTATATGCCCTATGGGCCGGCTACAGCTCGAAAGGTCAATATATATATATCTTCTTCTTCTGTCCTTCCTCATTTACCTTTCAGCGTCGACGGGAGATATAATTTGTGGACTTTTGCTCTTCTATTCGCCTCTGCTTCTATGTTTCCTAGTGCTTCTAGTATTCCGTCGATCCATCTTTTTCGTGGTCGGCCCATGGGTCTGGTATTCTCGCCACGTTTTTTGAGGGCTCGTTGTTTTGATCTTTCTGCCGTGTCACGTGGCCAAGCTCTTTTATCTCTTGTATATATATATATCATCATCATCATCATCAAGTGCCAGCCCTGCTGGCGTAGGTGATCATGTCGCTCCACAATTTTCGATCACGACAGATATTTATAATTTATGTTGTTGACCTTCTGCCAAGCCATTCTCTTAAGCTGTCTGGTATTTTCTCTCTTTGCTTCCCTCTATCTCTTCGTCCCTCAATGTTCCCAGTTGTCACAATATATTCCAGCTGTTCCCTTCACATTACATAGTCAAAAAATTATGATTGTTTCATCCTAATATTGAAAATTGAGTGTACTTAAAACTCATCTTGTCCAAATAAGATGAAACGAAAAGAAAGAAGAATCCCTCACGATCACCGACTGAAGGATTTATGTTGGAGACCGGATGAGGATAGGACAAGTACGCTGTGCGTAAACGAATAACTCACAATCAGCACGTGACAAGAACGATCTGTGTACACGCGCTGGCTTTTGAAAGAGCAGTGAAGCGGATATGGAAATCTCCTGATTTTACAGTGATGACACGTCGTGAAACCAAACCACTTCAAATTTTAAATTTTCCTCTAGCATTCACTTTGCGTGAAGTTCTGTGAACGCTCTTTTTCAGTTAGACGACCTAACAAAGAAATAAAAATGAAAACGCTTTTAGCCAAATTAACACTTCTTGACATTCTTTCAGGAGCAATGAGATGCGATATCCCATTTTGGCTAACTCCGCGCTGGAGTTATTTTATCCTGATTGCTTTCAATAATTCGGGTTCACTTTACCCGAACTTCCATTGACAAATCAATCATCTGTTGACAGAAATGATTGCGAATCGCCAGAGGTAAGCCTCCCTTGTGGGACTAGCTCTCTCTGATTGTGGTAATGTTGTCTGTACTTGTAAGGGTCTTTGTTAGAGTTAACATATTTATTAAATATCACACACTTGTAAGGGTCTTTGTTAGAGTTAACATATTTATTAAATATCACACACTTGTAAGGGTCTTTGTTAGAGTTAACATATTTATTAAACATCACACATTTGTAAGGGTCTTTGTTAGAGTTAACATATTTATTAAACATCACACATTGATGTGGTTGTAAGGGTCTTTGTTAAAGTTAATATCTTTACTAAACATCACACATTGATGTTGTTGTGAGCGTCTTTGTTAAAGTTAATATCTTTACTAAACATCAAACATTGATGTGGTTATAAGGGTCTCCAGCAGAAAAGGATAGTTACAGAGTGACTGAGTTATTGAGTTATTTGCAGGTCACCAATATTGCTCTAAGAACATGTCCATAGGTGCTCAGATCCACTCCTCAGCAAGTCTCGACGTATCCAGCGACTGACGACTCCAGTTCTATGTTGGTTGATAAGTCTCCTTACACGCCCACTAAGTTCCTTATTTCTGGCTGTGCCCATCTTAACCCCATCTCTTTCATCCGAAGGAGTGGCGTGGACTCATGGTTGTCGAAGTCCTATGCCGTTCCCACATCTCAAAGGGCATTGATGATGTCCGCCCGATCCATTGGTTGACCGTCTTCAACGACAGCACAGCTATCCAACCTGTCCGCTCTTTCATTTCCCCGTACTCCTGTATGTCCTGGGACGTAAAAAAAGATGACTACGTATTTTTGACGTCAGCAAAGACTCCATTGCCTACGTACATATCCCGCCTCCACTTTTCGTATCATGCTCAACGAATCACTCAGTATACATACGTGGGTGTAGTCTTGTGACTCTAACCATATAAATGCCTTGGCCACTGTCATCACCTCCATTGTCATGCTACTCGTGGTCATGACGTATACACCACTGTCTTCCTTGACTATTCTGCCTTCCGAGCGTGCTGTAAATGCCCATGCACTTTTTTGGTGTCGTCATACAGATCCGTCTGTATAGATGACTGCATCTTTCTCATCGGTGTTATCGCAGATGAGACCGTTGACCTCCGCATTGACCACGACTGAGTTCTGTTCCCTACATTTCCTGTCGAGTGTGGACAATACACGAGCATTGAATGTTCGGTTAATGTCTTGAAAGTAACAAACAAATGGCCACTAGAACGTATCATCTTAACCTCATACTGGGTACAGTTTTCTTGTCGTAACCAAGGTTACCTATCTCCATCTTCTGTGATTTCTCTGAGCATAAAACATTTATCCCTTACCGACCTGCTGAATCAGTCGTAAGTTGAGGGCTTAACTTAAAAACACACGTTGGGGGTTTAGCCTGGCTGATGTTTCCCTAAAGTGTTTGATCGCTAATGACTCACATCGATCTTTTACAAATCATTGGACAGTTATCACCACTATTGTCCAACAAGGAAATAACTAGAGGCAAAACGGCACTCTACAATACAATCTTCATCCCAACGTTGTGCTACCAATGCCAGACCTGGACCCTAGATGCAAGAACAATAAGAAAAAATAACCTGTACAGAGATGAAATGTGTTAGACGAATGACAGGAAATAGTCTGAGAGATAAGATCAGAAATGAAGAACTGAGAAAAATGCTAGGAATAGCCCCCGCCACAGAATATATTTAAAAAAAAAACAGATAAAATAGTTTGGCCACGTGACAAGGCAGAGTGATCAAAACACAACACAACAAGCCCTCAATTAACGTTGCGAGAATGCCAGACCCAAGGGTCGACGACGAAAAAGATAGATGGATGGAATATTAGAAGCACTAGGAAACCTGACAGCAGCAGAGGCGAACAAAAGAGCAAAAGACCGCAAATTATATCTCCCCTCGACGCTGAAAGGCAAATGAGGAAGGAAAGAGGAAGAAGATCCAAAGTTATATAGCAGACGTTCCTATGTGGCAACGGTACTTGAGTCTACACAAACATTAACTATCTAGACGTTAATAAATCAAAGTTGCCGCCCCTAAGTAGCGGCACTACAGCCTACACGAGGTTTGAACGAGAACTACTTGTAAGCTAAAACATAGCAAGTGTTGAGGTTTCTCATTTTACCAACATTTTTATTATCTCAACGGTGCACGTAACTAGGGCATTCTGGTGCTCAACGTTCTCCACATCGCTCTTTCTCTTCTCTCTCTCTCTCTCTCTCTCTCTCTCTCTCTCTCTCTCTCTCTCTCTCTCTTTCTGTTTAATCTTTAAGAATCGGTTGTCAACAGCCATCTCTCTCTCTCTCTCTCTCTCTCTTTCTGTTTAATCTTTAAGAATCGGTTGTCAACAGCCATCTCTCTTTCTCTCTCTCTCTCTCTCTCTCTCTCTCTCTCTCTCTCTCTCTCTCTCTCTCTCTTGCTTTCTCTTTCTGTACCTTCCGTGTTTTTATACGTCAGCTAACCTAAAATCTGTCATTTCATTGATATTGTCTTCCCACCTTTTTCTTTGCCGATTCTGTTTTCTTGTTCCTTGCAATGCTCAATCAACGCGACGTGGAGCACATTGATTGATGTTTCATTTGGTGTAATTAGATCGTCATGTTCTCTAATTGCTCACTGAATTCTGTTGAAAAGCTACAACGAAAGAAATGAAACCCGGAAGATTGTTATATAACTGGCAACGAAAATCTGCTTTCTTGTCAGGGAAATGTGCAAGTATCATCATCATATGCCGTAACGGTTGGCGTATGCGATCATGTCCTTCCACAATCTTCTATCTACAGTACATCGTATCAGTTCTGTTGTTGACTGTTTTCCATGCCATGACACCAAGTTATCCAGTATTTTATCTCTTTGTCGTCTACGATCTCTCTTTCCTTTTATTTTGCCAGTTGTAACCAAGTATTCCAACTTTCCTCTTCTCATGATGTGCCCGAAAAATATTGATTGTTTCTTCCTGATGTTTTTTAGGAGCTTCCTTTTTGTGTTGGCCTCTTTGAGAACTTCCTCATTGGTCTTTTTAGCTTTCCAGGGAATTTTCAACATTCTTCTGAGAAATCCCATCTCTGTGGCCTCTAATCGTCTTTTTATTTGTTTATCCACTGTCCATGATTCGCTTCCATAGGTCAGAATTGGTTCAATATAGCAACGATGAACTCTCTTTCTCACTTCTATTGACATATATTTGTTGCATAAGATATTTTTCATTTTCTGAAATGCTATTTTGCCCTGAGCTATTCTGCTTTTTATTTCTGTGGTGCATCTTCCATCTGATGTTATTATTGTGCCCAAGTATTTTGACGAGTTGCACTTGTTTCAGATTTATCCTGTTTATTTTTATGCTGCATGATGGTGATGATTACTTCTTTGATATGACCATTACTTCTGTCTTCTTACTGAGATCTTTTTTATTGCTTTCCTTCACTATTATGTCTATCATTTCTTGTAGTTCATTCTCTCTCTATCTGGTATTACGACTGTGCTTTGGTTATGGAAGGTCCCGGTATCACTGCAAACGAATTAAAATACATAATTGCGCAACCGCCCGTGCCAGTGGAATCATCCGGATTACTAACTCATCTCCAAAACAAAGAAAGGTAGCCGTAGTTCCCATCATAGCAGTCTCAGCACATGCAAAAATACATGAGGCGAAACTGCACAAAAAGTGAACACAGCCAACAGTTCCCTGTCATACGATATCATCATTCATCGTAAACAATTGGAATATCGAAACATGATCAAACGGATGAGACACACAGCTCACGGTGTGCACAGAGCACTTAACTCAGTAGCTCCTGCAACAAGCCGGACTTGGAATATGAGGAAACTGCAACAAGGAACACTTTCATACATAGCCTTCAATGGTTCCCTCCGCCTGTCCACCATATTGACCGGAAGTTCCCGTCCTCCTGAAAGTGATGATCGTCATATTTTTTTTTAATGTTTAGCGTTCGATGATGTTAGGACATCGTTTTTGACTCCAATTCCGAACATTATTAAGACTGTGTCATCCGCATATCGCAAATTATTTATGTTGTGACCGTTGACTTCAATTCCTTTTTTGTCTACTATTGATCTCATAATATGTTTGCTGTAAAATGAAAACAAATCCGGCGACAGAACACAGCCTTGTCTGACTCCTTGTTTATATATTGGAATTGTCCTGTTTGGTTGTTAATTCGTATAGCTGCTGTTTGTTGCCAGTACATGTTTTTTATGATTCGCAGATCCTTGCCATCAATGTTTAATTTCTCCAGCATATTGATTATTTCCACGTGCTTTACTTTGTCAAATGCTTTCGTGTATCTATCATCAACATAAAGTACCGGGCCTACTGGCGTAGGTGATCATGTCTCTCCACAACTTTCGATCTCGACAGTGATTTATCATTTCTGTTGTTGACCTTCTGCCAAGCCATTCTCTTAAGCTGCCTGTTATATTTTTCTCTTTGCTTCCCTCTATCTCTTCGTCCCTCATTTTTCCCAGTTGTTACAATATATTCCAGTTGTTCTCTTCTCATTACATGGCCAAAAAAGATGATTGTTTCTTCCTAATATTGGAAATTAGCTCTCCTTTTGCTTTAAACTCTCTCAGAACATCTTCATTACTCTTCTTAGCTATCCATGGTATTCTCAACATTCTTCTGTAAAACCACATTTCTACAGACTGCAGTGATTTTCTTGTCTGTTGTCCTATTGTCCATGATTCGCATCCATATGTTAAGACTGGCTCTACGTAACATTTAAGAACTCTTTTTCTTGTTTCTATTGTCAAAATTGGATTGCATATAAGTATATGTAGTCTATTATAGTCTACAAAGCACATATATAGATCTTTCTTTACCTCTATAGATCTTTCTATCAATGTCCTTAAGATGTATATTGCATTATTGGTGCCCTTTCCTTCCACAAATCCACATTGTTCCCCACTTATTTCTGGTTTATTTTGTTTCTTACACGTCTCATAATGATTCTTAGTAATAATTTAGTCATATGGCTCATGAGACTAATAGTGCGATGGTCTTCACAATCAGTGGCTCCTGACTTCTTCGGTATGGCTACAAAGATAGATTTTAGTAGATCTTCGGGTATGTGTCCAGTGTTATATATGGCATTGAGTAGTTTTGTTATGACTTGTACTCCCAGCTCTCCTAATACATTTATCTCTTCAATTGTTATATTGTCAGGACCTGGAGCTTTGCCTCTTTCATGTGTTGAATTGCGTCCTCCACTTCACTCTGCATTATTGGTGGTCCTGTGTCTTTGTTTGAATTGTTTAGCTCTGGTCTTTCATCATCATAGAGTTGACTGATATATTCTGTCCATCTTTCCATTGTCTTCTCCTGTCCCATTATTATATTTCCTTCCTTTGATTTCACACGTCCTGAAACTTTGACTTCTTTTCTTCCTGTTAATTCATTTAATTGATTGTGCGTAAATGTTGAGTCTTTCTTTTGTTATTTTTCCATTTCTTCACATTTCTGTTTAAACCATCCTTCCTTTGCTTCACTGCACTTGTTTGGATCTCTTTGTGCAATATTTTGTATGTCCGTTCTTCTTTCTTATGTGTTCGTCTTTCGTCCATTAGTTGTAATATTTCTTCTGTTATCCATTTCTTTTTGTTGATTCTGTTAGTCACTGGTATTACTTCTATTGATGTTTTGAATCGATTGTTTGAGCATTTCCCACTGCTCCTCGATGTCCTGTATTTTCTCAATAGCATTATATCTATTTTGTACTATCGTGCTGTACTTATCACTCATCTGTTTATCTATTCTTAGCATATCTAGTTCTAATTTATATTCCTTGGTGATTTCTGTGCCTTCCGCAGTTTTATTCTTATCTTTCCAACTACTGGTACATGGTCACTATTGCAATCTGCTCCTGGCCTTATTTTAACCGATGTTAGCCCATTCCTGAATCTTCTCTGTACCAGTATAAAATTTATTTGATTATGGTTATCATTTCGGAAATATAACTACATGACGATAATAAGCTAGACTCTCCAGAAAGGGATATAAGTCACTCCGGACCGCAGGGAAGTGACAAACTGTGTCTGTTTAGCTTCAATTATTTAAACACAAAAAGTCATTTATTATTGAACAACTTGTTATCAATGACACTTCACTTGTCTAGAAGATTTACTCATTTCATAAATTGAACATGTCATTTGAGAGGGAGATGTTGAAATAGGAAATCAGAAATGAAAAATGTTGAGATCATATCAACAGTAGTTCCACAGCGAGGGCTGGCACAGCGTATTGCCAATGACATTTTAGTTGATTGCTCATTTTAGAAATATCACCATCACAATCAGTTACCATGCCTGCTGGCGTAGGTGATCATGTCTCTCCACAATTTCGATCTCGACAGTGATTTATCACTTATGTTGTTGACCTCCTGCCAAGCCATTCTCTTAAGCTGTCTGGTAACTTTTCTCTTTGCTTTAACCTATCTCTTCGTCCCTCAATTTTCCCAATTGTTACAATATATTCCAGTTGTTCCCTTCTCATTACATGGCCAAAAAAAATGAATGTTTCTTCCTAACATAGGATATTGGCTCTTGCTTTGGAAATATCACTTTTTTCTTCTATATCACTTGTTTCTTCCATACCACTTGTTTCTTCCATACCACTTGTTTCTTCCATACCACTTGTTTCTTCCATATCACTTGTTTCTTCCATACCACTTGTTTCTTCTATAACACTTGTTTCTTCCATACCACTTGTTTCTTCTATAACACTTGTTTCTTCCATATCACTTGTTTCTTCTATAATACTTGTTTCTTCCATAACACTTGTTTCTTCTATACCACTTGTTTCTTCTATACCACTTGTTTCTTCCATACCACTTGTTTCTTCTATAATACTTGTTTCTTCCATACCACTTGTTTCTTCTATACCACTTGTTTCTTCCATACCACTTGTTTCTTCTATAACACTTGTTTCTTCCATACCACTTGTTTCTTCCATAACACTTGTTTCTTCTATACCACTTGTTTCTTCCATACCACTTGTTTCTTCTATACCACTTGTTTCTTCTATAATACTTGTTTCTTCCATAACACTTGTTTCTTCTATACCACTTGTTTCTTCCATACCACTTGTTTCTTCTATACCACTTGTTTCTTCCATACCACTTGTTTCTTCTATAACACTTGTTTCTTCCATACCACTTGTTTCTTCCATAACACTTGTTTCTTCTATACCACTTGTTTCTTCCATACCACTTGTTTCTTCTATACCACTTGTTTCTTCTATAATACTTGTTTCTTCCATAACACTTGTTTCTTCTATACCACTTGTTTCTTCCATACCACTTGTTTCTTCTATACCACTTGTTTCTTCCATACCACTTGTTTCTTCTATACCACTTGTTTCTTCTATAATACTTGTTTCTTCTATACCACTTGTTTCTTCTATAATACTTGTTTCTTCTATACCACTTGTTTCTTCCATACCACTTGTTTCTTCTATACCACTTGTTTCTTCCATACCACTTGTTTCTTCTATACCACTTGTTTCTTCCATAACACTGTTTCTTCTATACCACTTGTTTCTTCGATAACACTTGTTTCTTCTATACCACTTGTTTCTTCCATACCACTTGTTTCTTCTATACCACTTGTTTCTTCTATAATACTTGTTTCTTCTATACCACTTGTTCTTCTATACCACTTGTTTCTTCTATAATACTTGTTTCTTCTATACCACTTGTTTCTCCTTACCACTTGTTTCTTCTATACCACTTGTTTCTTCTATACCACTTGTTTCTTCTATAATACTTGTTTCTTCCATACCACTTGTTTCTTCTATACCACTTGTTTCTTCCTTACCACTTGTTTCTTCTATACCACTTGTTTCTTCTATACCACTTGTTTCTTCTATAATACTTGTTTCTTCATAACACTTGTTTCTTCTATACCACTTGTTTCTTCTATAATACTTGTTTCTTCCATAACACTTGTTTCTTTATACCACTTGTTTCTCCATACCACTTGTTTCTTCTATACCACTTGTTTCTTCTATAATACTTGTTTCTTCTATACCACTTGTTTCTTCCATACCACTTGTTTCTTCTATAACACTTGTTTCTTCTATACCACTTGTTTCTTCTATACCACTTGTTTCTTCCATACCACTTGTTTCTTCTATACCACTTGTTTCTTCTATAATACTTGTTTCTTCTATACCACTTGTTTCTTCTATACCACTTGTTTCTTCTATACCACTTGTTTCTTCTATAATACTTGTTTCTTCCATAACACTTGTTTCTTCTATACCACTTGTTTCTTCCATACCACTTGTTTCTTCTATACCACTTGTTTCTTCTATAATACTTGTTTCTTCTATACCACTTGTTTCTTCCATACCACTTGTTTCTTCTATAACACTTGTTTCTTCTATACCACTTGTTTCTTCTATACCACTTGTTTCTTCTATAATACTTGTTTCTTCCATAACACTTGTTTCTTCTATAATACTTGTTTCTTCCATACCACTTGTTTCTTCTATACCACTTGTTTCTTCTATACCACTTGTTTCTTCTATAATACTTGTTTCTTCCATAACACTTGTTTCTTCTATAACACTTGTTTCTTCCATACCACTTGTTTCTTCTATACCACTTGTTTCTTCTATACCACTTGTTTCTTCTATAATACTTGTTTCGTCCATAACACTTGTTTCTTCTATAATACTTGTTTCTTCTATAATACTTGTTTCTTCTATAATACTTGTTTCTTCTATAATACTTGTTTCTTCTATATCACTTGTTTCTTCCATAACACTTGTTTCTTCCATACCACTTGTTTCTTCTATACCACTTGTTTCTTGTATAATACTTGTTTCTTCCATAACACTTGTTTCTTCTATAATACTTGTTTCTTCCATACCACTTGTTTCTTCTATACCACTTGTTTCTTCTATAATACTTGTTTCTTCCATAACACTTGTTCTTCTATAATACTTGTTTCTTCCATACCACTTGTTTCTTCCATACCACTTGTTTCTTCTATACCACTTGTTTCTTCTATACCACTTGTTTCTTCTATACCACTTGTTTCTTCTATAATACTTGTTTCTTCCATACCACTTGTTTCTTCTATACCACTTGTTTCTTCATAACACTTGTTTCTTCTATACCACTTGTTTCTTCCATAACACTTGTTTCTTCCATAACACTTGTTTCTTCTATAATACTTGTTTCTTCCATACCACTTGTTTCTTCCATACCACTTGTTTCTTATATAATACTTGTTTCTTCCATAACACTTGTTTCTTCTATACCACTTGTTTCTTCCATATCACTTGTTTCTTCTATAATACTTGTTTCTTCATAACACTTGTTTCTTCTATAATACTTGTTTCTTCTATACCACTTGTTTCTTCTATACCACTTGTTTCTTCTATAATACTTGTTTCTTCTATACCACTTGTTTCTTCTATAATACTTGTTTCTTCTATACCACTTGTTTCTTCTATACCACTTGTTTCTTCTATAATACTTGTTTCTTCCATACCACTTGTTTCTTCTATAATACTTGTTTCTTCTATACCACTTGTTTCTTCTATACCACTTGTTTCTTCTATAATACTTGTTTCTTCTATACCACTTGTTTCTTCTATACACTTGTTTCTTCTATACCACTTGTTTCTTCTATACCACTTGTTTCTTCTATACCACTTGTTTCTTCCATAACACTTGTTTCTTCTATAATACTTGTTTCTTCTATACCACTTGTTTCTTCTATACCACTTGTTTCTTCTATAATACTTGTTTCTTCTATACCACTTGTTTCTTCTATACCACTTGTTTCTTCTATACCACTTGTTTCTTCTATAATACTTGTTTCTTCCATAACACTTGTTTCTTCTATAATACTTGTTTCTTCTATACCACTTGTTTCTTCTATAATACTTGTTTCTTCCATAACACTTGTTTCTTCTATAATACTTGTTTCTTCCATACCACTTGTTTCTTATATAATACTTGTTTCTTCCATAACACTTGTTTCTTCTATACCACTTGTTTCTTCCATATCACTTGTTTCTTCTATAATACTTGTTTCTTCCATAACACTTGTTTCTTCTATAATACTTGTTTCTTCTATACCACTTGTTTCTTCTATACCACTTGTTTCTTCTATAATACTTGTTTCTTCTATACCACTTGTTTCTTCTATACCACTTGTTCTTCTATAATACTTGTTTCTTCTATACCACTTGTTTCTTCTATACCACTTGTTTCTTCTATAATACTTGTTTCTTCTATACCACTTGTTTCTTCTATAATACTTGTTTCTTCTATACCACTTGTTTCTTCTATACCACTTGTTTCTTCTATAATACTTGTTTTTCTATACCACTTGTTTCTTCTATAATACTTGTTTCTTCCATAACACTTGTTTCTTCTATACCACTTGTTTCTTCTATAATACTTGTTTCTTCTATACCACTTGTTTCTTCTATAATACTTGTTTCTTCTATACCACTTGTTTCTTCCATACCACTTGTTTCTTCTATACCACTTGTTTCTTCTATAACACTTGTTTCTTCTATAATACTTGTTTCTTCTATACCACTTGTTTCTTCTATAACACTTGTTTCTTCTATAATACTTGTTTCTTCTATACCACTTGTTTCTTCCATAACACTTGTTTCTTCCATACCACTTGTTTCTTCTATACCACTTGTTTCTTCTATAATACTTGTTTCTTCTATAATACTTGTTTCTTCTATACCACTTGTTTCTTCCATACCACTTGTTTCTTCTATACCACTTGTTTCTTCTATAACACTTGTTTCTTCCATACCACTTGTTTCTTTTCTTCTTTTTTTTTTAAATTGTCGTTATCATCAGCTTTACAGCTGCTTCGTGATGTCCTTACTCCTCTTCTTATCAAGCTCGACACGTATTCATCTTTTGTTTGTCTCCTATCAGATCATCTGAAAAGTATACTCTCCAATACACATTCCTGATTGGGGACTGGTTGGTCTCGAGGCAAGACGCCGGCTTAGAGACAGAGAGGTTGTTGGTTCAAATCCAGGCGACACCGTAGGGATTTTTATTTATGATCACTCTCTGCGGCAACCACCCCTGGTCTCAGCAGCGAGGCTCGTCTTGAAACGTCAATTGCTCATCGACGGAAAAAAAAATATGAGTACCTCCAAAGTCGGAGTTATCTGCCTGTGCGTGAGGGACCCCTGTGCACTCGGCTGCCAGGGAAAATTGGATTAACACGCAAAATTCAGTTCCTAGTATCGAGGGACTTCGTCACATGTAAAAGCTGGCGAACGAACGAAACAAAAATTGTTCGTGATTCTTTAAATAGTTTGTTTTCAAAGTCATTTAATTTCTTATATAAAGTCTGGGCGGATTCTCAGCCTTTTTGATTTGTCTCTTGTAAGTTCGTTATGAAATGGATACTCTCAAATGCATGTTCGTGATTCCTCAGATACGTTTGTTATAAAAGACATTTAATTTCTTATCTAAAGTCTGGTCGGATTTTCAAATTTCACGTCCATATGTTAGCACAGGTATCACACAGGAGTTGAACTCTATAAGTGTTGTTCGTTTAC
Organism: Megaustenia siamemsis; assembly: GCA_032433765.1. Classification (NCBI taxonomy): domain Eukaryota; kingdom Metazoa; phylum Mollusca; class Gastropoda; order Stylommatophora; family Ariophantidae; genus Megaustenia; species Megaustenia siamemsis. The sequence goes on along the minus strand of JAVIAB010000025.1, from coordinate 33,582,468 downwards.
TGACAAATGTGGATCTCCATATCTCCGTCAGTTTGTTCAAAGCATTTGACGCTAGTGCGATGCATGGCATGATTTCTGATGTATATTCTGTATTTTATTTTTGATATTATTCCGTATATTTAGCGTGGTGTCATGCCATGGAAAACAGTCAACAACAGAACTGGTACGATGCACTGTGGACAGAAGATTGTGGAAGGACATGATCGCCTAAGCCAAACGGTATGGCACATGATGATGATTCCGTATTTTAGAGGAAAATAATAACGATGGTAGTTGGTGCCACATGAAGTTAGTGGTATACGGGTTTTATTTGAGCCAACGCAAATTGGGGTTTCAGTGGCGCATTGGCAGCGCGTTGGCTTTGCACCCAGAAGTGAATTTGGATTCGAACGTAGCTTGCGTACTAAGCTATCTCTTGTACCTCAACACAAAACAATAGCTATTACCACCAAGAAACAGCATATATAGAGTAAAGGTAAACTAAAGGTAAAGTAAAGGTAAAGTAAAAGTAAAATAAAGGTAAGGTAATGGTAAAGAAAAAGATAAAGTAAAAGTAAAATAAAGGTAAGGTAATGGTAAAGAAAAAGGTAAAGTAAAAGTAAAATAAAAAGGTAATGGTAATGGTAAAGGAAAGGTAAAGTAAAATAAAATAAAGGTAAGGTAATGGTAAAGGAAAGGTAAAGTAAAAGTAAAATAAAGGTAAGGTAATGGTAAAGGAAAGGTAAAGTAAAAGTAAAATAAAGGTAAGGTAATGGTAAAGGAAAGGTAAAGTAAAAGTAAACTATGAGACTTGAATCGGCGTCTTAACACGCGAGTTTTCACGCTTGTTGACCGCGGGGTTTTTTTCCAACCACGAGTATAACTCACACTGGCTTCCAGCGGGAATCGAACACGGGTTGTCCGAGCGTCGGTAACCAAGTCGGGTGGTTTTCCCAACTAGGCTACCGAGGCACCCAATACAGAATATATTCATTACCACATTGTTCTACCAATGTCAAACATGGACAATTACGAATAAGCATACAAGAAGGCGTGTAACAACAGAGATGAGATGTCAGAGAAAAGTGCTGGAGTGACCAGAAAAAGACAGAATCAGAATGAAGTGACAAGAGAAAGTGTATGCGCTGAACTAATCATAAGCTACATACAGAAACAACAAATAAACTGATTTGCCGATGGAGAAGGAATGCAGTGTGATAACTTACCATACAACGTATATATAAAAGAGGAGAATGGAGAAGAGCAAGAGATAGACACAAAGTAAGACGGACAGACAATATAAAAGAAAGGCTACAGCATCAGAAGACAATCAGTGAAGCCGCCAAAAGGGTGAGAACAATAACTTTCTATCTCCCTCGACACCAAAGTGGGCAGAGGAGAATGAATGGAAGAAAGAAGGAAAGAAAGAAAGAGAAAAAGAAAGAAGAGAAAAAAGAAAGAAAGAAAAAAGAGAGAAAAAAAGGAAGCAAGGAAGGAAGGAAGAGAGGGAGGGAGGTAGGGAGGGAGAAAGAAGGAAGGAAGGAAGGAAGGAAGGAAGGAAGGAAGGAAGGAAGGAAGGAAGGAAGGAAGGAAGGAAGGAAGGAAGGAAGGAAGGAAGGAAGGAAGGAAGGAAGGAAGGAAGGAAGGAAGGAAGGAAGGAAGGAAGGAAGGAAGGAGGAAGGAAGGAAGGAAGGAAGGAAGGAAGGAAGGAAGGAAGGAAGGAAGGAAGGAAGGAATAGAAAAAAAAGAAAGAATGATTTTACCTTGCTCAATGATTGGAGAAGATATAAACAAGTAACTACGAGCACTGGCTACCTCATGTGTAAATATTGTGGCATAGTTGAATCCACACCTACATCATTCTACTAACAAGCTTCAAAACAAGGATTATTGTAACAGCTCTCTCTCTCTCTCTGTCTGTCTGTCTGTCTGTCTGTCTGTCTGTCTGTCTGTCTGTCTGTCTGTCTGTCTGTCTGTCTGTCTGTCTGTCTGTCTGTCTGTCTGCCTGCCTGCCTGCCTGCCTGCCACTCTGTCTGTCTGTTTGTCTGTCTGTCACGACAATTCGCAACCAGCAGGAATAGAATCAAGATGCATCAAAGCTTGTCAAATAATCGGACAGCTATCACCACTATTGTTCAACAAGGAAATAACTCTGGAGGTTAAACGAGCACTCTACAATACAATGTTCATCCCAACGTTGTGCTACCAATGCCAGACCTGGACCCTAGATGCAAGAACAATAAGAACAATAACCTCTACAGAGATGAAGTGTGTTAGACGAATGACAGGAAACAGTCTGAGAGATAAGATCAGAAATGAAGAACTGAGAAAAAAGCTAGGAATAGCCCCCGCCATAGAATTTATAAGGAAACAACAGATAAAATGGTTTGGCCACGTGTCAAGGCAGAAAGAACAAAACACAACGAGCCTTCAGCAAACGTTGTGAGAACACCAGACCCAAGGGTCGACCACGAAAAATATCGATGGAATATTAGAAGCACTAGGAAACATAACAGCAGCAGAGGCGAACAGAAGAGCAAAAGACCGCAAATTATATCTCCCCTCGACGCTGAAAGGCAAATGAGGAAGGAAAGAAGAAGAAGTTAAAGCAGAGTGATCAAACACACAACACAAAGAGCCTTCGATAAACGTTTGCGAGAACACCAGACTCAAGTGCCGACAACGAAAAAAGATGGATTGACGGAATATTAGAAACGCTAGGAAGCTGCATTATAAGTGCAGGTATGGCGAAACATAAGCGCGAACATGTGGCACAGCGCAGTCACAGATTAACATATGTTGCAAGCCTGCCCAAAGTACAGCAGCAAAAGAATGAACACATGTCGTCATCTCTCCGCCCACAAAATCCCTCACACAACCACTGGGATCATCAGCTTGCGCGTACGAATATATATATTGTCTAATAATTATTCAAACATGGCAGGTCGCAGCAACAGTGGGTTAATCATTAACCAAACCAGTATATTCCCTATACGCAAGGCCGATTTCTTCCCTCATATAGTTGTAGTTAGTCGAAGGTCCCGGTATCACTGCAAACGAATTCTTCTTCTTCTTTCCTTCCTCATCTGCCTTTCAGCGTTGAGGGGAGATATAATTTGTTGTCTTTTGCTCTTCTGTTCGCTTCTGCTGCTGTTATGTTTCCTAGTGCTTCTAATAATCCGTCGATCCATCTCTTTCGTGGTCGACCCTTGGGTCTGGTGTTCTCGCAACGTTTATTGAAGGCGCGGTGTGTTGTGTTTTGATCTTTCTGCCTTGACACGTGGCCAAACCATTGTATCTGTTGTTTCTTTATATATTCTATGACGGGGGTTTATTCCTAGCGTGTTTTCTCATTTCGTCATTTCTGATCTTATCTCTCAGACTGTTTCCTGTCATTCGTCTAACACATTTCATCTCGGTAGTGGGTTATTTTTTTCATTGTTTTAGGGTCCAGGACTGGCGTTGGCAGCACAACGTTGGGATGAAGATTGTATTGTAGAGTGCCCCTTTTACCTCTAGAGTTATTTCCTTGTTGGACAATAGTGGTGATAGCTGTCCAATGATTTGACAAGCTCTGTTGTATCATGAGTCGAAACACCGTTTATTTTTGGTCACAATTTCCCATTTTATTTTTCTACAATATCAAACATTTCGAAAGAGCTTGGTGGCTCAATGGATTGCTGATAAGAACGTCCTGGTTTAAACCGCCAAGTGAGATGAATATTTTCCGAACCAACAAATCTTTGAGGTTCATCCAAACCTCTTAAAATTTGTATCGGAGATTTTTCTGAAAAGTAAGGAAGATCTGTCGATCACGTGATTCAAAGATGTGCTGTTGATTATTGGAAAAGTGTGCTCACGTTACTTTTCGTTACTTTACTTTATTTACTTAACTTCATATTACTTTACATACTGCACTTACTTTATTTACTTACCTTCACGTTACGTACTTGACTGTACGTTACTTTACTGACTTTACTTTATTTCAATTTACATTGCTTCACGTTACTTTACTTTACTTTATTTCAATTTACATTGCTTCACGTCACTTTACTTTACTTTATTTCAATTTACATTACTTCGCGTCACTTTACTTTACTTTACTTCAATTAACATTACTTCGCGTCACTTTACTTTACTTTATTTCAATTTACATTACTTCACGTCAGTTTACTTTACTTTATTTCAATTTACATTACTTCACGTCAGTTTACTTTACTTTATTTGACTTTACTTTACTACATGTTACTTTACTTTGCTTAACGTTACTTGACTTTACTTCATGTTACTTTACTTAAAGCTATTTTATTTTACTTTACTTCACTTTATTTCATTTTACTTCGAGTTACTTTACTTTACTTTATTTCACTTTACTTTAGTACACGTTATTTTACTTTACTTTACTTAACGTTACTTGACTTTACTTCATGTTATTTTACATTACATTATTTCACGTTACTTTACTTTACTTCAAGTTATTTTACTTTACTTTATTTCACTTTACTTTACTATACGTTAATTTACTTAACTTTACTTTCCGTTACTTTACTTTATTTCAAGTTATTTTACTTTACTTTACCTTACTTTATTTCACTTTACTTTACTACACGTTACTTTACTTTACTTCATGTTACTTTACTTTACTTCAAGTTATTTTACTTCACTTTACTTCACTCTGCTTTCTTTAATTTACTTTACGTTACTGTCTTTCCTTTACTTCACGTTACTTAACTTTTACTTTACTTTACTTCACGTTATTTTACTTTACTTCACGTTATTTTACTTTGCTTTACTGTCTTTTTCACGTTACTGTTTCTCCTTTATTTCACGTTACTTTACCCTTCTGTACTTTCTTTACTGACTTTCCTTTACTTTAATTCAAGTTAATTTACTTTACTTAGCTGCCTTAACTTCACGTTACTGTCTTTCCTTTACTTCATGTTACTGTTTTCCTTTACTACACGTTACTGTCTTTCCTTTACTTCAAGTTACCGTTTTTCCTTTACTTCACGTTACTGTCTTTCCTTTACTTCAAGTTACTGTCTTTCCTTTACTTCACGTTACTGTCTTTCATTTACTTCACGTTACTGTCTTTCCTTTCTTCTTCTTCTACCTTTTAGCTCCCAGTGGAGCATAGGTCTTCAACAAACACTTTCCAAGTCGTTCTGTTTTTTGCAATTCTTTTAAGATCATTCCATGTCTTCCCCATCATCTTCATCTCTGCTTCAATCTGTCTTCTCCAAGAATTCCTTGGTCTTCCTCTTTGTCTTTTCCCCTGGGGATTCCAAAAAAGGGCCTGTTGTGTAATACTCTCAGTTGGCTTCCGTAGTGTGTGTCCTATCCATTGCCATCGTCTTCGCTGTATTTCTTTATCCACTGGTATTTGACCGGTACATTTCCATAATTCCACGTTAGTGACTTTGTCCTGCCATTTCCATCCCTTTATTCTGCGCAAGCATCCATTAATGAAAGTCTGTACCTTCGTGATTGTCAATTTTGTTATTCTCCATGTTTCACATCCATATAATAGAACCGACTTAACATTGGAGTTGAAAATTTTTATTTTTGTATTTAGCCTAATTTCTTTGGATTTCCATATGTTTCCCAGTGCAATGAAAGCTCCTCTTGCTTTTGATATCCTTATTTTGGTATCATTTTCTGTTCCTCCCTCTTTATCTATATTACTGCCCAGATATATATATATAAGATTGTACGTCTAGTAGAGGTATTTCTCCTAGTTTTATTTGGTTATTGCCAACTGCATTAATTCTTATAATGTTGGTCTTATCTCTATTAATCTTTAGTCCTAGCTGTTGTGATCTCTCATCTAATATACTCATTTTATCTTGCATCTGTTGGTGGCTGTGTGATAGGAGAGCTATGTCATCAGCAAAGTCTAAATCATCAAGTTGTTTGGTCAGTGACCACTGGGTCCCATTTCTGTTGTTTTGAGTATTTTCTTTCCTTTACTTCATGTTATTGTCTTTCCTTTACTTCACGTTACTGATTTCCTTTACGTCACGTTACTGTCTTTTCTGTACTTCACGTTACTGTCTTTCCTTTACTTCAAGTTACTGTCTTTCCTTTACTTCATGTTATTGTCTTCCTTTACTTCAAGTTACTGTCTTTCCTTTACTTCATGTTATTGTCTTTCCTTTACTTCAAGTTACTGTCTTTCCTTTACTTCATGTTATTGTCTTTCCTTTACTTCAAGTTACTGTCTTTCCTTTACTTCAAGTTACTGTCTTTCCTTTACTTCATGTTATTGTCTTTCCTTTACTTCATGTTATTGTCTTTCCTTTACTTCAAGTTACTGTCTTTCCTTTACTTATGTTATTGTCTTTCCTTTACTTCAAGTTACTGTCTTTCCTTTACTTCATGTTATTGTCTTTCCTTTACTTCAAGTTACTGTCTTTCTTTACTTCATGTTATTGTCTTTCCTTACTTCAAGTTACTGTCTTTCCTTTACTTCATGTTATTGTCTTTCCTTTACTTCATGTTATTGTCTTTCCTTTACTTCAAGTTACTGTCTTTCCTTTACTTCATGTTATTGTCGTTCCTTGACTTCATGTTACTGTCGTTCCTTGACTTCACGTTATTTATTGTCTTTCCTTTATTTCACGTTACTGTCTTTCTTTACTTCACGTTATTTATTGTCTTTCCTTTATTTCACGTTACTGTCTTTCCTTTACTTCACGTTATTTATTGTCTTTCCTTTACTTCACGATACTGTCTTTCCTTTACTTCACGTTACTGTCTTTTTTTACTTCACGTTACTGTCTTTCCTTTTCTTCACGTTATTGTCTTTCCTTTACTTCACGTTATTGCCTTTCCTTTACTTCATGTTATTGTCTTTACTTTACTTCACGTTACTGTCTTTCCTTTACTTCACGTTATTTATTGTCTTTACTTTACTTCACGTTACTGTCTTTCCTTTACTTCACGTTATTTATTGTCTTTCATTTACTTCACGTTACTGTCTTTCCTTTACTTCACGTTACTGTCTTTCATTTTCTTCACGTTACTGTTTTTCCTTTACTTCACGTTATTTATTGTCTTTCCTTTACTTCAAGTTATTGCCTTTCCTTTACTTCACGTTACTGTCTTTCTTTTCTTCACGTTATTGTCTTTCCTTTACTTCACGTTATTTATTGTCTTTCCTTTTCTTCATGTTTTTGTCTTTCCTTTACTTCACATTATTGTCTTTCTTTTTCTTCACGTTACTGTCTTTCCTTTACTTCACGTTACTATCTTTCCTTTACTTCACGTTATTTATTGTCTTTCCTTTACTTCAAGTTATTGTCTTTCCTTTACTTCACGTTACTGTCTTTCCTTTACTTCACGTTATTTATTGTCTTCCCTTTACTTCAAGTTATTGTCTTTCCTTTTCTTCACGTTACTGTCTTTCCTTTACTTCACGTTACTATCTTTCCTTTACTTCACGTTATTTATTGTCTTTCCTTTACTTCACGTTACTGTCTTTCCTTTTTCTTCACGTTATTGTCTTTCCTTTACTTCACGTTACTGTCTTTCCTTTTTCTTCACGTTATTGTCTTTCCTTTACTTCACGTTATTTATTGTCTTTCCTTTTCTTCACGTTTTTGTCTTTCCTTTACTTCACATTATTGTCTTTCTTTTTCTTCACGTTACTGTCTTTCCTTTACTTCACGTTACTATCTTTCCTTTACTTCACGTTATTTATTGTCTTCCTTTTCTTCACGTTATTGTCTTTCCTTTTCTTCACGTTATTTATTGTCTTTACTTTTCTTCACGTTATTGTCTTTCCTTTACTTCACATTATTGTCTTTCTTTTTCTTCACGTTATTGTCTTTCCTTTACTTCACGTTACTGTCTTTCCTTTACTTCACGTTACTGTCGTTCCTTTACTTCACGTTACTGTCGTTCCTTTACTTCACCTTACTTACCATTTACTTCACTACATGTCTATTCTTTCACACTTGTACTCACCGGGGCATGTCCGGAGTCCCACACTGTAACCTGTTCAATGTGCTGAACCCAAGCAAAAAGAAATTACTATTCTGCCCATCACCAGTCGTTTACTTCGGTCGAATTACGTGGCCATCTGTCGCACGATTATTAAACCGCCACACATTAGGCCTTGACGTATTAAAACTAGTATACAATACACGTAAATTAGGCCATTTTGGCTTAGTCATACTGAAACGGATTTGTTTTTTTTTCTCCCACTAACTAACTGTTCAATAAATGTTTCTATTTTTGGTTAAGTTGGTTTGGCTTTATTTTTGTAAATATTAGGCCAGGGATTGATACTGGGAATAGTAGACCTGTGATGTTACATTCATAAGTATCAGGAGGCAAAGACACGTGACAGAAACAGAGCTGAAGGGGTCAGGGACTCATAGCTGAAGGGGTCAGGGACTCATAGCTGTAGGTGTCAGGGACTCATAGCTGAAGGAGTCAGGGACTCATAGCTGAAGGTGTCAGGGACTCATAGCTGAAGGTGTCAGGGACTCATAGCTGAAGGTGTCAGGGACTCATGGCTGAAGGGGTCAGGGACTCATAGCTGAAGGAGTCAGAGACTCATAGCTGAAGGTTTCAGGTACTCATAGCTGAAGGTGTCAGGGACTCATGGCTGAAGGGGTCAGGGACTCATAGCTGAAGGGGTCAGCGACTCATAGCTGAAGGGGTCAGTAACTCATAGCTGAAGGGGTCAGTAACTCATAGCTGAAGGTGTCAGGGACTCAAAGCTGAAGGGGTCAGTAACTCATAGCTGAAGGGGTCAGTAACTCATAGCTGAAGGGGTCAGTAACTCATAGCTGAAGGGGTCAGCGACTCATAGCTGAAGGTGTCAGGGACTCATAGCTGAAGGTGTCAGGGACTCATAGCTGAAGGTGTCAGGGACTCATAGCTGAAGGTGTCAGGGACTCATAGCTGAAGGTGTCAGGGACTCATAGCTGAAGGGGTCAGCGACTCATAGCTGAAGGGGTCAGCGACTCATAGCTGAAGGTGTCAGGGACTCATAGCTGAAGGGGTCAGCGACTCATAGCTGAAGGGGTCAGCGACTCATAGCTGAAGGTTTGAGTCTGGATCAGAGAACTATATCGACCCAGACACTACTCCACCTCTTCGTGGTGCCTCTAGTAACAGACTAACTAGTTTAGTCTCGTCATGTGAGTACGGACTAAGAGAGAAGGCAATCCGGTTCTCAAAAACGCCATGCCGAAGACGGATGTATCGGGCCGAAAGGTAAAAATATCACAGCTTTTACTGAAAACAGCAACACAGCGCATTTACGCTCAATTAACTTTCTTTCAAGGACGGATGACAAAGAATAGCTTGCGTCGAGATATGTGAACCACAACTATTCATTATCATCATCGTGTGCCTTCTCCGCAACGAAGGTTGGCTACCATGGATCGCCATTCTACTCTGTTTCTTGCTTTGATGGTGCAGGCTGTCATAGATTGACTTGTCCATCTCTTGATGTTACTCGTCCATGTTAGTCTTCTCTCCATGGCTTTCTTTGGAGTGTTACGTGATGAGGCTCCAATCTCTTTCACGGTGGTCTGCCATATTCGTCTTTCGTGTTCTGAATATACTTCATGTGTACCACACACTTTGCTGTTTTCGCCTTCTGGGCCGTTGATCATTTTCGATTCATCCGCCCCATCCACCGACACAGACTTTTTATTTTCGGGTTGAGTATACCCGCGGGGGCGTCATTTTTTGACGAACCATGTGCTTGACTATTGAACCGCGAACACACGACACAAAGAAGAATAGATCATATTCCACTTAAATACCAGAACTATTAATGAGATCAATTATTCTTTTGTTCATCCAGAGACCTCTATGATAATCATCAAATACAACGCTTGATTGCAAAGAAAAAACAAAAGTAGAGAGCCCCCGTCACGCCACGTGGTGTATAGGGAATATGGTGTTAGTGACCAGAATTTTTACAGACATTCGGCACATTGATTTTTGGGGTAATGTGGTCGGTATTACGCCCGCGCTGCTTTACTTTCCCAGAAAAAAAATCCTGTACCTATTTAAGGCTGGGTGAACCCGGAAGCCCTCGGTTGGGATCGAACTCTAACTCTTGTCCAATGTAGTCCAGTTCAATAACCACTGAGCTATCGCGGCTCCCAATTGAAAAGATAGTTGTTATTAATAATTCTGCTGTTGAAAATATTGACCTCATTAATTATACTGTTCCTGTCTTGTTGGCTTTGTCCCACATCGTCTTCATGGTATTTAACTTGTGTGTTGCTTTTCCTAGCCATCTTTTTATTTTCTTCTGTCAGTTACCATTGTTATTTATTACAGATCCCAGATGTTCACAACTGAACAATATTCTAAGTTCTTCGATGTCAATGTTGCTTGTGGGTCGGCTGATATTTTGTAGGCGGACATTATCTTCGATGTCAATGTTGCTTGTGGGTTGGCTGATATTTCGTCAGCGGACATAATCTTCAATGTCAATGTTGCTTGTGGGTTGGCTGATATTTTGTAGGCGGACATTATCTTCAATGTCAATGTTGGTTGTGGGTTGGCTGATATTTTGTAGGCGGACATTATCTTCGATGTCAATGTTGGTTGTGGGTTGGCTGATATTTTGTAGGCGGACATTATCTTCAATGTCAATGTTGGTTGTGGGTTGGCTGATATTTTGTAGGTGGACATTATCTTCAATGTCAATGTTGGTTGTGGGTTGGCTGATATTTTGTAGGCGGACATTATCTTCGATGTCAATGTTGGTTGTGGGTTGGCAGGTATTTTGTAGGCGGACATTATCTTCAATGTCAATGTTGGTTGTGGTTGGCTGATTTTGTAGGCGGACATTATCTTCGATGTCAATGTTGCTTGTGGGTTGGCTGATATTTTGTAGGCGGACATTATCTTCGATGTCAATGTTGGTTGTGGGTTGGCTGATATTTTGTAGGCGGACATTATCTTCAATGTCAATGTTGGTTGTGGGTTGGCTGATATTTTGTAGGCGGACATTATCTTCAATGTCAATGTTGGTTGTGGGTTGGCTGATATTTGTTAGGCGGACATTATCTTCGATGTCAATGTTGGTTGTGGGTTGGCTGATATTTTGTAGGCGGACATTATCTTCGATGTCTATGTTGGTTGTGGGTTGGCTGATATTTTGTAGGCGGACATTATCTTCAATGTCAATGTTGGTTGTGGGTTGGCTGATATTTTGTAGGCGGACATTATCTTCAATGTCTAGTCACTGCAAGTGGTTTATTTGTGGTCCTATCTGCTAGCCTTTGGCGGAAAAAAAACAACTTTCAAACGCAAAAATGGGAATGTTGTTACTGCTGCTGTTCTTGTTGCTACTGCTGTTCTTGTTGTTGCTGTTGCTGATATTGTTGATGTTGTTCAAATAGTTGTGCCTTTCTCTTGGGGCAAGACAGGGGTATGTGGGTTGACAGCGCCCGAGGTAAGGTAACTATGTGATTGGCAGTTCCCGAAGCAAGATAACTATGTGATTGACAGCGCCCAGGGAGGAGGTAACTATTTGGTTGATAGTATTCGAGGCAAAGCAACTATGTGGTTGACAGCGCCCAAGGCAAAGCAACTATGTGGTTGACAGCGCCCGAGGTAAGGTAACTATGTGATTGGCAGTGCCCGAAGCAAGATAACTATGTGATTGACAGCGCCCAGGGAGGAGGTAACTATTTTGTTGATAGTGTTCGAGGCAAAGCAACTATGTGGTTGACAGCGCCCTAGTGCAAAATTATATCTCCCCTCGACGCTGAAAGGCAAATGAGGAAGGAAAGAAGGGGAAGAACTATCTGGCTCTTAAAGGTTGTAAACATTAAGTACACTCACTGCAACATTGCACTTTTTAAATGCTTTGAATTTGATGTAACCCGCTGCTAGTTTCTAATTGCTGTAAGAACAGTAGAATTCTAATCTACTTCTCAAAAATTAGACATCTGACAGAAATTACCGTGGGCGGATCTATAGAGCGTGGTCAAGTCTCGCCAATGCCACGGATTTCGTGCTCTGCGCTGAGATCTTTCGGCTTCATTAAAAGAAAAGGATTGAAAACCTAATGAATATAGTGAGGGTATAGTGATTATTTGGAGCCGTGATAGCTCAGTGGTTCGTGAATTGGACTACAAAGAACAAGATGGCTTCTGAGTTCACCCAGCCTTAAATGGGTACCGGATTTTTTTTCTGGGAAAGTAAAACAGCACGGGCGTAATACCGACCATATTACCCCAAAAATCATGCGCCGAAGGTCTATAAGAACGATGGTCACCGTCACCATACTCCCTATACGCCACTTGGAGTGACGGGGCTATTTACTTTTTTTTTTTATAGGGGTTATTTAGAATGAGTTATCAGGGATGAAAGTTGCAGACCTGAAATATCGGCGAGAGCAGCGCAATCTGATGCTGCCTTAGTAGAGGTAAAAAAAGTAAAGTACCCCCGTCACGCCAAGTGGCGTATAGGGAATATGGTGTTCGTGACCATAAATTTGATAGACCTTCGGCACATGATTTTTGGGGTAATGTGGTCCGTATAACGCCCGTGCCGCTTTACTTTCCCAGAACAAAATCCGGTACCCCTTAAAGGCTGGGTGAACCCGGAAGCCGTCGGTTGGGATCGAACTCTACCTCTTGTCCTTTGTAGTCCAGTTCATGCCTTTGTAGAGGTAAAACCAATTGGGAGAGATAAGAACATCTCAATTGACTCTAAAATTAGGTTCACTTCCACTCTTTTAATATCAATGTTGTTGTATTCTCTTGTGAATCATGAAACCTTTACAGCAGTGGTACAGAATAGAAATACAAGCTACGGAGATGAGATTTTAGCCTAAAGTTATAGTTATAGTTAAAGTTATAATTATAGTTAAATAATCTAAGGTATGCTGAGGATACAGTATTAATCGCTAAGAGTGAAAATGAGTTACAAGAAATGTTAGACATTATAGTGAAAGAAAGCGAAAATAAAGGACTCAGCCTTAATAGCAAAAAGACAGAGGTAATGGTAACAACGAAGTAAAAGACATAACCTCAGTGCAAAATAAAGAGAAGTGGAACAATATTAAAACAGGTAAATGAATTTAAATATTTGGGAACTTTGTTAACCTCAGACGGAAGATGTACAAAAGAGGGGAGATGCAGAATGGCTCAGACAAAAGCAGCTTTCCAAAAAATGAGGAAGATACTATGCAATCCATTTTTCACAATAAAAACAAGAAATAGAGTTCTTAAATGTTATGTACAGCCAGTCTTAACATATGTATGCGAATCATGGACAATAGGACAACAGAAAGTAAAATCACTGGAGTCTGTGGAAATGTGGCTTTACAGAAGAATGTTGAGAGTACCATGGACAGTTAAGAAGAGTAATGAAGATGTTCTGATAGAGGCAAAAGCAAAAAGAGAGCTAATTTCCAATATTAGGAAGAAACAATCATCATTTTTTGACCATGTAATGAGAAGAGAACAGCTGGAATATATTGTAACAACTGTGAAAATTGAGGGACGAAGAGATAGAGGGAAGCAAAGAGAAAAGATAGCAGACAGCTTAAGAGAATGGCGTGGCAGAAGGTCAACAACAGAAATGATAAATAACTGTCGAGATCGAAAGTTGTGGAGAGACATGATCACCTTCGCCAGTAGGCACGGCACTTGATGATGATGATGATAGTTATATTTATTTGAAGGCCACGGTATGACTGTAAACAAATGAAAATCCATATTTGCTCAACCGCCCAGTGTAATCATCCGAATTAACATCTCATCGAATACCTAAACAAAGAAAGGCAGCTGCAGTCCCCATTACAGCAGCTACAGCACACGCCAAAAGACTTAAGGCCATGCGGCACCAAAAGTGAACACAACTGAACTGTCCTTCGTCAAACGATATCATCATTCATCGTAAGCAATCTGAATATAGAAACACGATCCGGACGAAAAGCACAGCTCACGGTGTGCATAGAGCACTAAACTCTTTAGTTCCCGCAGCAACCCGGACTTGGAATCTGAGGAAACTGCAACAAGGGACACTTTTCGGACAGTGCCTCGACGGTTCCTGCCGCATATCCGCCATATTGACCGGAAGTCCAAATTAAAGTTTATTGTAAGGTTTGGGCATCTCCTACTCAAATCGTATCACAAATGAAAAAAAAAACAAAGATGCAAGCAAACGGAGTACAGGATAAACGTGTTGACTACTGTGAAGAACGTAACATGAAATGGTTTGACCATCTATCTCAATCGTCTGGTCTGGTAACGGTCATTCTATGAAGAAACGTAACATGAATGGTTTGACATCTATCTCAATCGTCGTCTGTAACGGTCATTCTAGAAGGAACGTAACATGAAATGGTTTGACCACCTATCTCAATGGTCTGGTAACGGTCATTCTATGAAGGAACGTAACATGAAATGGTTTGACCACCTATCTCAATCGTCTGGTCTGGTAACGGTCATTCTATGAAGAAACGTAACATGAAATGGTTTGACCACCTATCTCAATCTGTCTAACGGTCATTCTATGAAGGACGTAACATGAAATGGTTTGACCATCTATCTCAATCGTCTGGTCTGGTAACGGATATGAAGGAACGTAACATGGGACCATCTATCTCAATCGTCTGGTCTGGTAACGGTCATTCTATGAAGAAACGTAACATGAAATGGTTTGACCATCTATCTCAATCGTCTGGTAACGGTCATTCTGTGACTGTAAAAGAGGAGAGATGGAGCGGTAGACAGATTAAGAGATGGGAAGATAACATCAAAGAAAAAAGGGCAGACCTCGACTTCGCAGAGAGTGAATGAAGATAGAAATCGATGGAGAAGGCAGTTGAAGTCTGTCAGTAGAGCGTCCCTCCCCCCTTTTCCCTCCAGGGGTAGTAATGGGATGAAGAAGAGGAAGAATAACGGTTGTGGTTCTAAGACAAAGATATGATCAATAATGTGAGAAAATAGATGATAACGAAGAGAAAGATAGAGGTACAAGACTTGAATCGGCGTCTTAGCACGCGAGCTTTTTACCCGTACGTGATCTGTCGCCTATCCAGAAATGTTCGAAGACTCCTGTCTAGTGTCGTCTCAAGCATTGTAACTCACGAACGAGGCGTAATTCCTCACCTTCCCAGAGTGTTTGGTTCTAGTGACAAGGTGCTGTGCCGAGGAGTACGGGTTCGACTCTGCCTTAGGCTGTCTATTTTTTCTTTGTTTTTGTTTTTTTCTGTTCATTTTTTAAATATATTTTTCCGAATGTTGTAAAAGCATCTGTTCCTCTAAAATTATCGCTGATCTATCACATCAGAGGGAGTCCGCAATAGCTCAGTGGTTAGTAAACTGGACTACAAAGGACAAGGGGTAGGGTTCGATTCCAACCGACGGCTTCCGGTTCACCCAGCCTTTAATTGGTACCGGATTTTTTTTCTGGGAAGGAAAGCGGCACGGGCGTAATACCGACCACATTACCTCAAAAATCATGTGCTGAAAGTCTGTAAAACTTATGGTCACTAACACCATATTCCCTATACGCCACTTGACATGACGGGGGTACTTTACTTTTTAATATCACATCAGAAATTTTCTTCTATAATAATATTCATTTATCATTTGTCTGCAGTATGAATCCTGGTACCCAGCGGCTGGGTGGACCGCAAGGTTATCTGTCCCCACCCCCCCCCAAACCACGAATTAATTCACAAACTGTTTCCAGCGGGAATCGAACACAGGCCCACCGAACGTCGGTAGCTACTAGACAACCGATTCCACCAGGTTTAAACAAAACAGAACAGATGTAAACATGTCCATTTCTACTGAGCTACCCGGATGACAAAAGTGGTAGGTCAGTCTTCCATTACTCTCCTGTCACAGCCTGGAAGCACGGACACAATCCCAAGCTTTGATGATCCATTAACTCATTAACCCCGTGTAACGAACACTTCGACTGACGACTTTTTACAAATACGATTTTCCCCAGAGCAATCCAAAAACAGAATCACTATCTCCAGTAAATACCTTTATAGGTTAATTGTTACAATTATTATTTGTTTATTTGTTGTATTTTTTCTTCCCCGTCTTCAGATTCCTATTTCCAACTATGCATCCCGTAATAGAGATAGTAATAATATTATTTATAATAGCAGTAATAGTAAAAAAAATATTCGTTGCACGGAGGGTCATATGGAAATCCAAAGAATTTAGACTAAATGCAAAATTTTAAAATCTCAACTCAGTGCTATGTCAGTTCTCTTATATAGCTGTGAAACATGGAGAACAATATAAATGGCAATCACGAAGATACAGACATTCATTAATGGAGAATAAAAGGATGGAAATGGCAGGACAAAATCACTAACATAGAATTATGGAAAAGAACCAGTCAAATACTAGTGGATAAAGAGATACAGCGAAGACGATGGCGCTGGATAGGACACACACTGCGGAAACCAACTGAGAGTATTACACAACAGGCCCTTTTTTTAGAATCCGCAAGGAAAAAGACAAAGAGGAAGACCAAAATATTCTTGGAGAAGACAGACAGAAGCAGAGAGGAAGATGATGGGAAGACATGGAATGATCTTAAAAGAATGGCAAGAAACAGAACGACTTGGAAAGTGTTTGTTGAAGACCTATGCTCCACAGGGAGCTGAAAGTGTTTGTTGAAGACCTATGCTCCACAGGGAGCTGAAAGTGTTTGTTGAAGACCTATGCTCCACAGGGAGCAGAAAGTGTTTGTTGAAGACCTATGCTCCACAGGGAGCTGAAAGTGTTGTTGAAGACCTATGCTCCACAGGGAGCAGAAAGTGTTTGTTGAAGACCTATGCTCCACAGGGAGCAGAAAGTGTTTGTTGAAGACCTATGCTCCACGGGGAGCTGAAAGTGTTTGTTGAAGACCTATGCTCCACAGGGAGCTGAAAGTGTTTGTTGAAGACCTATGCTCCACAGGGAGCTGAAAGTGTTTGTTGAAGACCTATGCTCCACAGGGAGCTGAAAGTGTTTGTTGAAGACCTATGCTCCACAGGGAGCTGAAAGTGTTTGTTGAAGACCTATGCTCCACAGGGAGCTGAAAGTGTTTGTTGAAGACCTATGCTCCACAGGGAGCTGAAAGTGTTTGTTGAAGACCTATGCTCCACAGGGAGCTGAAAGGTCGAAGAAGAATAGTAATAATAATGACATTAAATGTTTAACTAACAATAGTATTAACAAAAATTGTTATAATCATAATAATCATCATCAAGTACCATGTCTGCTGGCGTAGGTGATCATGTCTCACCACAATTTTCGATCTCGACCGTTATTTATCATTTCTGTTGTTGACCTCCTGCCAAGCCATTCTCTTAAGCCGTCTGGTATCTTTTCTCTTTGCTTCCCTCTATCTCTTCATCTCTCAATTTTCCCAGTTGTTACAATATATTCCAGTTGTTCTCTTCTCATTACATGTCAGAAAATAATGATTGTTTCTTTTCTAATTTTGGAAATTCGTTCTCTCTTTTGTCTTTGGCCACTTTCAGAACGTTTTCATTACTCTTCTTTGTTGCCCATGGTTAATAATAACAGTAATACCAAAAAGTAATAATAAAAGAAGAATTAATAATAGTAAAGGCACTACAAATATGGACATTGGACAAGACAACAGAACAGAGAATTGAAGCCTTTGAAATGTGGATATATAGAAGATTAGTAGTAGAATTGGATGGAAAGAAAAGAAAGCAAACGATGAAGTCTTAAAACAACTAAAAATGAAAAGAGAACTACTAAACACAATTCAAACCAGACAAATGCGATTTTTGGGCAACAGCCTTATAAAAGTAATCCTGGAGGGGAAAATACAAGGTAAAAGAGACAGAGGCAGACCAAGACTAACATGGACGAGTAACATTAATAGATGGACAAACCAGCCTATGACAACCTGGACTATCAAAGCAAGAGACAGAGCAGAATGGCGCTCCATGGTAGCCAACATTCGTTGCGGAGACGGCACTCGATGATGATGATGAGTACAGATTGATTGACATTTAGCGTATGTGGTGTAGGGTCGCAGCTTGCATTGTGTACATTTGTGGTGAAGCGTGGCAGAATGCTCTCTCTCTTTCTCTCTCTCTCTCTCTCTCTCTCTCTCTATATATATATATATATATATATATATATATATATATATATATTGTCTCCCATAACAAACGCGATGTCTAAAGACAAATATCAATTGTTATTGTTATTATTTATTTAAGCTGACACCTAGACCCGGTATCCAGTACCCACGGCTCTTGTTATCTGCGCTTAACTAAAAGTACATGTTTAACAACAGCGCTTTTACTTCAAGCCTGGAGTAACCAATGGCATGGGACATGTAGATCACACGGCAAAGTAGTTGGACTCTATTTTAAACTGTTTCAGTGTCTCTTTAGAGGATGAAGGGGAAAGGAAGGGAAGGAGGAGGAGGAAGGGAAGGGAAGGAAGGAGGAAGGAAGGAAGGAAGGAAGGAAGGAAGGAAGGATAAGGAAGGAAGGAAGGAAGGAAGGAAGGAAGGAAGGAAGGAAGGAAGGAAGGAAGGAAGGAAGGAAGGAAGGAAGGAAGGAAGGAAGGAAGGAAGGGAGGGAGGGAAGGAAGGGGGAGGGAGGAGGGAGAGGAGGGAGAGGGGGAGGGGAGGAGGAAGGGGAAGGAAGGAAGGAAGGAAGGAAGGAAGGAAGGAAGGAAGGAAGGAAGGAAGGAAGGAAGGAAGGAAGGAAGGAAGGAAGAAAGGAAGGAAGGAAGGAAGGAAGGAAGGAAGGAAGGAAGGAAGGAAGGAAGGAAACTGTAAATGTATATAGTAGTGTATATCACGACTTATGAAACAATAGTTATTAAATTATCTCTACTGACCGTGAAGTGAACATAAGTACCAGATCACGGTAGTCGTCATGAGAAGCAAATTCCCATGCCTCTCTATATCCTAATAAAATAGACTCAAGTGAGAGATAAAGAACTGACCTTTTACCTGACCACTAACTGAAGGCAACAACGACAAGAAGAAAACAGCTATTTTTACTTGGTCCCATTCAAAACATGTCTCTGTAATGTGGTCGGTATTACGCCCGTGCCGCATTACTTTACCAGAAAAAAAATCCGATACCCATTAAAGGCTGGGTGAACCGGAAGTCGTCGGTTGGGATCGAACCCTACCTCTTGCCCTTTGTAGTCCAGTTCACTAACCACTGAGCTATCGCGGCTCCCTTTACACAATATGGGTACTGAAAAATATGAGCTTAACATCATACTCCCCGTGGGTCACTAGAAGTGGTATGTAATCCACGACTGTTTGTTTTCATCACAAAGTGGCATTTTAATTACAGTCTTGACAATGTTGCAGCTTCCTTGGGTGAAGATATCCTGAGGCTAGTATACTTCCCTCATTCTTAAAACTGGGGGACTGGTTGGTCTCGAGGCAAGACGCCGGCCTCGAAGCAGAGAGGTTGTGGGTTCAAATCCCGGCTGCACCGGTTGGGATTTTTATTTATGATTTCTCTCTCTTTCTCTCTCTCTCTCTCTCTCTCTCTCTCTCTCTCTCTCTACGGCAAGAGGCGTAACTCAGCGAGACGCGGCTTGAAACGTCAATTACTCATCGACGGAAAAAATAATATGAGTACCTCAGAAGACGGAGTTATCGGCCTGTGAGGCGAGGGACCCCTGTGCACACGGCTGCCAGGGAAAAACGGATTAACACGCAAAATTCAGTTCCTTGTCTCTAGGGACTTCGTCAGAGGTAAAAGCTGGCGAACGAAAAAAAATAATATTCAACTGATATCTTATGGAAGTGGTTCCAACTTGTGGCAACACAAAACGTAGTATGTTTAGCTAAAGTCTAAGTGTATGTATAGGTGTTGGTTTAGTGGTTAGTACTCTTAATAACAAAATTGATCAAAGATTGGTGAATCTGTGAGTTTGGGGAAATTCCATTTTTCATTCCTTATCAGCAAACATTTTAATATTTTTTAAACTTTGAGATACAGCTACTATTACTCCCTTTGAGATACAGCTACTATTACTCACTTTGAGATACCGCTACTATTACTCAATTTGAGATACCGCTATTATTACTCACTTTGAGATACAGCTACTATTACTCACTTTGAGATACCGCTATTATTACTCACTTTGAGATACCGCTATTATTACTCACTTTGAGATACCGCTACTATTACTCACTTTGAGATACCGCTACTATTACTCACTTTGAGATACCGCTATTATTACTCACTTTAAGATACCGCTACTATTACTCACTTTGAGATACCGCTACTATTACTCACTTTGAGACAAAGCTACTATTACTCACTTTGAGATACCGCTACTATTACTCACTTTGAGATACCGCTATTATTACTCACTTTGAGATACCGCTATTATTACTCACTTTGAGATACCGCTATTATTACTCACTTTGAGATACCGCTATTATTACTCACTTTGAGATACCGCTATTATTACTCACTTTGAGATAAAGCTACTATTACTCACTTTGAGATACCGCTATTATTACTCACTTTAAGATACCGCTATTATTACTCACTTTGAGATACCGCTATTATTACTCACTTTGAGATACCGCTACTATTACTCACTTTGAGATACCGCTATTATTACTCACTTTGAAATACCGCTATTATTACTCACTTTGAGATACCGCTACTATTACTCACTTTGAGATACAGCTATTATTACTCACTTTGAGATACCGCTACTATTACTCACTTTGAGATACCGCTATTATTACTCACTTTGAAATACCGCTATTATTACTCACTTTGAGATACCGCTACTATTACTCACTTTGAGATACCGCTATTATTACTCACTTTGAGATACCGCTACTATTACTCACTTTGAGATACCGCTATTATTACTCACTTTGAGATACCGCTATTATTACTCACTTTGAGATACCGCTACTATTACTCACTTTGAGATACAGCTACTATTACTCACTTTGAGATACCGCTATTATTACTCACTTTGAGATACCGCTATTATTACTCACTTTGAGATACCGCTATTATTACTCACTTTGAGATACAGCTACTATTACTCACTTTGAGATACAGCTACTATTACTCACTTTGAGATACAGCTACTATTACTCACTTTTAATATATATATATATATAATAGACGAAGTTTATTTTATTTTCATGCAAAGGTACAAATATGTTAATCAACTAAATTATCAGTGACAAAGCAATGTGTTATATTTCCTTCTGATTAGTACAAGGTAGGAGAACTAATAGAATAGTACAAGGTAGGAGAAATAATATAATAGTACAAGGTAGGAGAAATAATAGAATAGTACAAGGTAGGAGAACTAATAGAATAGTACAAGGTAGGAGAACTAATAGAATAGTACAGGGTAGGAGAACTAATAGAATAGAATAGGTAGGAGAAATAATAGAATAGTACAAGGTAGGAGAAATAATAGAATAGTACAAGGTAGGAGAAATAATAGAATAGTACAAGGTAGGAGAACTAATAGAATAGTACAAGGTAGGAGAACTAATAGAATAGTACAAGGTAGGAGAACTAATAGAATAGTACAAGGTAGTGGAACTAATAGAATAGTACAAGGTAGGAGAAATAACAGAATAGTACAAGGTAGGAGAAATAATAGAATAGTACAAGGTAGGAGAACTAATAGAATAGTACAAGGTAGGAGAACTAATAGAGTAGTACAAGGTAGGAGAACTAATAGAATAGTACAAGGTAGGAGAACTAATAGAATAGTACAAGGTAGGAGAAATAATAGAATAGTACAAGGTAGGAGAAATAATAGAATAGTACAAGGTAGGAGAAATAATAGAATAGTACAATGTAGGAGAAATAATAGAATAGTACAAGGTAGGAGAACTAATAGAATAGTACAAGGTAGGAGAAATAATATAATAGTACAAGTAGGAGAAATAATAGAATTGTACAAGGTAGGAGAAAATAATAGAATAGTACAAGGTAGGAGAAATAATAGAATAGTACAAGGTAGGAGAAATAATAGAATAGTTCAAGGTAGGAGAAAACTAATAGAATAGTACAAGTAGGAGAAATAATAGAATAGTACAATGTAGGAGAAATAATAGAATAGTACAAGGTAGGAGAAATAATAGAATAGTACAAGGTAGGAGAAATAATAGAATAGTACAAGGTAGGAGAAATAATAGAATAGTACAAGGTAGGAGAAATAATAGAATAGGACTAAAGTAGGAAATATTATTTCTGTGAACTTTAAAACTCAGAGCATGAGATGAACGTGGCCAGTGACTGCTTGTGTCAATATCAATGAACCATAACTGATTAAAACCCTACTTCATATCTCCACCATGGAAACATTGTAACAATTTTGATCAGGGAAGCAGGAACCGTAGACGGAAGACAAGACCGCGCAATAAACGTTGTGCTAATGTCGGATGTTTTAGTCCGAAAGGCGTGGATGTCGCAGCCAGCTATAAAACCACGGAACTACGTCATCTTAACGTCTTTTTAGTAAGAAGAGCAATCGTTGAACGGATGAAAGAATCAAGTACCGGTCCTGCTGGCGTAGGTGATCATGTCTCTCCACAACTTTCGATCTCGGCAGTTATTTATCATTTCTGTTCTTGACCTTCTGCCAAGCCATTCTCTTAAGCAGTCTGGTATTTTTTCTCTTTGCTTCCCTCTATCTCTTCATCCCTCAATTTTTCCTGTTGTTACAATATATTCAAGTTGTTCTCTTCTCATTACATGACCAAAAAATGATGATTGTTTCTTCCTAATATTGGAAATTAGCTCTCTTTTTGCTTTGGCCTCTTTCAGAATATCTCCATTACTCTTCTTAGCTGCCCATGGTATTCTCAACATTCTTCTGTAAAACCACATTTCCACAGACTCCAGTTATTTTCTTGTCTGTTGTCCATGATTCGCATCCATATGTAAAGACTGGCTCTACATAACATTTAAGAACTCTATTTCTTGTTTCTATTGTCAAAAATGGATTGCATAGTATCTTCCTAATTTTTTGGAAAGCTGCTTTTGCCTGAACCATTCTGCATCTCACCTCTTTTGTACATCTTCCGTCTGAGGTAACAAAGTTCCCAAATATTTAAATTCATTTACCTGTTTTAATATTGTTCCACTTGTCTTTATTTTGCACTGAGGTGATGCTGTTTTCTTTGTTGTTACCATTACCTCTGTGTTTTTGCTATTAAGGCTGAGTCCTTTATTTTTTCTTTCTTTCACTATAATGTCCAACATTTCTTGTAACTCATTTTCACTTTTAGCGATTAAGACTGTATCATCAGCATACCTTACTATAACAATAGTAAAGTGATAATAGTAAAGTGATAATAGTAAAGTGATAATAGTAAAGTGATAATAGTAAAGTGATAATAGTAAAGTAATAATAGTAAAGTGATAATAGTAAAGTGATAATAGTAAAGTGATAATAGTAAAGTGATAATTACAATACTGATAATTATTGTAAAATTATATTATAATTATTATATAATTTACTAAAATAATAAAATAGATAATCATCATCATCAAGTACCGTGCCTGCTGGCGTAGGTGATCATGTCTCTCCACAATTTTCGATCTCGACAGTTATTTATCCTTTCTGATGTTGAACTTCTGCCAAGCCATTCTTAAGCTTTTATCTTTTCTCTTTGCTTCCCTCTATCTCTTCGACCCTCAATTTTTCCAGTTGTTCTCTTCTCATTACATGGCCAAAACAACGATGATTGTTTAAAATAGATAATAGTAAATTACAGTAATACTAAAATAACAAGAGTAAAGTAATAATTAACAATAACAATACTGGCAATAACAATAACCCGGAAATATCCACAACGAAACGCAAAAACTTGCGGAGTCGTAGTACTTCGAAAATCAAAAACAAAATGAAAATTAACAATTTTAAGTTCGGAAAAACATACGATCACTTCTGATAAGTCCATTAAAATATGCGCGGGATAACAGCAATGGGATAGTAATTTGATTAACTTCAAATCAATGATCCAGCGTCAAGAAAACAAATGCTAAAAACTAGGATTAAAAGAACAGATAACTCACCAGTAAAATACACCACTTTGAACATCAAAGAAATCACGAACATTAAATAGAAGCACTCGATCGCTTCTACTAAAGCTCAACTGATCTATTGCACGTGCGATGGAGAAATTGAAGCTATTTATAGAGCGCACGAGAGCTTGTGTTGGAGCCCTGGTGGTAGACAAACAACCAGACAACCTCTAAAGAGACCGCCAGTAGCGCTCCGTGCTAGATTACCAGTTGGGGGGACTGTAGTTCGTCGGTTCGTTTTAGCCGAGTTTTTATACAACTTTAATGTATCAGAGGTTACTGAAAAGAACTACAGTTAAGCGATTCTCAAACGGGGTCCGCAAAAACACACGGGAAGGGTGTACTGGCGCTCTATTCGCATTAAAACAGCTAGCGGAAAAGGCGACAGAACACAATTTGTACATAACTTTCATTGACCAGGAGATTCGACCGAGTAAACAGAGAACAACTGTGGGAGATACTAACAACATACGGAGTAAGCCAACATCTAACCAACCTTATTAAAAGTCTCTACATCAACAGCAGCTGCAGGGTCATAACAGCAGCAGGCTACACAGACCACTTCGAAGTTAGATCAGGTGTCAGACAGGGGTGCGTACTATCCCCCTGTACTGTTTGTTACATACATGGACCATATATGCAAGTTAGCCAACCCATCAGAGACAGAGGAGATCAACAAGCTTCTATTCGTAGACGATCAGGCACTAATACATGAAACAATAGAAGACCTACAAGAACACTTAAATAGACTCAACAGCAAGGGCACAAATTATAACATGAAAATCAACATTATTAAAACAGAGGATATGAATATTGCAAAAGAGAAGCAGGACATCAACATAACTAAAGGCGGCAGACAATTAAAACAAATAGATGAATTTAAATACCTAGGAAGTTTAGTGACAAACAACAATTCACAAACAGCAGAAATAGACTCAAGGTACAACAAAGCTTGTCCAATCATCGGACAGCCATCACCACTATTGTCCAACAAGGAAATAACTGTGGAGGCAAAATGGTCACTCTACAATACAATCTTCATCCCAACGGTGTGCTAACAATGCCAGTCCTGGACCCTAGATGCAAGAACAATAAGAAAAATAATCTCTACAGAGATGAAACGTGTTAGACGAATGACAGGAAACAGTCTGAGAGACAAGATCAGAAATGAAGAACTGAGAGAAAAAAGCTAGGAATAGCCCCCGCCATAGAATATATAGGAAACAACAGATGAAATGGTTTGGCCACGTGATAAAGCAGAGTGATCAAAACACAACACAACGAGCCTTAAATTAAACGTTGCGTGAACACCAGACACAAATGCCGACCACGAAAAAGCTGTATCGTTGGAATATTAGAAACACCAGGAAACATAACAGCAAACAGAAGCTAACAGAAAAAGCAAAAGACCGCAATATTATATCTCCCCTGGACGCTGTAAGGCAAATTAGAAAGGAAAGAAGAATAAAAAAGTGGTTTCCGGGTTTTCATGATGTAAATCAAAGCAGTGGTTTTCAACTTTTCCGAACATCAAACCCATTGAAACTAATGTTTCATTATTTTTATATCTCAGTGACATCCTGGATGTCATTTCAAAACATGTCATGATGGATACCGAAAATAGCAATACACAACTAAGTAATAGGAAACACTTACTTAGCCTTCAGTAATAGGAAACTCTTACTTAGCCCTTCAGTTATAGGAAACTCTTACTTAGCCCTTCAGTAATAGGAAACTCTTATAGCCCTTCAGTTATAGGAACTCTTACTTAGCCCTTCAGTTATAGGAAACTCTTACTTAGCCCTTCAGTTATAGGAAACTCTTACTTAGCCTTCAGTTATAGGAAACTCTTACTTAGCCCTTCAGTTATAGGAAACACTTACTTAGCCCTTCAGTAATAGGAACTCTTACTTAGCCCTTCAGTTATAGGAAACACTTACTTAGCCCTTCAGTTATAGGAACTCTTACTTAGAGCCTTCAGTTATAGGAAACACTTACTTCAGTTATTAGCCCTTCAGTTATAGGAAACACTTACTTAGCCCTTCAGTAATAGGAAACACTTACTTAGCCCTTCAGTTATAGGAAACACTTACTTAGCCCTTCATTTATAGGAAACACTTACTTAGCCCTTCAGTTATAGGAACTCTTACTTAGCCCTTCAGTTATAGGAAACTCTTACTTAGCCCTTCAGTTATAGGAAACTCTTACTTAGCCCTTCAGTTATAGGAAACACTTACTTAGCCCTTCAGTTATAGGAACTCTTACTTAGCCCTTCAGTAATAGGAACTCTTACTTAGCCCTTCAGTTATAGGAAACTCTTACTTAGCCCTTCAGTAATAGGAACTCTTACTTAGCCCTTCAGTTATAGGAAACTCTTACTTAGCCCTTCATTTATAGGAAACACTTACTTAGCCCTTCAGTTATAGGAAACTCTTACTTAGCCCTTCAGTTATATGAAACTCTTTATACAGAGGTTCGCAGCAGGAGGCAATCTGATCATCTGAAGGGTTCACATGGAGTAAGTGTTTCGGACCTTTAGCTTCTTCTGTTAAAATTGTCTTCAGTGCCAAGCGTGAACCTTAACAATCAATCAATCAATCAATCAATCAAAGACCTTTTGATCCTTTATTTGAACATAGGTCATAGACTTGGTCTCTCCATCCAGCCCTAATCTCTACTAGGACATTTTTCACTACTTCTCTCCAGTTTGGAAAGGACAAGAGGTAGTGGTTCGATCCCAGCCGACGGCTTCCGGGTTCACCCAACCTTAAATGGATACCTGATTTTTGCTGGGAAATTGAAGCGGCACGGGCGTGATACCGACCATATTACCCCAAAAATCATGTGCCGAAGGTCAGTAAAATGTATGGTCACTAACACCATATTCCCTATACGCCACTTGTCGTGACGGGGTCTCTTTCTTTTACTTTTACTCTCCAGCCTGGGCCAGCGCTGTTGATTATTTTCCTGACTTCTCATCTCCATGTATTCTTGCACATTCTTGACTTTATTTTTTCCTGTGGGTTCCATGACAGTGCCTGCCTTGCTGTGCTAACATCAGGTTTTCTTAGTGTGAGTCCAATCCATCTCCATTTATTATTCTTGATTTAGGTTTTTTGAGTACGTTAAAAAAAAAAGGGGGGGTGGGGGGAATCAACAACTAAAATGAGATGTCTTTGGAGAACACTTAACGTAACAATAAAAGGCAAAATAAAAAATGAAGAATAGAGGACAAGAGAGGCAGTAACACCAGTCTGAGATTAATCCAAATACAACAAATTAAACTGTGTGGTCACACAACAAGGCTATCGGTAAACACATCTTGCTACAAGCATAAACAACTATAGTTCGTTCATAAATTCGTGCTCACAGAGTTTATTGTCTCGGAAACTGATGAATTACTGTAATGTGAAATCTTATTTTTTCACCGACCTTCAGTCTGATTTTTTGCTCTACTGTCATGCAATAGGAAAGATTTTTGCTTATTTGAGGTATATAAAAATATTATTTTCTTTCTTGTCCTAAATTCTAGGATTTTACAATACCCACATTTGTTGTAATCAACTCACCAATTAAAAAGGCAAATTTCACGTGCACACCACACAATCTTAGCACCGTTTCCCACTCTTAACTTGTAAAACCCACGCCACTTCGAGGTTTTTTTTTTTGTCATTTCATTTCCGGTTTGTTGTTAAATTGGTCCAGAGGCGTATTTTGACAAAATATTTACTATTAATGAATATTCCTGTATGTGTGGTAATTTTTAAGTTGTTGTGAATTGACTACTTGATTTTTAAAACCATGAAGAGTTTAAAGTGTAAATTCATCACTATGCAAAAGGTAACTGTGTTATTGTACATGCACTTTTGCAAGGAATATAAAAGGGGTCGGTTATATTACTATTTTTGTAATACGGATACGCCTTTGGCTTGCAATGTTAGAAAATTAACATAATTTACAGTAAAATCTAATGTTTAGAACACGCGGTTTGATATTTTCCTAAAATTATATAACAAAAAACGATTTGTGCAAAATTCAGAATACCTTTGTACTTAAATGTTATCAAATCTGAAGGTCGGTGAAAGAATGAGATTTCATGAAAAAGAATTACAGAAATTCATCAGTTTCCGAGATAATTGATTAACTCTGTGGGCACGAATTTGTGAACGAACTATAGATACAACAACAGTAGAGGTAGAGACAGATCTTATAAGAGAGGGACACGCGAAATATCGGATATCACAACAAACACCATGTGTGAGAGGAGCCGCGATAGCTCAGTGGTTAGTGAACTGGACTATAAAGGACAAGGGGTAGGGTTCTATCCCAACCGACGGCTTCCGGGTTCACCCAGCCTTAAATGGGTACCGGAATTTTTTTGGGAAAGTAAAGCAGCACGGGCGTAATACCGACCACATTACCCCAAAAATCATGTGCTGAAGGTCTGTAAAAATATAAGGTCACTAACACCAAATTTCCCTATACGCCACTTGGCGTGACGGGGGTACTTACTTACTTACCATGTGTGAGACGAACCAAAGAGGATCGAAGGCTCTACATTCCGTCGACGCTGACGGACAGACGAGAACAGAAAACAAGCAGGGACAATGCCGCCTATTGGTGCATCAGTTCATTAATTAGCGCCGTGTCGTACGGTATAATCTACAACGCTCTCCCATGCTCACTCACTTGTGTTCCTTGTAATGGGTTCCCTTCACTATGCAAGTCTTCCCTTCGCATGGGTTCTCACTACTAAGTGTTCCGTCCGCAAATAAAGAATTCCGTTTGTTAAATACATGATACCTTCTGCTAAATAAGAGATCCATCATCATCAAGTACCGGGCCTGCTGGCGTAGGTGATCATGTCTCTCCACAACTTTCGATCACGACAGTTATTTACCATTTCTGTTGTTGATCTTCTGCCAAGCCATTCTCTTAAGCTGTCTGGTATCTTCTCTCTTTGCTTCCCTTTATCTCATCGTCCCTCAATTTTTCCAGTTGTTAAAAAAAAGAGAGATTATTACTCCTGCTAAATAAGAGATTCCTTCTGCTAAATAAGAGATTACTTCTGCTAATAAGAGATTACTTCTACTAAATAAGATATTCCTTCTGCTAAATAAGAGATTACTTCTACTAAATAAGATATTCCTTCTGCTAAAAAAGAGATTCCTTCTGCTAAAAAGAGATTCCTTCTGCTAAATATGAGATTTCTTCTGCTAAATAAGAGATTTCTTTACTAAATAAGATATTCCTTCTGCTAAAAAAAGAGATTCCTTCTGCTAAATAAGATATCCTTTTGCTTAATAAGAGATTCCTTCTGCAAATAAGAGATTATTCCTACCAAATAAGACATTCCTTCTCCTAAATAAGAGATTCCTTCTGCTAAATAAGATATTCCTTCTGCTAAATAAGAGATTCCTTCTGCTAAATAAGAGAATCATTCTGCTAAATAAGAGATTCCTTTTGCTAAATAAGAGATTTCTTCTGCTAAATAAGAGATTTCTTCTGCTAAATAAGAGATTTCTTCTGCTAAATAAGAGATTACTTCTGCTAAATAAGAGATTCCTTTTGCTAAATAAGAGATTTCTTCTGCTAAATAAGAGATTTCTTCTGCTAAATAAGAGATTCCTTCAGCTAAATAAGAGATTTCCCTCTGCTAAAAAACAGACTATTTCTTCCACTAAGTAAGAGTCTCTTCCACCAAGTAAGAGTTCCCTACTGTTATAAACAAAGTTTCATACCCTCAGTAGGATTCCTCCACTAATTAAGTTCCTCCACCAAGTAAGAGTTCCCTACTGTTATAAACAAAGTTTCATACCCTCAGTAGGATTCCCTCCACTAATTAAGGTTCCCTCCACCAAGTAAGAGTTCCCTACTGTTATAAACAAAGTTTCCATACCCTCAGTAGGATCCCTCCACTAATTAAGGTTCCCTCCACCAAGTAAGAGTCCCTACTGTTATAAACAAAGTTTCCATACCCTCAGTAGGATTCCCTCCACTAATTAAGGTTCCTCCACCAAGTAAGAGTTCCCTACTGTTATAAACAAAGTTTCCATACCCTCAGTAGGATTCCCTCCACTAATTAAGGTTCCCTCCACCAAGTAAGAGTTCCCTACTGTTATAAACAAAGTTTCCATACCCTCAGTAGGATTCCCTCCACTAATTAAGGTTCCCTCCACCAAGTAAGAGTTCCCTACTGTTAAAAACAAAGTTTCCATACCCTCAGTAGGATTCCCTCCACTAATTAAGGTTCCCTCCACCAAGTAAGAGTTCCCTACTGTTATAAACAAAGTTTCCATACCCTCAGAGGATTCCCTCCACTAATTAAGGTTCCCTCCACCAAGTAAGAGTTCCCTACTGTTATAAACAAAGTTCCATACCCTCAGTAGGATTCCCTCCACTAATTAGTTCCCTCCACCAAGTAAGAGTTCCTACTGTTATAACAAAGTTTCCATACCCCAGTAGGATTCCCTCCACTAATTAAGGTTCCCTCCACCAAGTAAGAGTTCCCTACTGTTATAAACAAAGTTTCCATACCTCAGTAGGATTCCCTCCACTAATTAAGGTTCCCTCCACCAAGTAAGAGTTCCCTAAGTTATAAACAAAGTTTCCATACCCTCAGTAGGATTCCCTCCACTAATTAAGGTTCCCTCCACCAAGTAAGAGTTCCCTACTGTTATAAACAAAGTTTCCATACCCTCAGTAGGATTCCCTCCACTAATTAAGGTTCCCTCCACCAAGTAAGAGTTCCCTACCCTAAGTAAGGGTTCCCTACCCTAAGTAAGAATTCACTCCACTAAGTAAGAATTTCCTGCGCTAAGAAAGGGTTCCCAGCGCTAAGTAAAAATTCCCAGCAATAAGTAAGGGTTCCCTCTGTGAAGTAAGGGTTCCCTGCGCTAAGTAATGGTTCACTCCGTGAAGTAAGGGTTCCCTCTACTAAGTAAGGGTTCCTGCGCTAAGTAGAGGTTCCCTCTACTAAGTAAGGGTTCCCTCTACTAAGTAAGGGTTCCCTCTACTAAGTAAGGGTTCCCTCTACTAAGTAAGTATACAACCGCGTCCCGACAATACGTCGTTGACGGAATAGGGAACTAGAGACCATATCTTCCATTGACCAAAGACACCACTCTATGGGTAATGTATCACTCCAAGCTTCACTATTTGCCGATTAAAAAAATAAAAGTCCCTATAACTCCCTGTATTTAATTTCATAGAATGGATGAACCAAGAAGCCATGTCGGTGAGGGGAAAAACGTCGCCATTTCTGAGTAATGTGCCCCGGGACACTTCAGACTAGTAGCGAGCGCCCTAACCAGCTTAGTCCCATAGTGTCACAATACATGCCTGCTTCCAGCTGTTCTCCCCTATTGAGATATTTTAGTTATTGAGTTATTGAGTTGTTGAGTTATTAGCAGGTTATCTTCATTGCACTCCGAACATGTCCATAGGTGCTAAGATACCCTCCTCAGCAAGTCTCGAAGTGGCCAGTGACTGACGACTCCAGTTCTGTGTTGGTTGATTAGTCTTCTTACACGGCCACTAAGTTTCTCGTTTCTGGCTGTGAAACTCTTATATAGAGCTTCGCAGTAGATGGCGATCTGATCATCAAAGTCGTCCACTTTCGAGGAAGTGTTTGGAGTCTTTAGCTTCTTAACACTCTAAGGATGTGAGCCTACCTGAGTCATGACTCCCAGGAGTCTATCTACTGCTGCATTAACTCTAACCTTAACCTAACCGTAACCCTAACCCTAACCGTTACCCTAACCCTAACCACAGTTATAAATAAATAAAGGACTCAGCCTTATACAACAAGACGCAGGTGATGATAACAACAACAAAAAAGACATCACCTCAGTGCAAAATAAAAACAGGTGGAACAATATTAAAACAAGTAAGTAAATTGAAATATTTGGGAACTTTGTTAACCTCAGACGGAAGATATGCACAAAAGAGGTGAGATGCAGAATGGCTCAGGCAAAAGCAGCTTTCCAAAAAATGAGGAGGATAACATGTAATCCATTTTTGACAATAGAAACAAGAAAAAGGAGTTCTTAAATGTTATGTTGAGCCAGTCTTAACATATGGATGTGAAGCATGGACAACAGACAAAAAACACTGGAGTCTGTAGTATGTGGTTTTACAGAAGAATGTTGAGAATACAATAGACAGCTAAGAAGAGTAATGAAAACGTTCTGAAAGAGGCCAAAGAAAACAGAGCTAATGTCCAATATTAGTAAGAAACAATCATCATTTTTTGGCCATGTAATGAAAGAGAACAGCTGGAATATATTGTAACAACAGGAAAAATGAGGGACGAAGAGATAGAGGGAAGCAAATAGAAAAGATACCAGACAGTTAAGAGAATGGCTTGGCAGAAGGTCAACAACAGAAATGATAGATAACTGTCGAGATCAAAAGTTGTGGTGAGACATGATCACCTATGCCAGAAGACCCGGTACTTGATGATGATGATGCTACGCAACACTTCTGGTTGAATCTACGGTCTATAGCCGGTCCTAATTATATAGTCACAAATAGCCACAAATAGTCACAAATAGTCACAAATAGTCACAAATAGCCACAAATTATTACACAAACCTTAGTTATTTGCGAGTCATCATCACAACACTCCGAACATGTCCATAGGTGCTCAGATCCCCTTCTTCAGCAAGCCACGCAGTGTCCAGCGACTGACGACTCCAGTTCTATGTTGGTTGATAAGTCTTCTTACACGCCCACTAAGTTTCCTCGTTTCTGGCTGTGCCCATCTTAACTCCTATCTCTTTCATCCGAAGGAGTGACGTGGACTCATGGTTGTCGAAGTCCTGTGCCCTTCCCACATCTCGAGGGCATTAATGATGTCCGTTCGACCCATTGGTTGACCGTCTTCAACGACAGCGCAGCTAGCCAACCTGTCCGCTCTTTCATTTCCATGTACTCCTGCATGTACAGGGACATAAACAAAGGTGACCTTACGTATTTTTGACTTCTGAAATGACTCTACCCATTGCCTGCTTACAGAGCCCGCCTCCACTTTTCTTATCATACGTGTCGATTACACAAAATTCGTGGTCATGAAAATAAAGCGAAACTGAATTGTAACAACAACGAAAATGGCAGACCACGTGACAAAGATTGGGGCCTCATCGCGTAACATTCCAGAGAACGCCATAGAGAGAAATTCTAACTATTGTTTTAGGTAATCAGGGATGGACATTTTAAAACTGAAATAAACAAAAATAGGTATGGCAAAAAGTAATTTTAATGCCATGAAAAATATACTAACAACAAAACAAATAACACCGGGGCTGAAACTAAGGAGAGCATAATATTACATCTTATCAATATTCCTGTATGGTGCAGAAACATGGACATTAGACAAGAAAACAGAGCAGAAAATTGAAGTCTTTGAAATGTGGATTTATAGAAGAATAGGTAGAATTGGACGGAAAGAAAAGAAAACAAACGATGAAGTTTCAAAACAAATAAAAATGAAATGAGAACTACTAAATACAATTCAGAAAATCAAAAAATTTTTTAGGGCATGTTGAAAGACACAACAACCTAATAAAAAGTAATATTGGATGGGAAAATACAATGTAAAAGAGCAGAGGCAGACCAAGACTAACATGGACGAGTTACATCAAAAGATGGACAAGTCAACCTATGACAATCTGTGCCATCATTGCAAGAGACAGAGTGGAATGTCGCTCTATGGTAGCCAACCTTCGTTTCCGATACGGCACTCAATGATGATGATGAACAATAACATGCAGAACAGGATAGGCTACATACATGGTACCCACAGTCTACAAATTTGAAGAGCCCTGAACTACATGTAGACTCAATAAATGGTAGACGAACGTTCGTTTATTACAATCATGATTGTTATTGACATTGTTTACGTGAACAGACGTAACAATCAATACCCGTTGACACATCAGGTCGTATCTACTAGAACAACAACAACATTATCAATAAAACTCTGCCTGGAGCCATTCTTTATAGACGAGAGTGTTTCAAGTCTGGCCCATACTGTGAATCTCTATCTACACTATTTTCCGTTACATTACTTTTCCTCTAACACTCTATCCCCTGCCCCT
Organism: Megaustenia siamemsis; assembly: GCA_032433765.1. Lineage (NCBI taxonomy): Eukaryota > Metazoa > Mollusca > Gastropoda > Stylommatophora > Ariophantidae > Megaustenia > Megaustenia siamemsis. The sequence goes on along the minus strand of JAVIAB010000025.1, from coordinate 33,548,337 downwards.
CTACTACATGACAGTTCCTGATTTGTTAACTGAGTTCTCCCTCTTTTTAGCTTAAAGAACTCAGTCGTGGTCAATGCGGAGCTCAACGGTCTCATCTGGGATAACACCGATGAGAAAGATGCAGTCATCTATACAGACGGATCTGTAATAGTAAATGTAAGTAAAGTACCCAAGTCACGCCAAGTGGCGTATAGGGAATATGGTGTTAGTGACCCTATATTTTACAGACATTCAGCACATGATTTTTGGAGTAATGTGGTCGGTATTACGCCAGTGCTGCTTAACTTTCCCAGAATAAAATCCGGTACCCATTTATGGCTGGGTGACCCGGAAGCCGTCGATTGAGATCGAACCCTACCTCTTGTCTTTTGTAGTCCAGTTCACTAACCACTGAGCTATCGCGGCTCCCGGATCTGTATTGCGACACCAAAGAAGTGCATGGGCATTTACAGCACGCTCGGCAGCAGAATAGTCAAGGAAGACAGTGGTGCATACGTCATGACCACGAGTAGCATGGCGATGGAGGTGATGGCAGTGCCAGAACATTCATCTGGTTAGAGTCACAAGACTATGTCCATGCTTGTATACTGAGTGATTCGATGAGCATGATACGAAAAGTGGAGCAGGCTCTGTACGTAGGCAATGGGTAGAGTCTTTGCAGAAGTCAAAAATACGTAAGGTCACCTTTGTCTACGCCCCTGGACATGCAGGAGTACGGGGAAATAAAAGAGCGGACAGGTTGGCTAGCTGCGCTGTCGTTGAGAACGGGCAACCAATGGATCGGGCGGACATCATCAATGCCCTCCGGGATGTGGGAAGCACACAGGACTTCGATAAACATGAGTCCATGTCATTTCTTCGAATGAAAGAGATGGGAGTTAAGATGGGCACAGCCAGAAACGAGAAACTTAGTGGCCGTGTAAGAAGACTAATCAACCAACTCAGAACTGGAGTCGTCAGTCGCTGGACACTGCGAGACTTGCTGAGGAGGGGATCTGAGCACCTATGGGCATGTTCGGAGTGCAATGATGATGACCCACTAATAACTCAATAACTTAGCTCAAAGAGTCCACTTGGACAGATGAGATAAGTAACCTGTGTTTTAACATTATATTAAAGTGTTTGTTTTAACATCATATTAAAGTGTTTGTTTTAACATCATATTAAAGTGTTTGTTTTAACATTATATTAAAGTGTTTATTTTAACGTAATAAAGTGTTTGTTTTCAACATCATAATAAAGTGTTTATTTTAACATCATAATAAAGTGTTTATTTTAACATCATAATAAAGTGTTTATTTTAACATCATAATAAAGTGTTTGTTTTAACATCATAATAAAGTGTTTATTTTAACATCATAATAAAGTGTTTATTTTAACATCATAATAAAGTGTTTATTTTAACATCATAATAAAGTGTTTATTTTAACATCATAATAAAGTGTTTGTTTTAACATCATAATAAAGTGTTTATTTTAACATCATATTTCTTAGCTGTCATTTTAATTATATTTTCACTTGTATCTCTAGTTACTCTCTGTAGTTGTGTCTATTGCCTATCTTCAACAGACGACCCGTTTCTTTTTATATATATATAATCTATCTAAATATTTAATCTAAAAATCTAAAAAATACATAAATCTGTTCCGTTATACATTTCTCTGTCTGATGGAGTTAAAGTAAGATCAGAAAAGGTCATGATAGCATTTGGTGATATGAGGCAAGTATTCATGAATTTATCTCTGGTAAATCTCTGGTATCAACTAGGAAAAGACTTTTAAAACGTCAAGATGATCCTAGGTGGCTATAGACATCCCAAACATGGACAATCAATAAGAGAAGAGTAATTAAAGATGGAGACGTGGTTTAGAGAGAGAGAGATGTTCATATTTTCATGGATAGATAGAATAAAGAAGTGGTTCTCAAAGAAGTGTCAGAGGGCGTGATCGGGTTTAATAATAAAGAAAAACCAAAGGCAGCTCTTTAGGCATTTTATCAGGAGAGGGACTAATCTTCACTTCTCTTTAGGCATTTTATCAGGAGAGAGACTAATCTTCACTTCTCTTTAGGCATTTTATCAGAAGAGAGACTAATCTTCACTTCTCTTTAGGCATTTTATCAGGAGAGAGACTAATCTTCACTTCTCTTTAGGCATTTTATCAGGAGAGAGACTAATCTTCACTTCTCTTTAGGCATTTATCAGAAGAGAGACTAATCTTCACTTCTCTTTAGGCATTTTATCAGAAGAGAGACTAATCTTCACTTCTCTTTAGGCATTTTATCAGAAGAGAGACTAATCTTCACTTCTCTTTAGGCATTTTATCAGGAGAGAGACTAATCTTCACTTCTCTTTAGGCATTTTATCAGAAGAGAGACTAATCTTCACTTCTCTTTAGGCATTTTATCAGAAGAGAGACTAATCTTCACTTTCTCTTTAGGCATTTTATCAGAAGAGAGACTAATCTTCACTTCTCTTTAGGCATTTTATCAGAAGAGAGACTAATCTTCACTTCTCTTTAGGCATTTATCAGAAGAGAGACTAATCTTCACTTCTCTTTAGGCATTTTATCAGAAGAGAGACTAATCTTCACTTCTCTTTAGGTATTTTATCAGAAGAGAGACTAATCTTCACTTAGATATAGCTGGTGAAACTAAGGCGAGGAGATGTGGACGTAGATGAAGAGAGGAATATCTTGTAGCAGGGTGGTCCGCGGCACCCAGGGGTTCGCGGTGCCGTCACAGGGGTCAGTGTCACCCAGGGGTTCACGGTGCCGTCACAGGGGGTCAGTGGCACGCAGGGGTTCACGGTGCCGTCACAGGTGGTCTGTATCACCCAGGGATCCATGGTGCGGTCACAGCGGGTCTGTGTCACCCAGGGATCCGCGGTGCCGTCACAGGGGGTCCGTGTCACCCAATGGTTCGCAGTGCCGTCACAGAGGGCCAGTGTCAACCATGGGTTCGCGGTGCCGTCACAGGGGGTCCGTGTCACCCAATGGTTCGCAGTGCCGTCACAGAGGGCCAGTGTCAACCATGGGTTCGCGGTGCCGTCACAGGGGGTCCGTGTCACCCAGGGTTTCGCGCTGCCGTCACAGGTGGTCCGTGTCACTCAGGGGTCCGCGGTGCCGTCACAGGGCGTCCGTGGAGGCTTGAAGAAGAGTTTGATATTTTGTAGTTGAACACTTTTGGCTTATAAATCTTGAGGTGAGTTTGATTTGTGGGGTCCGCGACTCATCATCATCATGTGCCATACCGGTTTGCCGTAAGCAATCATGTCCTTCCACAATCTTCTATACGCAGTGCACAGTGTCAATTCTATTGTTGACTGTTTTCCATGCCATGACACCAAGCTATCTTGTATTTTCTCTCTTTGTCGTCCGCGATCTCTCTTTCCATGCATTTTGTCATTACAACAAAGTATCTGAACATTCCTCTTCTCATGATGTGCCCAAAATATGTTGATTGTTTCTTTCTGATGTTTCTTAGGAGCTCCCTTTTTGTGTTGGCCTCTTTGAGAACTTCCTAATTGGTCTTTTTAGCTGTCCAGGGAACTTTCAACATTCTTCTGAGAAATCCCATCTCTGTGGCCTCTAACCGTCTTTTCATTTGATTGTCCACTGTCCATGATTCGCTTCTATAAGTCACAATTAGCTATACATGGAACCGATGAATTCTCCTTCTCACTTATATTGACTTAGACTTGTTGCATAAGATATGTTTCATTTTCAGTAATGCTATATTGGCCTGGGCTATTTTGTTTTTTTATTTCTGTGATGCATCTTCCATCTGATGTTATTATTGTGCCCAAGTATTTCAGATGTTGCACTTGTTTCGAATGTGTCCTATTTATTTTTATGCTGCATGCTGGTGATGATTGTTTCTTCGATATGACCATTACTTCTGTTTTATTACTATTCAGACTTAGATGTTTTTTCTTCCGTGACTACAAAATGTATGTAATGTGGGTCCGTGACTACAAAACGTATGCAATGTGGGTCCGTGACTACAAAACGTATGTAATGTGGGTCCGCGACTACAAAACGTATGTAATGTGGGTCCGCAACTACAAAACGTATGTAATGTGGGTCCGCGACTACAAAACGTATGTAATATGGGTCCGCAACTACAAAACGTATGTAATGTCGGTCCGCAACTACAAAACGTATGTAATGTGGGTCCGCAACTACAAAACGTATGTAATGTGGGTCCGCAACTACAAAACGTATGTAATGTGGGTCCGCGACTACAAAACGTATGTAATGTCGGTCCGCAACTACAAAACGTATGTAATATGGGTCCGCAACTACAAAACGTATGTAATGTGGGTCCACGACTACAAAACGTATGTAATGTGGGTCCGCAACTACAAAACGTATGTAATGTGGGTCCGCGACTACAAAACGTATGTAATGTGGGTCCACGACTACAAAACATATGTAATGTGGGTCCGCAACTACAAAACGTATGTAATGTGGGTCCACGACTACAAAACGTATGTTGTGTGGTTCCCCGACTACAAAACGTATGTAATGTGGCACCGCAACTACAAAACGTATGTAATGTGGCACCGCAACTACAAAACGTATGTAATGTGGCACCGCAACTACAAAACGTATGTAATATCGGTTCGCAACTACAAAACGTATGTTGTGTGGTTCCCCGACTATAAAACGTATGTAATGTGGCACCGCAACTACAAAACGTATGTAATGTGGCACCGCAACTACAAAACGTATGTAATGTGAGTCCGCGACTACAAAACGTATGTAATGTGAGTCCGCGACTACAAAACATATGTAATGTGAGTCCGCGACTACAAAACGTATGTAATGTGAGTCCGCGACTACAAAACGTATGTAATGTGAGTCCGCGACTACAAAACGTATGTAATGTGAGTCCGCGACTACAAAACGTATGTAATGTGAGTCCGCGACTACAAAACGTATGTAATGTGAGTCCGCGACTACAAAACGTATGTAATGTGAGTCCACGATAAAGGAAAGTTTGAAAACTGCTGCCTTACATGATAGTCTATTTGCTACAGGATAAGGAAGGTGATAGACCAAGTCAGACAGACAGAACTGAACATGCATAATCCCCAATACCAGAGAGTAGGGCACTAACTGACTGCTTGATAGCAGGCAAAAATTGAGACTATTTGTCATGTTCCTTGCAACAGATAAAACTGACATTACCTCGCTTCTGTTTGCACATTCTATTATTATTTATGTATTTTTACTACTTGTTATTATTAATTTTTATTGTTACTTATTATTGCTACTTTATTTTTTAATTTTTAAATTATTATTATTACTTTTTAAATGTTACTTAATTATTATTACTTTATTCGTATTATTACTTTATTATTATAATTATTACTTCAGTATTAAATTAATACTTTATTATTATTAATATTACTGAATTATTAATACTATTATTAAAGCAGCTTTCCAAAAAAATGAAGAAAGATACTATGCATCCATTTTTGACAATAGAAACAAGGAAAAGAGTTCTTAAATGTTATGTAGCGCCAGTCTTAACATACGGATGCGAATCATGGACAATATGACAACAGACAAGAAAATCACTGGAGTCTGTAGAAATGTGGTTTTACAGAAGAATGTTGAGAATACCATGGACAGCTAAGAAAGTAATGAAGATGTTCTGAGAGAGGCCAAAGCAAAAAGAGAGCTAATATCCAATATTAGGAAGAAACAATCATCATGTTTTGGCCATGTAATGAGAATAGAACCGCTGGAATATATTGTAACAACGGAAAATTGAGGGACGAAGAGATAGAGGTATGCAAAGAGAAAAAATACCAGACAGCTTAAAAGAATGGCTTGGCAAAAGGTCAACAACAGAAATGATAAATAACTATCGAGATCGAAAGTTGTGGAGAGACATGATCACCTACGTCAGTAGGCCCGGTACTTGATGATGATGAATACTATTATTACTACTTTATTTTTTTTTCTTTTACTGTGATGCTAAACGTTTTGCTAGTTTAAGACTGTCCAAGGCAAACCTACGACACGTTTTTCCTTCCTTATTTATTTTCAGCTTCGAGGGGAGATAGTTCTTTTGCTGTTATGTTAGCCCTTCCTGCTGTTATGTTAGTCTCTCTAGCTCTTATGTTAGCCCCGCCTGCTGTTATGTTAGTCTCTCTAGCTCTTATGTTAGCCTCTACTGCTGTTATGTTAGTCTCTCTAGCTCTCATGTTAGCCCCTCTTGCTGTTATGATAGCCCCCCTGTTGTTATATTAGCCTCTCTAGCTGTTATGTTAGCCCCTCCTGCTGTTATGTTAACCCCTCCTGCTGTTACGATAGTCTCTCTAGCTCTTATGTTAGCCCCTGCTGCTGTTATGTTAACCCCTCCTGCTTTTATGCTAGTCCCTCCTGCTGTTATGTTAGCCCCTCCTGCTGTTATGTTAATCTCTCTAGCTCTTATGTTAGCCCCTCCTGCTGTTATGTTAGCCCCTCCTGCTTTTATGTTAGCCACTCTAGATGTTATGTTAGCCCCTCCTGCTGTTATGTTACCCCTCCTGCTATTATGATAGTCTCTCTAGCTCTTATGTTAGCTCCTCTAGCTGTTATGTTAGCCCTTCTGCTGTTATATTAGCCTCTCTAGCTGTTATGTTAGCCCTCCTGCTGCTATGTTAGCCCCTCTTGCTGTTATGTTAGCCCCTCCTGCTGCTATGTTAGCCCCTCTTGCTGTTATGTTAGCCCCTCCTGCTGCTATGTTAGCCCCTCTTGCTGTTATGTTAGCCCCTCTTTCTGTTATATAGCCTCTCCTGTTGTTATCTTAGCCCCTCCTGCTGTTATGTTAGCCCCGCTTGCTATTATGTTAACCCCTCCTGCTGTTATGTTAGCCCCTCGTGCTGTTATGTTACCCCTTCTAGCTGTTATGTTAGCCCCTCTTTCTGTTATGTTAGCCCCTCCTGCTATTATGTTAGCCCCTCTTGCTGTTATGTTAACCTCTCTTGCTGTTATGTTAACCCCTCCTGCTGTTATGTTAGCCTCTCTTGCTGTTATGTTAGCCTCTCTTGCTGTTATGTTAGCCTCTCTTGCTGTTATGTTAGCCCCTCCTGCTGTTATGTTAGCCCCGCCTGCTGTTATGTTAGCCTCTCTTGCTGTTATGTTAGCCTCTCTTGCTGTTATGTTAGCCCCTCCTGCTGATATGTTAGCCCTCTTGCTGTTATGTTAGCCCCTCCTGCTGTTATGTCAGCCCCTTCTGCTGTTATGTAAGCCTTCTTGCTGTTATGTTAGCCCTTCCTGCTGTTGTGTTAGCCATTCTTGCTGTTATGTTAGCCCTCTTACTTTTATGTCAGCCCCTCCTGCTGTTATGTAAGCCCTCTTGCTGTTATGTTAACCCCTTTTTGCGGTTGTTAGCTATAAAGATTAGATATATGCATCATCTTCTTCTTCTTCCTCTTCTTCATTCCTCATATGCTTGTCAGTATCTAGGGAACATATCATTTGCGGTCTTTTGCTCTTCTGTTGCTGTTGTTTCGTAGTGTTTCTGAGATATCATCTTTTTTGTGGTCGGCCCTTGGGTCTGGTGTTCATGAACGTTTATTGAAGTCTCATCATATTGTGATTTGATCTTTCTTCGTTCCCGCATAACCAAACCATTTTATCTGTTGTTTCTTTATATTCTCTTTGGTGGGAATTATTCCTAACTTTTTTCTCAGTTCTTCATTTCTGATCTTATCTCTCAGACTGTTTCCTGTCATTCGTCTAACACATTTCATCTCAGTTGAGGTTATTTTCTTGTTGTTCTTGCATCTAGGGTCCAAGCCCGACATTGGTAGCACAACGTTGAGAGGAAGATTGTATTGTATAGTGCCCATTTTGCCTCCAGAGTTATTTCCTTTTTGAACAATAGTGGTGATAGCTGATCAATGATTTGACAAGCTTTGTTACATCTTGTGTCTATCTCTGCTGTTTGTGAATTGTCATTTATCACTAGACTTCCTAGGTATTTAAACTCCTCTACCTGTTTTAGTTGTCTGCCGTCTACAGTTATGTCGATGTTCTGTTTCTCTTTTGCGATATTCCTGACTTCTGTTTTCTTGATGTTGATTTTTATGATGCATTTTGTGCCTGTGCTGTTGAGTCTATTTAAGTGTTCTTGTAATTCTATCTATCTATCTATTGTCCTTTCGAGCCGAAGACGGCACATAGGGCAGAACCACAATCTCAAAAAAACAGAAACCGTGCGTGCCAAAATGGCACATATTGCAAAGATCACTGCTTCTAAAATCTATGGCTCTGTTTCCATAACAATACTATAATTTTTTACAATGACAGCTTGTCAAGCCATCAATCAATCTCCTTAGTCGCCTCTTACAACATGCCAGGAAGGTCACAGCGTCACTATTCTTTACTTCCCTCATAATGAGGCCCCGGTAACACACGGGAAATTCTTGTAATTAGATATGCATAAAATAAACAAACCATTTTATGCTTTCTTCACAGACTACACCAAAGCTTTTAATAGATAACACCATAACCATTTTATGGAATACCTGACATACATGCATCTAGATGATGCTGACATAAGCTGATATGTAATTTACACAGGAAATACACAGCTATGATAAATATAACAGTGAGAAGTCTACACCTTTTGACATAAAATTGTAATCCAATGTTTACTAGATCTAAACAAAGAGCAGATCTTTAAAGACACTATAGAGATGGGAGACAAATAATAATAAATGAATATTATTATAGAGGGAAACATCCGAGGTGATAATCAGCGAATCAATTCAGAGGAAGAGGTAAGCTGAGTGGCAGTGTTCCCTAGCGTTTGGCTTTTCGTGGCATGGCGCTGTGCCACTGAGTACGGGTTCGATCCTGCCTTGGTCCATATTTTTTTCTGCTGTTGATTATTTGTCATTTTTTCCGAGTGCTGTAGACATACCTCTTCCTCTGAATTGATTCACACACTATAGAGATGCCAGGTCTAAACATTAACGAGCATGTAATCAGTAATCTAAGACATGCTGATGATGCCGTATTAATGGCAGGAAATTCAGAAGACCTACAACAACTAGTGAACAAAATAAACAAGACAAGCAAAAAATATGGAATAGAAATAAATTAAGAAGGCTAAAACTTTGATTATAAGCAGAGATAAGACACACAAAATACAAGTGGATATTCAAGTAAATGGAAAGAATTTAGAGTGAGTTCAAGTATATAGGGTGTCCGGTTAGCGCAATCGATAGGCGGTTGGCTTACCACGGCAACAGCCGGGGTTCGTAATCCTGGCGAGGACACCTGGGTTTTACTAATTGCCTAAAAATTAGTAGGAGCCGCGATAGCTCAGTGGTAGTGAACTGGACTACTACGGACAAGGGGTAGGGTTCGATCCCAACCGACGGCTCCGGGTTCACCCAGCCTTAAATGGGTACCGGATTTTTTCTGGGAAAGTAAAAGCAGCACGGGCGTAATACCGACCACATTACCCCAAAAATCATGTGCTGAAGGTCTGTAAAATATAGGGTCACTAACACCATATTTCCCTATACGCCACTTGGCGTGACGGGGGTACTTTACTTACTTCAAGTATATAGGGGAGCAGCGATAGCTCAGTGGTTAGTGAACTGGACTACGAAGGACAAGGGGTAGGGTTCGATCCCAACCGACGGCTCCGGGTTCACCCAGCCTTTAATGTGTACCGGATTTTTTTCCTGGGAAGTAAAGCGGCACCGGCGTAATACTGACAACATTACCCCAAAAATCATTTGCTGAAGGTTTGTAAAATGTATGGTCACTAACACCATATTTCCCTATACGCCACTTGGCGTGACGGGGGTAGGGGGGGACGGGACTTTAATTTACTTTTTTTTTCAAGTATGTATCCATCTTGGACACATTAATGCAAATTATTGAAAATGTATAAACAGAAATAAGCAAAAGAATATAAATGAAACAAAGCAATTTTAACATGGCCAATATACTGATATCAAAGCAAATAACGGCCCAATTTTGGAATCCCAAAAAAAGAACAAAAAACAAAGAGGAAGACCAATTAATTCTTGGAGAAAACAGACAGAAGCAGAGATGAAGATGATGGGGAAAACATGGAATGATCTTAAAAGATTGGCAAGAAACAGAACGACTTGGAAAGTGTTTGTTGAGGACCTATGCTCCACTGGGAGCTGAAAGTGTTTGTTGGAGAACTATGCTCCACTGGGAGCTGAAAGTGTTTGTTGAAGACCTATGCTCCACAGGGAGCTGAAAGTGTTTGTTGAAGACCTATGCTCCACAGGGAGCTGAAAGTGTTTGTTGAAGACCTATGCTCCACAGGGAGCTAAAAAGGTAGAAGGAGAAGAAAGCAAATAACACAATAACTCAAATTACTAATTGTAAAACGTTATATCAAGTGAAGGTTCATATAAGATGCAGAAACACGGACATTAAATAAGAAAACAGAGCAGAAAATCAATCTATAAAATGTGGAGTATTGGGTGGAAGGAAAAGAAAAACACAAACAGTGACATTCCCAATTATCTTCTTCTTCTTCTTTCCTTCCTCATCTGCCTTTCGGCGTCGAGGGGAGATATAATATGTGGTATTTTCTCTTCTGTTCGCCTCTGCTGCTGTTATGTTTCCTAGTACTTCTAATATTCCATCGATACATCTTTTTCGTGGTCGACCCTTGGGTCTGGTGTTCTCACAACGTTTGTTGAAGGCTCGTTGTGTTGTGTTTTGATCTTTCTGCCTTGTAACGTGGCCAAACCATTTTATCTGTTGTTTCCTTATATATTCTATGGCGGGGGCTATTCCTAGCTTTTTTCTCAGTTCTTCATTTCTGATCTTATCTCTCAGACTGTTTCCTATCATTCGTCTAACACATTTCATCTCTGTAGAGGTTATTTTTTCTTATTGTTCTTGCATCTAGGGTCCAGGTCTGGCATTGGTAGCACAACGTTGGGATGAAGATTGTATTGTATAGTGCTCGTTTTGCCTCCAGAGTTATTTCCTTGTTGGACAATAGTGGTGATAACTGTCCAATGATTTGACAAGCTTTGTTGCATCTTGAATCTATCTCTGCTGTTTGAGATTTATCGTTTGTCATTAGACTTCCTAGGTATTTGAATTCCTCTACTTGTTTTAGTTGTCTGCCTTCTTTAGTTATGTTAAAGATCTGTTTATTTTTGGCGACATTCATGACTTCTGTTTTGTTGATTTTCATGTTGTATTTTGTGCCTGAGCTGTTGAGTTTGTTTAAGTGTTCTTGTAGGTCTTCTATTGTTTCATGTATTAGTGCCTGATCGTCTGCAAATAAAAGCTCGTTGATCTCCTCTGTCTCTGATGGGTTGGCTAGCTTGCATATATAGTCTATGTATATAATAAACAGTAGGGGGGAATAGTACGCACCCCTGTCTTACACCTGTTCTAAGTTCGAAGTGGTCCGTTTAGCCTGCTGCTGAATTAGCTAACAATGAAAAAAAGAACTACTTACATTTCGAATAAAATAAATCCACTCTGACTGAGTACATGTTAGCAAAAGATTGAAAATATAGAAACATACTTCGTCATCATACTTCGTCTACGCACTGGCCAGAAGGAGAAACCACATGTTCAACAAACTCAAAATAGGTACAACCAGCCAATGCCACTGTACACTGGACAACAAAACATGTTCTACAGGATTGCCCCAGTACAGAGACCTGAGAAGGACAATGTGGTCCATACACACCTCCCTGGAAGAGAAAACTATATGGGGCAATCGAATCACTTAAACAGACAGCTGACTTCATGAGAGAGTCTGGAATCCTAGTCTGAATGAGCCATGATCACAGAAGAAGAAGATAATGATAATGCCATTGGTGGGGCATGAACAGAGACAATTCCCTAAAGGAGGCCATCTTGGAGTGAAAGGTACAATGTCAACATGTCATCATGTCAACATGTCATCACACATCTCCTACCAGCAAGGCCATGCAGCACGAGAAAAACGAGACAGGGCTGAAGCGACTCAACACATGTGTCGTGTGCCGACTTATAAAAAAAAAAAAAAAAAAAGGTACCCCCGTCACGCCAAGTGGCGTATAGGGAATATGGTGTTAGTGACCATAAATTTTACAGACCTTCAGCACATGATTTTTTGGGGTAATGTGGTCGGTATTAAGTCCGTGCCACTTTACTTTCCCAGAAAAAAAAATCCGGTACCCATTAAAAGCTGGATGAACCGGAAACCGTCGGTTGGGATCGAACCCTACCTCTTGTCCTTTGTGTTCCGACCTATGCCACAATAAAAACGTTTTGGGCACTAAAGTAACTTCATCAATTCATGTGTACATTTCCTTTCGATTTGCTTGAAAACTACCCATTCGATTGCAGTGATTTTTTGTATGCAGCCGTAGAGTATCCATGAAGTTATATATATATATATATATATTTTTTTTTTTTTTTGCTCTTAGACATTTGATCTAGTTTGCACGATTTCTTCTTCAGGCTTTTAAAAAAAAAAATGTATTCTTCTTTCCTTTCTCATTTTCTTTCATCGTCGGGGGGAGATATAATTTGCGGTCTCTGGCTCGTCTGTTCGCCTCTCCTGCTGTTATGTTTCCTAGAGCCTCTAATATTCCATCAATCCATCTTTTTTTTTGGTCGACCTGTGTGTCTGGTTTATCGCCACCTTTATTGAGGGCTCATTGTGTTGATTTGATCACTCTACCTTGTCACGTGGCCAAACCATTTCATCAGTTGTTTCTTCATACATTCTATGGCGGGGAAAATTCCTAGCTTTTTTCTCAGTTCTTCATTTCTTATCTCTAAGACTGTTTCCTGTCATTCGTCTAACACATTTCATCTCAGCAAAGGTTATTTTTCTTATTGTTCTTGCATCTTGGGCCCAGGACTCCAAATGATTGAAGATATAAAAGGTCCAGGTTTTTTTAATCGATCTCTCGAAATGGGACCTAATTTTAGCAGATCTACTGTGTTCAGTCATGTTTATCTATAGATAGTTTTATTTTTCGGTGAAACAGACACATCATCATCATCATCATCATTGAGTGCCGTCTCCGCATTGAAGGTTGGCTACCATGGAGCGCCATTCTGCTCTGTCTCTTGCCTTGATGGTGCAAATTGTCATAGGCTGACTTGTCCATCTTTTGATGTTACTCGTCCATGTTAGTCGTGGTTTGCCTCAGCCTCTTTAACCTTGTATTTTCCCTCCATGATTACTTTTAGTACGCTGTTGTGTCTTTTAACATGGCCCAAAAATGTCATTTGCCTTGTTCTAATTGTGTTTAGTAGTTCTCTTTTAATTTTTAGTTCTTTTACAACTTCATCGTTTATTTTCTTTTCCTTCCATCCAATTCTACCTATTCTTCTATAAATCCACATTTCAAAGGCTTCAATTTTCTGTTCTTTGGTTCTTTGGTTATGGAAAGCCCCGGTATCACGGCAAACGAATTAAAATCCATAATTGCTCAACCGCCCGTGCCAGTGGAATCATCCGAATTACTAACTCATCTCCCAAACAAAGAAAGGTAGCTGCAGTCCCCATCATAGCAGTCTCAGCACACGCCAAAA
>JAVIAB010000025.1:32658976-32832181 GCA_032433765.1 Megaustenia siamemsis | reverse complement strand
ATGTTCATATAGCACTCTTGAACACACTGTTCGTATAGCACTCTTGAACACACTGTTCATATAGCACTCTTGAACACACTGTTCATATAGCACTCTTGAACACAATGTTCATATAGCACCCTTGAACACACCGTTCATATAGCACCCTTGAACACACCGTTCATATAGCACTCTTGAACACACTGTTCATATAGAACCCTTGAACACAATGTTCATATAGCACCCTTGAACACAGTGTTCATATAGCACCCTTGAACACAGTGTTCATATAGCACCCTTGAACACAATGTTCATATAGCACCCTTGAACACAATGTTCATATAGCACCCTTGAACACACCGTTCATATAGCACTCTTGAACACAATGTTCATATAGCACCCTTGAACACACTGTTCATATAGCACCCTTGAACACAATGTTCATATAGCACCCTTGAACACAATGTTCATATAGCACCTTGAACACAATGTTCATATAGCACCCTTGAACACAATGTTCATATAGCACTCTTGAACACAATGTTCACCCTTTTTGGACTGCTTTGTTGAGGAAACTATAACATTATGTTATACTTTATGCCAAATACTGTCATGTGCCATTTTTAAAATCTGTAAATTTGTTATGATATCTATACATATGTTTTTACCATTGATATGTTTATTTGCTTTTGACATTGCAGGGAATTTATTGTACAAATTTATTGATAATTATCCAACTATAGAAGTTGCATACAATTGCTAATATCACAGACAGTTTTATTTGTAGATAGCTCTAAGTATTGGCCAAATCAAGGCTTTTCATGTCCCTTTTGTGAGCCTAGGCCACAGACCAGGCATCTCCATTCATCCTTACTCTTGGACTAGGCCACAGACCAGGCATCTCCATTCATCCTTACTCTTGGACTAGGCCACAGACAAGGCATCTCCATTCATCCTTACTCTTGGACTAGGCCACAGATAAGGCATCTCCATTCATCCTTACTCTTAGACTAGGCCACAGACAAGGCATGTCCATTCATCCTTACTCTTGGACTAGGCCACAGACAAGGCATCTCCATTCATCCTTTCTCTTGGACTCCAGACCTTTCTTTCTCCAGACCTTTTTCTCAGTTTATTTATAGTCAAGGTCAATGGCCTTGAGAGCTTTCATGGTTTCTCTTCTCCATTTATCCCTTTGGCCTTCTGGACAATACCTGTTTTGCTATGCAGACATCAGGCTTTATGTTAGTCAAGTCCATCTCCATTTTCTGTTCATAAATTTATCCAACAGATAGAATGAAGATTTTTTTTTTATCTCTGACAAAGTCCCTAGAGACTAGGAACTGATTTTGCGTGTTAATCCGTTTTTCCGTGTGCACAGGGGTCCCTTGCCGCACAGGCAGATAACTCTGACTTTGGAGGCACTCATATTTTTTCCGTCGATGAGTAATTGACGTTTCAAGCTGGGCCTCGATGCTGAGACCAGGGGTGGTTGCCGCAGAGAGAAATCAGAAATAAAATAAATCCCAACCCTTGAATGAAGATATGGCAGTTGGTTGGTTGGTAGAGGTTCTAAACTTCATGCTCACTGTACTCTTGGCAGTTACTCTTTCCAACAAATGACATCAATTTTGTACTCTCTTAGATCTCCTTGTTTGATGATTTGATTTATTTCTCCGTGCTGAAGACAGATGTTTTGAGCAGAAAAGCGCAAGAAAGAAAAATTGAAAGAAGACACAGAAAAAAACAGTGCAAAGATAGCTGGCAGTTTAAGAGAATGGTTTGGTAAGAAATCAGCAACAGAAATGGTTATAAATGATAAAAACAGGAAGCTGTGGGAAACACATGATGATGGTTTCTGGTCTCATAATTCATTATGTAGCACGACAAATACCTCAACAAAAAACCCCACTCTTTCATATTTGTATTATTTTTGTTTGCAATTTTTAAATCTTCGTTCACAGATGAAAACATTATTTAAGATTGTTCTTATGTAGGCTATCATGTCCCTCCATAATCTTCTATCTACAGTGTATCGTATCAGTTCTGTTGTTGACTGTTTTCCATGCCATGACACCAAGCTATCTAGTGTTTTCTATCTTTGCCATCTGCGATATCTCTTTCCCTGTATTTTGCCAGTTGTACCCAATTATTCCAACTTTTCTCTTCTCATGATGTGCCTGAAAAATGTTGATTGTTTCTTTCAGATGTTTCTTAGGGAGCTCCCTTTTTGTGTTAGCCTCTGAGAATTTCCTCGTTGGTCTTTTTAGCTGTCCAGGGAACTTTCAACATTCTTCTGAAAAATCTCATCTCTGTGGCCTCTAATTGTCATTTCATTTGTTTGTCTACTGTCTATGATTCGCTTATATAGATCAGAATTGGTTCTATATAACACAGATGAACTCTCTTTCTCACTTCTATTGACATATTTTTGTTGCATAAGGCGTTTTTAATTTCCTGAAATGCTATTTTGGCGTGAGCTATTCTGCTTTTTATTTCTGTAGTGCATCTTCCATTTGATGTTATTATTATAGTGCCCAAGTATTTGACATGTTGCACTTGTTTCAAATTTGTCCTGTTTATTTGTATGCTGCATGATGGTGATGATTGTTTCTTTGATTTGACCTTTATTTCTCTTTTCTTACTATTCAGACTGAAACCTTACTTGTTGCTTTCTTTTATTATTATGTCTATCATTTCTTGTAGTTCATTCTCTGTCTCTGCTTTTATGACTGTGTCATCCGCATTTCGCAAATTGTTTGTGTTGTGACCATTGACTTCATTTACTTTTATATCTGCTATTGATCTCCTAATATTTTTGCTGTAAAGTGAAAATAAATCTGGTGACAGAACACAACCTTGTCTGATTGTTCTAGTAGTGTTGTTTTATCAAAACCGTAAAGGTGTACCATATTTATTTTCATCATCATCATCATCATCCAGTACCATCTCCGCATTGAAGATTGGCTACCATGGAGCGCCATTCTGCTCTGTCTCTTGCTTTGATGGTGCAGGTTGTCATAGGCTGACTTGTCCATCTTTTGATGTTACTCATCCATGTTAGTCTTGGTTTGCCTCTCCCTCTCATACCTTGTATTTTCCCTTCCAAGATTACTTTTAGTAGGCTGTTGTGGCCTTTTTACGTATTTACATTTCTCTGTCGTTTATATTTTTACATGCTTATTTTACTTTTTTTTGTTTACACTCCAAACTAGCAGCTTGAATGCTGTAATTCATAAACATATATTTCTATAATTTTAAGCCTGACTTAACTAAAACATTGATGGCTTATGTTTGTTATGTTGCATGTTATAATGGTTTTGTGAAATAATTGTGCGTGTTATTTTTATTTGTTGCATGCTTTCTGGATATTGAAATGAATCTAAATGACAAAGAATAACAGAGAAGAAAACTTTGAGATTGTCATAGTTTCTTACAGTTTGGAGAATAGATTGGAACTTATACTGCAACAGCCTCTAGAACAAGAATAGTGATTGAAGCAGTTACTGCTCCCTTCAAGTGTCCTGGGAGCTGTGATAGCTCAGTGGTTTTTGAACTGGACTACAAAGGACAAGAGGTAGGATTCAATCCCAACCGACGGCTTTAATGGGTACTGGATTTTTTTTCTGGGAATTAAAGCTGCACAGGCGTAATACCAACCACATTACCCAAAAATCATGTGCCAAAGGTCTGTAAAATTTATGGTCACTAACACCATATTCCCTATAAGCCACTTGGTGTGACGGGGGTACTTTACTTTTTACTCAAGTGTCCTCATGTATCCATATTGGAAGAGAGATGGGGGAGAAATATGCAATTTAATTGTACTAGGTCACAGCATTTGGAGGTGAGGGAGGTAGTCCTCTTCCTTGCTGTCACTCTTTACACCAACTTTCTGAGTCAGGTACCCATTATCAGCTGGGTTGACGGGAGAACAGCAAACTGTGTTTTCACCCCTTGTTCACAGTCACCTGATATCAGGAAGCCAGCATGTTACGATTCTGCTACTGACGCTCATGCTCCTTATGTGTATCTTCTTCTTTGTTTTCTTTACTTCCTCATTTGTCTCTCAGCATGGAGCACATATTTAGTTTGTAGCTTTTGCTCTTCTGTTGGTCTCTGCTGCTGTTATGTTTCCTACTGCTAATATTCCACCATTACATCTTTTTAATGGTCTGACTCTGAGTCTGGTGTTCTCATATTTATTAAAGACTCAGTGTGTTGTGTTTTATGTTAAGTCAGTCCTATTATATGGCTGTGAAACATGGAGAACAATAAAATTGACAATCATGAAGATACAGACTTTCATTAATAGATGCTTACGCAGAATAAAAGGATGGAAATGGCAGGACAAAATCACTAACATAGAATTATGGAAATGTACCAGTCAAATACTAGTGGATAAAGAGATACAGCGAAGATGATGGCGCTGGATAGGACACACACTACGGAAGCCAACTGAGAGTATTACACAACAGGCCCTTTTTGGAATCCCCAGGGGAAAAGACAAAGAGGAAGACCAAGGAATTCATGGAGAAGACAGATAGAAGCAGAGATGAAGATGATGGGGAAGACATGGAATGATCTTAAAAGAATGGCAAGAAACAGAACGACTTGGAAAGTGTTTGTTGAAGATCTATGCTCTACAGGAAGCTGAAAGTGTTTGTTGAAAACCTATGCTCCACAGGGAGCTAAAAGGTAGAAGAAGAGACTCAGTGTGGTGTGTTTTTGTCTTTCTGTTTTATAATGTTGCCAACTGTTGTTTCTTTATGTATTCTATTGCAGGAATTATTCTTAGCTTTTTTTTCTCAGTTCCTTATTTCTGACCTTATTTTTCAGACTGTTTCCTGTCATTCGTCTAAGATATTGAATTCTGTTAGTGGGTATTTTCTTGTTGTTCTTGAATCTAGTGTCCAGGTCTGGCATTGGCAGCACAATGTTGGGGTGAAGACATCTCATATGTGTATGAGTGGATGAAATATATTAAAACTTCAAAACTTGACAAATTTTTATGGATATACTACTTGGATATGACAGGGCTTGGAGCAGTGAAAGAGTTGATAGACTAGACTAGGAAGTGCTTGTTGTAGGGATGATAGACATGCACAACATCAGCGTCATGAAGGCCATCAATGATCATATGTTAGATATCAACACAGATATTATTGAGGACATAGTCTTGAGATGACAAGAACAGTAGCTTGGAGTACAATCTCAAACATTCAGGGATCCTGTAAAGGTGCCAGACATTAGTAGAGAAGCTGTCAGTGACTTATAGCTGATGGCTTGCACCAGCATCGATGAACCAGAGCCATCCAGACCCTACTCCACCACTTCGCAGTGCCTCTGGAAACAGATTAACCGGTCTAGTCTGGCCAAGAGGGTAGGGATCAAAGAGGGAAGGCAAACTGCTACCCAAATGTCACGCTGAAGTCTGATGTGTTGGACTTTTTCTTTTATCTTCTCACTGATACCTAAAAGGTGTCGTGGTTATATTATTTGTCGTTTTTGAGCAGCTCAAACTGTCTGAATTAGTGATTTTCCTGTATTGTTACATGTCTCTATCACTGCATCTATCCATCTTCTTCTAGGTCTTCCTCTTGGTCTTTTTCCATGCATTCTCGAGAAGAATGCCCTTGATGGTGACTGGTGAGGATTCATTCTGACCAGGTGGCCCAACCATTTAAGTTGTTCTATATATTCTTGGCAGGGTTTTATTCATACAATTTTTCTTATGGTTTCATTTGGTATTCTATCTTTTCTTGTGTTGTTTGTTACTTATCTCAAGCATCACATCTCACATGTATTGATCTTTCTTAAATGTGATTTAGAAAGAGTCCATGTTTGACTTTCATAGCACAAAGTTGGTATGAAAATGCTATTTTCAGGTGTGTGACTGTGCTGGCAACACGACATATTTTTGTGATGGGAGTCATATTTAAGTTATAAATGAATTTCATTGCCCGTAGTAAAAAGAAATTCAAGTGTTCTTTGTGTTGGGCTGAAAGGTGCAAAATGTCACAGCTCTACAGAAAACCACAATACAACTCATCTATGCCCATTTAATGTCCTCACAGCTCTACAGAAAACCACAACACAACTCATCTATGCCCACTTAATGTCCTCACAGCTGTACAGAAAACCACAACACAACTCATCTATGCCCACTTAATGTCTTTTTAAGGACGGGCGACGAAGAGGTCAATCAATTCTTTTAGTGGACATCTGGTGAACACCAGAAAGAGAAACATTCAGGAATGACAGTCTGCAAGGACAGACTCGATGTGTACACAACCAGCAAGCTACTGGAACCACATTTTGTCAATGAAAGTGACTGAGTACCTATGGGTTTGACTGAAATACTGTGATATCATCTCTTAACAAAACCAGGCCGGACATTCTACGGACAACTTCATAGTGCTCATATCCCCTCTACAGAAGTTTGAAAGGCAATGTTTGCGGCAGGAGAGGATGCAGCTCTTGGATGACTCTAAAGTGAACGCATTAACCCGGGTGTACTGTCCAGGGTGGGAGTCACGATAGCTCAGCAGTTAGTGAACTGAACTACAAAGGACAAGAGGTAGGGTTTGATCCCAACTGACAGCTTCCGATTCACCCAGCCTTTAATGGGTACTGGATTTTTTTCTGGGAAAGTAAAGCAGCACAGGCGTAATACCGACCACATTACCCCAAAAATCATGTGCCGAAGGTCTGTAAAATGTATGGTCACTAACACCATATTCCCTATACACCACTTGGCGTGATGGGGGTACTTTACTTTTTTTTTTAACTGTCCAGGGCACGCTGGTGTACATGGCAATGAAATAGCTGATAAGCTCAATGGCATCTCTGGCACTGAGTGTGGCCTTATTCTCGACGAAGAAGACATCGCCAAGTTTGTTATCCATTCCTTAAGAGAAGTGGACGAGAATGGGTGGAACAATGATGTATATATTGAGTGACTGAGGAGTCTAAAGGTGAAAAAGGTATCTAGTTGATTCAGAGTGTTTAGTGGGAAAAACAAATGTATCTATAATCAACACCTTACAGGAAGTCATCTGCATACACTTTGAGAAATGAGAAATGCTGGGATGGGCAGTGAAGCGGATAGGGGATACTCAGACTGCATTGAAATTGATTCCATGTATAGAATAGAATAAAATAGTTAAAAATAATTTTATTTATGATGATGGCACCATTTATTCCAAATTTCATGTTCTTTAACAGATTTTTCATTATTTTAAAAGTCAATATTAAAAATCTTGATTTGAATTGAAGCTCAAAAGAGTGGCTAACTTTTTTTGAAAATAAGATATTTCAAGAGACATTACAAATATTACATTGAATATCTCACATCCATTCTTTTAAAAAATGTGCCTACCTCATGTCTCGAGTAAATAAATGTGGTTTTTGTCAAATTGTCATGAGGTCTCCTTATAAAATATTCAATCTTTTACAAAATATATCACAAATAAACTCAATAAAATAATCAAGGAATGTCTGTATTCAATCTAGAGGTGAAATATATAAACAAATAGAGTTGTTAGACTTGGGGAATGAACCTACGACCTGAGATTGAGGGTTTCCTGCTCTACTGAATGAGTTAGGGAATTATAAAAGGAATGACAAAATTGTAAATTATTTCATGTTATTTCTAACCCTAGATTATGATACTTATTTGTACCTAACTGTTTTTGCAAAACTATCGTAAACTCACATAAGAACATGTAAATTTGAGAAAAAATATATATTTTTTAAAAAACATTTTGTTACAAATATGTTAAAAAATTATGTTAACTAATAAATCTAAAAATAATCTAAACAATGAAGGAGCACAGTCAGTGCAAAGGTGGACATTATGTCCAGGACAAATAGTTTTATTACAAACAATGAAGGAGCACAGTCAGTGCAAAGGTGGACATTATATCCAGGACAAATAGCTTTATTACAAACAATGAAGGAGCACAGTCTGTGCAAAGGTGGACATTATATCCAGGACAAATAGCTTTATTACAAACAATGAGGGAGCACAGTCAGTGCAAAGGTGGACATTATATCCAGGACAAATAGCTTTATTACAAACAATGAAGGAGCACAGTCAGTGCAAAGGTGGACATTATATCCAGGACAAATAACTTTATTACAAACAATGAAGGAGCACAGTCAGTGCAAAGGTGGACATTATATCCAGGACAAATAGCTTTATTACAAACAATGAAGGAGCACAGTCAGTACAAAGGTGGACATTATATCCAGGACAAATAGCCTTATTACAAACAATGAAGGAGCACAGTCAGTACAAAGGTGGGCATTATATCTAGGACAAATAGCCTTATTACAAACACCACAAAATTTTGTTGCCATTTTTTTGGAGTTTTGAGGGGCAAAGGTAACAAACTTGATCATGAGGAATTGTCAGTTTTGGGTTCAATTTAGAACGTCTCTATTTTTTATTTACCCAAACTGAAAGCCAAATTTTTCACGAAACAATCATGTTTTTCTACGACAAACTGGCAGTATTTCGAAAACAAAAACATGTGCAGTCTCAATGGCACTTAATAAATAAATACCACCAACAATCTGGAAGATACACGGCAGGTAAAGGTAACCGCATGTTGCAAACTAGAAATGTAAACATTAAAAAATTTTGCGATCATAATTTATTACGTATTTAAAAATATTTTTAATGTATATTCATATGTATTTTTTAAACAAATGGCGAGATTTGATAAAATATATTGAGAAGGATTGAAAATTATCTATCTATCTATTGACCTTTTGAGCCGTAGCTGGCCCATAGGGCGTAGACCAAGATACTCCTTCTCTTATCTAAATTTTTGTTCTAGCAGTTTTCTTTTAAAGATATTTTATCAAATCTTGCCCTTTGTCTCTGTTCTGTGCAAGTAGCTCTATCTTAATGAGGGAGCCGATTCCTGCTGCTCTTGCCTCTCTCATTAATGTTCTCAGTGTTTCTCTGGGTCTTCCTCTTTTCCTCTTACCTGTTGTTTCCCACATGAGGGCTTGCTTTGCTATTCGGTTATTATCTCTTCTCATCACATGTCCAACATATGACCATCGTCTTTTCTTTATTACTGAAGATATTAGTGGTTGATTGGCGATTTCTCTAATTTCCTCGTTTGTTTTGAATTCGTTCCATGCTATACCAAGTATTTTCCTTAGACATTTATTTTCGAATGCTTTCAACTGAAAACTGCTAGAATAAAAATTTAGGTAAGAGAAAGAGTATCTGGGTCTATGCTCTCTGGGCCGGCTACAGCTCGAAAGGTCAATAGATAGATAGATAGAATTTTTTACGAATGATCATAATCTAGGGTTAAAAGTACAGTGGTCATTCATTTAATCAATCATGTATTTTTTCTTTATCATGTGATACTTCATACATGCATAAAAAAAGAAAAAGTAAAGTACCCCCGTCACGCCAAGTGGCGTATAGGTAATATGGTGTTAGTGACCATAAATTTTACAGACATTCGGCACATGATTTTTGGGGTAATGTGGTCGGTTTTACGCCCGTGCCGCTTTACTTTCCCAGAAAAAAATCAGGTACCCATTAAAGGCTGGGTGAACCCGGAAGCCGTTGGTTGGGATCAAACCCTACCTCTTCATACGTGCATAATAGAGTAAATAAAGCAGATATGGTGACTGATTTTAAGGCTTATTAAATATATAATAATTTGTAAAACTGGTTTGAGCTGGTACTGCTTCAATGTAGACCAAGCCGATCTTGATATGTAGAAATGATTTTAATATATCCTTTGATATTATTCCTTTGATTAACATACAAAATATCACAGGGCACTTGACAAACTACTACTGCAACAATTATAACAATAGAAAGTGTAACCACTATCATCTCTACATCGCTCACTGTTACTATCAATCTATCTGTTGTCCTTTCAAGCTAAAGATGACACATATGATAGAAATACATATGATGACACATATGGCAGAAATACATATGATGAAACATATGACACAAATACATATGATGACACATATGACAGAAATACATATGATGACACATATGGCAGAAATACATATGATGACACACATGACAGAAATATATATGATGACACACATGACAGAAATACATATGATGACACATATGTCAGAAATATATATGATGACACATATGACAGAAATATATATGATCACACACATGACAGAAATACATATGATAACACATATGACAGAAATATATATGATGACACATATGACAGAAATACATATGATGACACACATGACAGAAATATATATGATAACACACATGACAGAAATACATATGATGACACACATGACAGAAATAAATATGATGACACATATGGCAGAAATACATATGATGACACATATGACAGAAATACATATGATGACACACATGACAGAAATACATATGATGACACATATGACAGAAATATATATGATGACACACATGACAGAAATACATATGATGACACATATGACAGAAATATATGTGATGACACACATGACAGAAATACATATGATGACACATGACAGAAATACATATGATGACACATATGACAGAAATATATATGATGACACACATGACAGAAATACATATGATGACACATATGACAGAAATATATATGATGACACATATGACAGAAATACATATGATGACACATATGACAGAAATACATATGATGACACACACGACAGAAATACATATGATGACACATATGACAGAAATACATATGATGACACATATGACAGAAATACATATGATGACACATATGACAGAAATACATATGATGACACATATGGCAGAAATACATATGATGACACACATGACAGAAATACATATGTTGACAGAAATATATATGATGACACACATGACAGAAATACATATGTTGACAGAAATATATATGATGACACATATGACAGAAATACATATGATGACACATATGACAGAAATACATATGATGACACATATGACAGAAATATATATGATGACACACATGACAGAAATACATATGTTGACAGAAATATATATGATGACACATATGACAGAAATACATATGATGATACACATGACAGAAATATATATGATGACACACATGACAGAAATACATATGATGACACACATGACAAATAAATATGATGACACACATGACAGAAATACATATGATGACACACATGACAGAAATACATATGATGACACACATGGCAGAAATACATATGATGACACATGACAGAAATACATATGATGACACATATGACAGAAATACATATGATGGACACATATGGCAGAAATACATATGATGACACATATGACAGAAATACATACGATGACACATATGTCAGAAATACATATGATGACACATATGACAGAAATACATACGATGACACATATGTCAGAAATACATATGATGACACATATGGCAGAAATTCCAGACTCTCCAATCCCGATGACCATTGCTATTTAGTGTCAGACTTTGCACAGAACCCACATTGTGTCTCGCCACATGTTCTCATTCTGGATGAGCCTGTCAACTTTGGTGAGGAAGCGGATGCTTGCTGTTGTTGCTTCTTGCCTCAGTGTTCTTTTTAGTGTTTCTCATTTTCTTTTGTCCCCGTTCCCTTTTGAGGGCTTGCTTTCTTTGAAATTCTCTTGTTGTATTGTCTCATAACAAGGCCAACATATGTCCACCTACAAAGTATGTCTCATAACAAGGCCAACATATGTCCACCTACAAAGTATGTCTCATAACAAGGCCAACATATGTCCACCTACAAAGTATGTCTCATAACAAGGCCAACATATGTCCACCTACAAAGTATGTCTCATAACAAGGCCAACATATGTCCACCTACAAAGTATGTCTCATAAGTCTTTTCCCTTAGTGAACTTTTCCACTCAGCAAGGGAATAACTGACTGCTATCTTCGCTTCTATTGTCAGTGATCTTCTCAGTGTCTTATGAAGTCATCATTTTTTTCCCCCCCGTTATTTCAAACCCGAGGACTTATTTTATCATTCTCTGATTATTTCTTTTTGTCACGTGACGTTTATATGCCCATCTTCTTCCCTGATTCTTGATGATAATTTTGGTTGCATATCTTTTATTCGTCGTAAGAGATCTACGCACTTATGGACTTGTCTGATGTGCAATGAGGATGACCTGTCGACTAAACTAAAACTAAACTAAACACTAGTCTTGAATTTACACTCCAGTAAGACAAAACTAAATGCAGAAATTACAAAAAAATCATATTTCAGATGTTGTGCATGTGCAGACAAAGTCAATGATCCATTGGTGACTTTTCAGGTAAACTATAGCTGGTCAAGATACTAATTCTTGGAGCAAATTACTCTGACCAATCTAAAGAGTAGGGATTGAAAGAAAATTACAAACCTAGTCACCAAAGTGGCGGTAATTATAATGGATATATCTGGCCTTAACTCTAGGTTAATATGACTGATTCTAGCAGAGTTATCTGTCCTGAAAATACAAATTGTCTAATAACATCAAACTCAAATTGTATACATTTTGTTCCTAATTAAAATTTGTCAAATTATAAATCAAATTAAAGATGAAAAGCTGCCAAACACAAAAACATTAAGGCAGCATAAAACTATATGATTATAATGTTACAGAACCATCAGGAGTGCTAGTGCAGAGTTACAGTGCAAATATCACAGTTTTGCTATGAATTATTATATAACACAACATAATAAATGTCCTTTTCGGGGTTGACAATAACGAATATTACTAGCAAATGCTTCAAACATAGCAAGTGCTTAAGCGGGACTAAATCCAAAATATAAATAATTGTTTTATAGTTGATGGGAAACCTGCAAAAAAGTTCAAGATTAATATAGTTGGAAAACTGAAGCAAAGACAAACAAAGTTTATATCACCCCCATGGAGTGCTGAAATAAGAGAAATGGCCATACAGTCATTTATCTATTTATTTATCTCTTTGTCAGCTATTAAGAAAAAAGTAAAGAAATTAGAATCAGAATAGCTAAAGCAGCAATGTCTTTCAGAAGCCTTGAAAAGTTGTGGAAATCAAAACTCATCAGCACAAACACAAAACTTAGACTATTCAACTCAAATGTACTGTCAACCCTTGCGTTTGTGTGTGGAAGCTGGAAAACAACAAGAGACATAGAAACAAAGTTGAATGCATTCGAAAATAAATGTCTAAGGAAAATACTTGGTATAGCATAGAATGAATTAAAAACAAACGAGGAAATTAGAGAAATCGTCAATCAACCGCTAATATCTTCAGCAATAAAGAAAAGACGATGGTCATATGTTGGACGTGTGATGAGGAGAGATAATAACCAAATAGCAAAGCAAGCCCTCATGTGGGAAACAACAGGTAAGAGGAAAAGAGGAAGACCCAGAGAGACACTGAGAAGAACACTGATGAGAGAGGCAAGAGCAGTAGGAATCGGATCTCTCAATGAGATAGAGCTGCTTGCACAGAACAGAGACAAATGGCGAGATTTGATAAAATATCTTTACAAGAATTGAAAACTGCTAGAACAAAAATTTACATAAGAGAAGGAGTATCTTGGTCTACGCCCTATGGGCCGGCTACGGCTCGAAAGGTCAGCTATAGTGCTGAAATAAGAGAAATGGCCATACAATCATTTATCTCATCAGCTATTAAGAAAGGAAGATGAACATATGTTGGGCATGCGTTTAGAAGAAATGACCACATGTTGTGCTACCAATGCCAGACCTGGGACCCTAGATGCAAGAACAAGAAGAAAAATAACCTCCACCGAGATGAAATGTGTTAGACGAATGACAGGAAACAGTCTGAGAGACAAGATTAGAAATGAAGAACTGAGAAAAAAGCTAGGAATAACCCCTGCTACAGAATATATAAAGAAACAACAGATAAAATGGTTTGGCCACGTGACAAGGCAGAGTAATCGAAACACAACACAACGAGCCTTCAGTAAACATTGCAAGAACACCAGCCTCAAGGGTCGACTGTGAAAAAGATGGATTGACGGAATATTGGAAACACTAGGAAACATAACAGCAGCAGAAGCGAACAGAAGAGCAAAAGACTGCAAATTATCCCCTCGATGCTGAAAGGCAAATGAGGAAGGAAAGAAGAAAACCACAAAAAAACTACTAAGCAGCTCTCAAATAAGAAACATCTGGTCAAAGATAAAAGAGAACAACCTCGAGAAACACTGAAAAGAGCTCTAACAAAAGAGGCAAGGTTGACAGGCATTGTCTCCTCATTTTGGAAATTAGCTCTCTTTTTGCTTTGACCTCTTTCAGAACGTTTTCATTACTCTTCTTAGCTGTCCATGGTATTCTCAACATTCTTTTGTAAAACCAAATTTCTACAGCCTCCAGTGATATTCTTGTCTGTTGTCCTATTGTCCATGATTCACATCCATATGCTAAAACTGGCTCTACATAACATTTAAGAAAACTCTTTCTTGTTTCTATTGTCAAAAATGGATTGCACAGTATCTTCCTCATTTTTTTTGGAAAGCTACTTTTGCCTGAGCCATTCTGCATCTCATCTCTGTTGTACATCTACCATCTCACCTCTGTTGTACCATTCAGTTTTCATTGCATTCAATATCTTTGTTGTTGTTAGAACTATTAAGGCAATGCTGGGTTTGGTAGCGAGCAACCCTGTACATTATAGGACATCCTTTACTTTGCCTCTATTACTAATTGCTTCATGTGCTACATTTATTAGATGTTGCTTCCTAAATACATCATCATCGAGTGCCATCTCCGCAACAAAGGTTGGCTACCATGGAGCACCATTCTGCTCTGTCTCTTGCTTTGATGGCGCAGGTTGTCATAGGATGGTTTGTCCATCTTTTGATGTTACTCATCCATGTTAGTCTTAGTCTGCCTCTTTTACCTTGTATTTTCCCCGCCAGGATTACTTTTAGTAGGCTGTTGTGTCTTTTAACATGGCATAAAAATCGCATTTGTCTTATTTGAACTGTGTTCAATAGTTCTCTTTTCATTTTTAGTTGTTTTAAGACTTCATCGTTTGTTTTCTTTTCCTTCCATCCAATTCTACCTATTCTTCCATATATCCACATTTCAAAGGCTTCAATTCCTAAATACATTTTATAAATTATCAGTTTTTTTTCTGTGCATGAAATTTGAGACATTATTTCCTGTGCAACAGCTCGTAAAACATTGTTCTTTTTGTGTGCAACAATTTTAAGATATCATCATGCAACAATTATAAGATATTCTCTCTTTGTGCAATATTTTGAGTATCATTTTTTGCAACAATTCAAAGATATTTCTTCTGTATGCACAAATTAAACATAAAAGTTTTATTTGAGAAAGAAATTAAAGCAATATTTCTCTGACATTCTATCTGTGTCAAAACTGTAAAACATTTCTTTACAACAATTATGAAACATATTTTTATCATTGCTCATATTTTTTACTCATTAACTCTTTCCGTACGTTTCGCTGCACTGTGCACCATGCAGATTTCAGCTGCATATGTTTTGTCACATAGTGTGCCACACTCAATTTGATTAGTGTGAACCGTCATCAAACCATATTCTTTTTACATGTCTTTTATCATCATGGTATTGGAGAAATCTAATTCATTGTTCATTTATCTAAAAATTCATATATAATATGTTATATGTTAGATAAAAATAAATATGTAGATTGACTCTTAAAATCAAGAAAAATTTTGTCTCTGAAATCTCTTCCATTGCATTGATAAAAAGCTTCCATACAGAAAGATTTAATTCTTCTTGTGAAATAAATCTTTGAGAAAATATCTTCATGTCCAATATTTATGACACTATATTAATACACATATTTTTTTTTTAGAAATAATCTCTATCAGCATCAATGAGACAATATAATGTCTGCAATACATTTGAGACATTTCTCTGACTTTTGGAATATTTCTAAGACAAGTCAGAACAGAATTATTAAAAATAAAGTAAAATGGTATTAAAACAATAAAAAAAAAGATAACAATTACAAGAGGTTACAAATTATGACTGACAACAAACTGTTAAATCTGTTTGTACAGACTTCAACTACAGGGTGTTTTTAAAGTCGCAGTGCAGTGAATTTATACTCTCTAAAGAAAAAACGTCACCAGAAATGCGGTTAACTAATGCGTCACACAAATTGTAAAATAAATGGTATTATTCAAATATACTTGACTGCTATCGGCGAGCTTATAATGGGTAATGTTGGTATTAACACAATAAAGTTGTGCCTAAAGCATATGTTGAAAATGTCCACCATGGGCCTCAAGACATGTCGTGATTCGTCTTTCCATATTTGCCAAAACCTTCAGGATAATGTCTGGTGATATTTGTTTAATCTTGTCTACTATTTCAGTCTTTAGGTCATTAATTGTCTGCGGATTATTTTCATAAACTTTCCCCTTCAATGCCCCCCACAGATAATAATCTGGGGGTGTTAGATCTGGTGAACGAGCAGGCCAGATTCCACGTGAAATAATGTGATTTGCAAATATGCTTTCTAAATAATTGAGTGTTGTTGTGGCTGTGTGTGCTGTTGCCCCATCCTGCTGAAACCAGGATTCCATAATTTCCCGTTCTGTAAGGTGTGCTATGAACGGTTCCAGAATTAAAGTACGGTAACGTTCTGCATTTATTGTTTCATTAAAAAATATAGGTCCTATTATCCGCATACGACTTATAGCGCACCACACTCCGACTTTTTGATCGTAAAGCGGCACTTGATGAAATTCATGGGGGTTTTCACTGCTCCACAGCCGATTGTTCTGACTGTTCACATAACCGGATAAATGAAACCAGGCCTCATCAGTGAAAAAAGTGACGTCAAGGATGGCAGCGCCATGTTCATAAATAAAATTCTGAAACCACATGCAGTAGTTTAAACGGGATTCATAATCTCTTTCTTGGAGTTGAGACACTTCAGTTAATTTGTATGGACGATAGTGTAGTTCACTTCTTAAAACCTTGTGAACAGAACTCTTAGATATTTGCACCTGTTGAGACAAGTGGTTTAAAGATGCATTTGGACTCATTGTAATTCTGTCTTGGAGTTCCATAATTTGGTCTTGTGAAATTGAAGGTCTTCCAGATCGGTAAGCATCTACCACACTACCGGTTTCACGAAACTTTTTGATCAATTTTGTAACAGAATTTCGGTGAGGGACTTGTGAGTCTGGAAATTTCCTCACGAATTGTCTAATGACCTCATCCGTATATTTACCGCCATTACGAAAGACATGCTCAAACAGAAATACCCTGTTTTCAATCGTCAACACCATTTCCTTCAAGCAATGAGACAGTGAAAGTAGCGTAGTGCCCGTCCTTTACGTAAATAAAACCTTAAAGGAAGCAGCGGTTTGTTCATAAATGTGGTTTATAAAATTGTGGTACGTAGATGATGATTACATCATTTACTGAATATTAGAAATATTCACTGCACTGCGACTTTACAAACACCCTGTATAATCTTATGTACATGGCAACACTAGCTCAGGCCACCTTGATGACCTTCTTCTTAATTTGTATAGCAAGTTGTGTTGTACTGTGTTATGCTCCATGTGGTTCAGTGCATTCGTCTTCAGTTATTTAGACTGTCTTCCTAGCTCTATTCTGATCAAAGGTTATCTGTGTGATCTTCTATCGCTTTAACCTCTTCTGTAGCAAGGCCTCCTTTTAATGTTCGTCGTACTGAAAGATAAATAAAGAATTTTGGGTAATTTCCTAGTTTAAGCACATAAATTATCTCAGCAAAATGAGTGATCTCCACTTAGTTGACATCACAACAAAACTACAGTGGTTATTAGATACTAAAGAATATATCTATGTTCATCACTAACTAAAGGGAATAAACAACACACACACAGATATGTAAGTAAATAAAATGAGCCCTACAGAGCTAACAAATAATTAAGAATCTAAAACAAAATAATTTCTAATTAGAATGAGAAATCATGAAGGTAAATGTAAAGGTAAAGTATGAGACTTGAACCGGCATCTTAGCACGCGAGTTTCCACACATATGTGCTCGGCCGCCTATCCAGAAATGTTCGGATATTTCTGTATAGTGTTGCCACAAGCATCGAAACTCAGATGCAAGGCAACATTCCTCACCTTCCCAGGGTAATACCCTGGTACCCATTTCTGCCAATGGCTGGGTCGACCGTGGGGGTATTTTTTTGTTTTTTCCAACCACGAGTAGAATTCACACTGCTCCCAGCGGGAATCGAACACGAGTTGTCCACCCGTCGGTTGTCCAGTCGGGTGGTTTTCCCAACTCGGGTACCGAGGCCCCCGAGAAAAATAATGAATATCATGTCAAGATGGGAAATGTCAGACTGGAGTATTATTTAGGAAATAAAAGAAGACTTGCCAACCAACATATTTACCAATGTCATTTCTCATTATATGTTGCGGGATATACCTAGGAGATTTGAGCTCTTATGGACTTGCCTGGTGTGCAATGAGGGTGACTTGTTGACTAAACTAAACATCTTTCTCTCCAAATGTGCCATCATCATCATCATCATGCTCCATGCATGCTGGCGTAGATGATCATGTCTCTCTACAACTTTCGATCTCGACAGTTTTTTATCATTTCTGTTGTTGACCTTCTGCCAAGCCATTCTCTTAAGCTGTCTGGTATCTTTTCTCTTTGCTTCCCTCTATCTATTCATCCCTCAATTTTCCCAGTTGTTACAATATATTCCAGTTGTTCTCTTCTCATTACATGACCAAAAAATGATGATTGTTTCTTCCTAATATTGGAAATTAGCTCTCTTTTTGCATTGGTCTCTTTCAAAACATTTTCATCTCTTCTTAGCCAAAAGTGCAATAGAACAAAATGAAAAAAAAGGGACACTACCACCATATTCTCCTTGTGCCTAACAGAGAGTGGAAGGAACTTTTACTTTATTTTTTTTTCCAAGTTACATGGAGATGGTGGCTCTATTAAATAAACATCTTCTTCCTCTTTTTCTTCTTCTCACTTACTGCCTGTTTTGTAATATCCACACAAGAAATCCAGTTCTCCCAATATATGTTGCTGTATTTTTTAAACACAAAACTTAGGCTATTCAAATCAAATGTACTATCAACCCTTACGTATGCGTGTGAAAGCTGGAAAACAACAAGAGATATAGAAACAAAGTTGAACGCATTCGAAAATAAATGTCTAAGGAAAATACTTGGTATAGCATGGAACGAATTCAAAACAAATGAGGAAATTAGAGAAATCGCCAATCAACCACTAATATCTTCAGTAATAAAGAAAAGACGATGGTCATACGTTGGACATGTGATGAGAAGAGATAATAACCGAATAGCAAAGCAAGCCCTCATATGGGAAACAACAGGTAAAAGAAAAAGAGGAAGACCCAGGGAGACACTGAGAAGAACATTGATGAGAGAGGAAAGAGCAGCAGGAGTCGGCTCCCTCAATGAGATAGAACTGCTTGCACAGAACAGAGACAGATGGCGAGATTTGATAAAATATCTTTAAAAGAAAACTGCTAGAACAAAAAAATCCATATAGGAGAAGGTGTATCTTGGTCTACGCCCTATGGGCCGGTTACGGCTCGAAAGGTCAATAGATAGATAGATAGATTTGAGAGCTCTTTAATGCCAGTAAACAGTTTAGTGTTGAAATTATTCTGTGGGCCAATGGTCAGTGAATAGTTGGCTACTAACTAACTAACTACTAAAGAGTCCCGTCATGCCAAGTGGTGTATAGGTATTATGCTGTTAGTGACCATATATTACTCATGGTAGGAATAAAACCCTGCCAAGAATATATAGAACAACAACAACTTAAAAGATTTGGCCACCTGGTCACAATGAATCTTCACCAATCACCATCAAGGGCGTTCTTCTAAAAAATGCATGGAAAAAGACCAAGAGGAAGACCGAGAAGAAGATGGATAGATGCAGTGATAGAGACATGTAACAACAAAGGAAAATCACAAATTCAGACAATTCGAGCAGCACAAGAATGACAAATGATATAACCATGATACCTTTTCGATACCAGTGAAAAGAGAAAAGAAGAAGAAGAAAACCATATATTTTGCAGACCTTCGGCACATGATTTTTGGGGTAATGTGGTCGGTATTACGCCCGTGCCGCTTTACTTTCCCAGAAAAAAATCTGGTACCCAATAAAGGCTTTCACGTGAACGTGAAAGCCGTCGGTTGGGATCGAACCCTACCTCTTGTCCTTTGTAGTCCAGTTCACTAACCACTGAGCTATCATGGCTCCCAATAGTTGGCTAAATATCTGATAATTCTTCTTTCTGGTACAGTGCAGGAGGTTGCTACCTGGGAGTCGTGACACAGGTGGGCCCATCTTCCCTAGAGTGTCATAAAGCTAAAGGAGTGAATCACTGGCTTGATGGGAGGTCAGCTTCTGATGTTCAGATTGTCTCCTGCCGTAAAGCTCTGTATATAAAATGTTTCCTATTATTACTATTATACTCTGTGTACAATGGAATGAATTCAGTACAATGGAATGAATTCAAGACCAATAATGAGATAAGAGAAATGGCCATGCAATCTCCTCTACAATTAGGAAGAGAAGATGGACATATATTGGACATGTGTTAAGAAGAGACAACAAAAGAATTCCAAAACAGGCTCTTCTATGGGAAACATCAAGATACAGAAAAAGAGGAAGACCTAGATCTCACTATCTAGGTAGAGAGCTAGACATCAGATCTCACTATCTAGAGAGAGCTAGACATTAGATCTCACTATCTAGAGAGAGCTAGACATTAGATCTCACTATCTAGAGAGAGCTAGACATTAGATCTCACTATCTAGAGAGAGCTAGACATTAGATCTCACTATCTAGAGAGAGCTAGACATTAGATCTCACTATCTAGAGAGAGCTAGACATCAGATCTCACTATCTAGAGAGAGCTAGACATTAGATCTCACTATCTAGAGAGAGCTAGACATTAGATCTCACTATCCAGAGAGAGCTAGACATTAGATCTCACTATCTAGAGAGAGCTAGACATTAGATCTCACTATCTAGAGAGAGCTAGACATTAGATCTCACTATCCAGAGAGAGCTAGACATTAGATCTCACTATCTAGAGAGAGCTAGACATTAGATCTCACTATCCAGAGAGAGCTAGACATTAGATCTCACTATCCAGAGAGAGCTAGACATTAGATCTCACTATCTAGAGAGAGCTAGACATCAGATCTCACTATCCAGAGAGAGCTAGACATTAGATCTCACTATCCAGAGAGAGCTAGACATTAGATCTCACTATCTAGAGAGAGCTAGACATTAGATCTCACTATCTAGAGAGAGCTAGACATTAGATCTCACTATCTAGAGAGAGCTAGACATTAGATCTCACTATCTAGAGAGAGCTAGACATTAGATCTCACTATCTAGAGAGAGCTAGACATTAGATCTCACTATCTAGAGAGAGCTAGACATTAGATCTCACTATCTAGAGAGAGCTAGACATTAGATCTCACTATCTAGAGAGAGCTAGACATTAGATCTCACTATCTAGAGAGAGCTAGACATTAGATCTCACTATCCAGAGAGAGCTAGACATTAGATCTCACTATCTAGAGAGAGCTAGACATTAGATCTCACTATCTAGAGAGAGCTAGACATTAGATCTCACTATCTAGAGAGAGCTAGACATTAGATCTCACTATCTAGAGAGAGCTAGACATTAGATCTCACTATCTAGAGAGAGCTAGACATTAGATCTCACTATCTAGAGAGAGCTAGACATTAGATCTCACTATCTAGAGAGAGCTAGACATCAGATCTCACTATCCAGAGAGAGCTAGACACTAGATCTCACTATCCAGAGAGAGCTAGACATCAGATCTCACTATCCAGAGAGAGCTAGTCACCAGATCTCACTATCCAGAGAGAGCTAGACACTAGATCTCACTATCCAGAGAGGGCCAAACATCAGATCTCACTATCCAGAGAGAGCTAGACATCAGATCTAACTATCCAGAGAGAGCTAGACACTAGATCTCACTATCCAGAGAGAGCTAGACATCAGATCTCACTATCCAGAGAGAGCTAGTCACCAGATCTCACTATCCAGAGAGAGCCAAACATCAGATCTCACTATCCAGAGAGAGCTAGACACTAGATCTCACTATCCAGAGAGAGCTAAACACTAGATCTCACTATCCAGAGAGAGCTAGACATCAGATCTCACTATCCAGAGAGAGCTAGACACTAGATCTCACTATCCAGAGAGAGCTAGACACTAGATCTCACTATCCAGAGAGAGCTAGACACTAGATCTCACTATCCAGAGAGGGCCAAACATCAGATCTCACTATCCAGAGAGAGCTAGACATCAGATCTCACTATCCAGAGAGAGCTAGACACTAGATCTCACTATCCAGAGAGAGCTAGACACTAGATCTCATTATCCAGAGAGAGCTAGACACTAGATCTCACTATCCAGAGAGAGCTAGACATCAGATCTCACTATCCAGAGAGAGCTAGACACTAGATCTCACTATCCAGAGAGAGCTAGAAACTAGATCTCACTATCCAGAGAGGGCCAAACATCAGATCTCACTATCCAGAGAGAGCTAGACATCAGATCTCACTATCCAGAGAGGGCTAAACAACAGATCTCACTATCCAGAGAGGGCCAAACATCAGATCTCACTATCCAGAGACTTTGGGGAGGGCGGGCAAAGTCAAGAGGAATACACAGATTTATTACTTTTAATCTCAGGATTTGAATGAAAACTTACATGACTTGCGATGATGCCGTGCCCTCTTCCGCTCCCGTGGTGTGCGTACATTTGCTGTTGTTGCAGTTCTTACACAGGCTTCAAGAATCTCATCTTCACCCATATCAGAGTCTGTGGCCATTGCACCAACTGGTGCCACTGACCTAGAATCTATGGATTTAATTATCAAGTATTAGACACATTAGATGATCATTTGCATACAATTTATTATTAAGAAAGCAAACAAAACTCCATAATGCTGTAGCTGTAACAACAAAGTTGAAATAAATAAAAGTGATGATATCAAAGGAGGAATCTAAGATCAGCTGGTCACATGATATGAAACAATGGGCTGTTCTTATATTCTCATATATAGAAACATCATCAATGTATCATACTTTGTACTCCAGTCATTTTCAAGATTACTAAGGAAGATCTCTTTTCATTGCATGAACTGTAGATGGGAATTTGAAAAAAATCATTTTATATTTTAATGGTAACAAAATTTTCCTTTCTAAAGTTTGTACCGTACAGTGGCATACAGCCAGATATTGTTGCTTTGAAGCTGCCAAGGGTTTTATTACCTGATGAAGTTGAACACGGAACTTTATTTTATCATCCATTTTTAGTAAGACTAGCCAGATCTCACCTACCTTGGAATCAAGGCTGGTCTAGTCTGGCCAAGTGAGTAGCGATTGAGTGGGAAAGCAGCCAGGCACTAAAAAAAAACGCTGTGCTGAAGACGAATTTGTAGGGACGAAAGGCACAAATTAAACGACACAACACCTCTATGTCCACTTCATGTATTTCCAAGGGCTTCTGATTATTATTTTATTTTTGCATTTACCAGCTTTCAGCTCTGGTAAAGTCTCTAAAGGCTAGGAACTGAGTTTTGTGTTACCTTAATTAACCATACAGAGGTAATGGTAACAACAAAGAAAAAGACATCACCTCAGTGCAAAATAAAGACAAGTAAAACAATATTAAAACAGGTAAATGAATTTAAATATTTGGGAACTTTGTTAACCTCAGACGGAAGATGTACAAAAGAGGTGAGATGCAGAATGGTTCAGACAAAAGCAGCTTTCCAAAAAATGAGGAAGATACTAAGCAATCCATTTTTGACAAAAGAAACAAGAAAAAGAGTTCTTAAATGTTATATAGATCCAGTCTTAACATATGGATGCGAATCATGGACTATAGGACAACAGACAAGAATATCACTGGAGTCTGTAAAAATGTGGTTTTACAGAAGAATGTTGAGAGTACCATGGACAGCTAAGAAGAGTAATGAAAAAGTTCTGAAACAGGTCAAAGCAAAAAGAGAACTAATTTCCAATATTAGGAAGAGACAATCATCATTTTTTGGCCATGTAATGAGAAGAGAACAACTGGAATATATTGTAATAACTGGAAAAATTGAGGGACGAAGAGATAGAGGGAAGCAAAGAGAAAAAATACCAGACAGCTTAAGAGAATGGCTTGGCAGAAAGTCAACAACAGAAATGATAAATAACTATAGAGGTAGAAAGTTGTGGAGAGACATGATCACCCTCGCCAGCAGGCCCGGTACTTGATGATGATGACCCTGAAAACAGCAAAAAAGCAACAACACAACAATTCCTCAACAAATCTGAAAAAGGAATGATCAAAATGGATGTCTATTGATCTATGTGTCAGTTCTAATTTTTGCATGTGAGCTATAAGCCATGAAAACAGCTAACCACTTTACTGTGGAGTACAATTTTTGAAAACTAAAAAGTTGAAATTTAAAAATAATTAACTAAAGCTTATTTTGTTTTCTTATATTATTACAAGCATAATGCTTTATGTTGTTGAATATTCTTGACTTGTTAAGTTATATTTGTTTACAGATTTATTGATCTGAAAAATGATATTTAAATATATCTGTTTACCTGGCCTTAACCCTACCAAACCGCTGTACCTAGTTTTTGGTAATTTCTAAATCTACCACTATACCCCTGCACCTAATTTTAGGTACTTTGCCTAGTATGTGAATAAAATGTGTCACAAACTAAAAATAACCAACCAATTGTGGTCAAACCTCATAGTTAGTCATTGCAAATGTCTGCCCCCATGTGTTTGAATTGACTTTGCGTGGTTTGACATGAAAAAATTCTGAAAAATCACAATGAAACGAGTGGCTGATGAACCAAGCACATCAACGGGAAAGTGAAGTAGATCTAGGCTTTTCACATTCCAACAGGTGATCAATATTTTGGTTGATTCAGACTCTGAGAAGTCAGATTTTCATAAAGAATATGTTTCCAGTTCAAGTGACAGAGACAGTGAGAGCTCAAGTGATGAGAAGAATCTTGAATCTTATATATTCCCCTACAGAAAAGACAATCTGCTGCCTTGCAGGAAGATTGGGGACAATCAAAGGCTAAGGAAAGCAAACCTGAATAAAATGCTGGCTGAAATTGGATGCACTGGGCCACTGGCGCAGAGCACAGTGCAATGTTTTAACAGGTATTCAATCAAAGTGGATCTAACAGACTCTAATTGGAGGAGCATAAGCGCCTGCAACCCCCGGTCGCAATAGCAGGGTCGGCACACCATTAGCCGACCAAGATCTAGCAGTTCTACCTCCTCGTAGTCTCCCCTGGAAACAGTCTGCGTCAAGCCAGACTGGCTAACAGAAGCTTGGATCGCCGTGTTCCCTGTAGTGGTGACTGTTGCTGATATAGAGGATACTCACTAGATACTCAAAATAGGAAATTAAAAAAAAAAGTCACTACCCTGTGTTCCAGAGCGTGGTCAGCTTCTGAATGAACTAAAATAAGACGGCGGGATGACCAACTATATATCTCACTGACCAGGCAGTCAGGCAAGAAGATGGTGGAAGGTAGAATATTGGTGTTAGATAAAAGATAGACCTATTTTCTACACATGTTCCATCTTATTCTAACCACTTGTTTGCATGTAACTAACATTTTTCTATATCATGTTGGTTTTTTTCTTTAATGCTCAGGAGCCCAGATATAGGAGACAGTTAGGTTCAGAGCTTCAAGTCTGGTAGGGTTAAGCACGATGTAGAAATTGTTCTGACACTGTGACCTTCCAGGCATGTTGTAAGAGGTGACTAAGGAGGTTGATCGATGGCTTGACAAGCTGTCATTGTAAAAAGTATTGTTATGGAAACAGCACCATATATTTTAGAGCAGTGATCTCTGCAATATGTGCCATTTTGGCACGCAAGGTTTCTGTTTTTGAGATTGTGGTTCTGCCCTATGTGCCGTCTTCGGCTCGAAAGGGCAATAGATAGATAGATAGATGTATATAAAACAATAATACAATGCTGAATCAGTCCTGGAGGAATAGTTGAACTGCTGGGCCACATTAAAGAAAGGGTGATCACATTTAAAACATCAAGCAAAGCTGACTCTCAAGATTCTTCAACAAGTACAAACACTGCATCACTTAAGAAAATAATACTATTTTCTAATTTGTTTCTTGTTTAGTATTTGTGATTCTAAAGATGGCACAAGTCAGCTCATAACTTCAACATTTACAGCTTTCCATGACGAGGTGCTATTCTGCGTTACTCCCCTTGCTTGCTATATACATCATCATCATTGAGTGCCGTTTCCGCATCGAAGGTTGGCTACAACGACACCAGAAGTGAGTGCAGCCGAACTGTCCTTTGTCATATAGTTTCATCATTCATCGCAAACAATCGGAATATCAAAACATGATCCGGATGAAAAACACAGCTTTCAGTGTGCACAGAGCACTAAACTCAGTAGCTCCGGCAGCAAGCCAGACTTGGAATATGAGAGAACTGCAATAAGGAACAGTTTTCAGATTGAGCCTCAATGGTTCCTACTGTCTATCCGCCATATTGACCAGAAGTCAATATGTCATTGCCTATGTCTGTGATCACTTCAATGCTAAAATCTTCTAGTGGCTTTATAATCTCTAACTGTATGTTGTCAGGTCCTACTGCTTTTCCCTTTTTCATTGTTTTTATAGTTTTTACCACTTCCAATTTTAAGATTTTATAGTCTGACGTAAATTTTATATTTGGTTTCTTTGCCCATTCGTTATTTAATAATTCTGTTATATATTCCTGCCATCTATTGTTAATATCTCTATTGTCTGTTAGCATTTGTCCTGTTTTGTTTACAATACATTCACTTTCTGTGGCTTTTTTACTAATCATTCTCTTTATTTCTGTGTGCATCCCTCTGTTTGTTTATTTTCCATAGTTTCGATTTCTAGACATCTTTGACTGAACCACTTTTCTTTTGCCTTGCTATATTATAAGTTCTATACTATCATTAAATCA
This sequence comes from Megaustenia siamemsis, assembly GCA_032433765.1. Lineage (NCBI taxonomy): Eukaryota > Metazoa > Mollusca > Gastropoda > Stylommatophora > Ariophantidae > Megaustenia > Megaustenia siamemsis. Next base: position 32,805,148 of record JAVIAB010000025.1, on the reverse strand, counting down.
GTGGTTAGGAGAACTGGACTACAAAGGACAAGATCCTGATTGATGTCTTCTGGGTTCACCCAGCCATAAATGGGTACCAGATTTTTTTCTGGAAAAGTAAAGTGGCGCGGGCGTAATACTGACCACATTATCCCAAAAAATCATGTACCAAAGGTCTATAAAAATTATTGTCACTAACACCATATTCCCTATATGCCACTTGGCGTGACAGGGCTCTTTACTCTTTTTATTTACTATCATTAAATAAATTCTTCATCCCAACGTTGTGCTACCAATGCCAGACCTGGACCCTAGATGCAAGAACAATAAGAAAAATAACCTCTAAAGAGATGAAATATGTTAAAACAAATGACAGGAAACAGTCTGAGAGATAAGATCAGAAATGAAGAACTGAGAAAAAAGCTAGGAATAGCCCCCGCCATAGAATATATAAGGAAACAACAGATAAAATGGTTTGGCCACGTAACAAGGCAGAAAGAACAAAACACAACACAACGAGCCTTCAACCAACGTTGTGAGAACATCAGACCCAAGGGTCGACCACGAAAAGATGGGTCGATGGAATATTAGAAGCACTAGGAAACATACCAGCAGCAGAGGCGAAAAGAAGAGCAAAAGACCAAAAATTATATCTCCCCTCGATGCTGAAAGGCAGATGAGGAAGGAAAGAAGAAGAAGAAAATTAAATAAATAAACTATTTTTACGGCATTATCCCGTATCTGGGGTCTGGTGTTTGACTTATGGGGCTGGAAAATAAAAGCAACATATAAATATATCATGAATGTAATAATAATGCTTAACAATTATAAAATTATTATAATTTTATCTCTCCAAATAATTGATGTGTAAGAATTTTTTTTGTTTTATAAGGATTTTTGGAGGTCTGGTGTATCAAATTGACAATAACCAAGAGACAGAGATAGATATAAGGTGTAACAAAGCATGCCAAGTTATAGGCCAAGTATCAACACTATTGAAAAACAAAGCAATAACTACGGAAAAAAAAAGAGCAATATACAAATCAATTTTTCTACCAACTCTGAGTTATCAGTGCCAGAATTGGACGCTGGGCTCTAGAACAATAAGAAAAATAACGACTGCCGAAATGAAATCTGTCAGAAGAATGACAGGAAACAGCTTAAGGGACAGAGTAAGAAACACTGACCTGAGGAAGAAACTCAAAATTGAACCAGTCATCGAATACATAAAGAAACAACAGATAAATTGGTTCGGCCACATAACAAGACAAAAAGAACTAACAATGACTCAAAGAGCCATAAATAAACGCTATGAAAACGCCAGATTAAGAGGAAGACCGAGAAAGAGATGGATAAAGGGAATACTAGAGTCAATAGGAGGAATAACATCAGAAGAGGCCATCAGAAGAGCAAAGAATCGTAGATTGTTTCTCCCCTCGACGCCAATGGCAGCAGAGGAAGGAAAGAAGAAGAAGAAGAAAGAAGGTGTATCAAATATTAAGTCTACGGTCCGGTACATAATTGGAAAAATGCTCAGCAACTACATACCTAGCTTTCTACGACTCCTATGGCCAGGTAAGCCCAATTCTTCCGCAGTGGTATACCCATTTCTGAGAACTGCACTCAAGGCATCATCAGTCCCTTTGTCTTTGCTTCGAAAGTTTTCAGTCTGTAGAAACACATTAAACAGATTAAGATGATATCCCACAGAATCACTACAACTGAAAAGTGTAGAGTCTCTAACCCTCTTCATTATCATCGTCATCAAATGCCGTGCTTACTGGGATATGTGACTAATTTCTCTCCACAACTTTCTATCTCTACAGTTGTTATCAATACTTATGTTCACTTCTTTTTAAACCATTCTCTTAAACTGTGTGATATCTTCTCTTTCTGTAACTTTCTCTCTCTTTTCATCCTTCATTTTTTTTTCTACTTCTAACATTGTATTTCAGCTGTTCTTAGAGTTCAAGTTTCATGCTAGTGTGCGACTGTATTTAAGTGACTGCCCCTAATTTTGGATTGAGGATGGATAACTCTCTCTCTCTCTCTTTAACTTCTGGACTGATTTTGTTTTGTACTCTTCGCATGATGATTCTTAGTAACATCTCAGACATGTGACTCATAAGGCTTATTATATGATGATCATTGCATTCCATCGCACCAGATTTCTTTAGTAGAGCTATGAATAATAGTTTTAGCAGGTTGTCTGGTATATAACCATTGTTGTAGATATCATTCAATATTTTTTAAATTATTTCTATTCCAGAATCACCCATGGCTTCAATCTCTTCTTTGGTTATATTATCTGGTCCAGGAGCATTTCCTGCTTTCATATTGTGCAGGGCATCTTCCACTTCTTCTTTGAGTATATCTGGTCTTTCCCCATTATCCTTAATATTTAATTCTATTCAAATATCTGTTCCATCATTATAAAGATCTTTAATGTACTCAGTCCATCGTTCCCTTATGGTTTCTTGTTCATCAACAGTTCTCCTTCCTTTGATCTTAAACATCTAGTTTTTTATTGCATTTTTCTTCCTGTTAATTCCTCAATTTGTTTGTATATAGCTTTAGCATCTCCTTTTTTTTGCATTTCAATCTCTTTGCATCTCTCTTTTAGCCATGCTTCTTTTGCTTCCTTGCATTTTATTACAATTTCTTTATTTAATCTTTTATACTCATCTTTATTTTCTTTATTTCTTCTTCTTGTATCCATTAGCTGCGAAATGTCATCTGTCATCCATTTCTTTCTTGAATTTGTCCTCATTGGTGGTATGAACTCTTTTGATGTTTGTTGTATTGACACTCTTAGCATTTCCCACTGTTCATCAATGCTTTGCACCTTTTCTATTGAATTATATCTGTACTGAATTGTGATGTTATATTTGTCTTGTAACCTCTTGTCTGATTAGTATTAGAACAATGGCACCAGTGTGTGTGTGTAAAAAATAAAAAAGTAAAGTACCCCCGTCACGCCAAGTGGATTATAGGGAATATGGTGTTAGTGACCATAAATTTTACAGACCTTTGGCACATGATTTTTGGGGTAATATGGTCGGTATTACGCCCATGTCGCTTTACTTTCCCAGAAAAAAATCCGGTACCCATTAAAGGCTGGGTAAACCTGGAAGCCGTTGGTTGGGATCGAACCCTACCTCTTGTCCTTTGTAGTCCAGTTCACTTACCACTGAGCTATCGAGGCTCCCAGTGTGTGTGTATATATATATATACATGTATATACACACATGTGTGGCATTGTGCAAACTAGATGTTTTTTTCTTTCATGACCTACACCAGTGCTTTTAAATTCCTGCTTCTGAGCTGAAACCAACTTCAATATTTTTGTTATCTTGTGATAATGAATGATTTGCTACATATTGCTGGTTTCAACTGTTATTACAACATCTGGGCCTGGCAATCCTCATATCTATCTACTGTCCTTTCAAGCCGAAGATGGCACATAGGGTAGAACCAATCTCAAAAACAGAAACCTTGCGTGCCAAAATGGTGCATATTATGGAGATCACCGCTTCTAAAATCTATGGCTCTGTTTCCATAACAATACTTTTTATAATGACAGCTTGTCAAGCCATCGATCAACCTCCTTAGTCGCCTCTTACGACATGCTTGGAAGGTCACAGTGTCACTATTCAATCCTCATATGCACCAGCATTTATCATCAGAGTTGAGCCTATCTCATTGAATCAGTGACATGCTTCAGTTTTAAGTCAACAGAAAACACTCCCAAAACCAATTTGTGTTAAATCACATTGATGCCAGGAGCCGCGATAGCTCAGCAGTAGTCAACTGGACTACAAAGGACAAGGGGTAGGATTTGATCCCAATCGATGGCTTCGGGTTCACCCAGCCTTAAATGGGTACCGGATTTTTTCTGGGAAAGTAAAGCGGCTTTTCTGGGAAAGTAAAGCGGCACGGGCATAATACCGACCACATTACCCCAAAAATTATGTGCTGAAGGTCTGTAAAATTTATGGTCACTAACACCATATTCCCTATACGTCACTTGGCGTTACGGGGGTACTTTACTTTTTTTACTTACATTGATGCCTATAATGTGAAAGTTGACTCTCAGAGATGGCAGTGTCTAGGCAAATGTTTGGGAATAATGTCATTGTTTGTGGTATAGCAAATCTAAAGGCAAAGCACAAAACATGGTAAAACATTTCTTAAAAAAAAAAATAAAAATAAAAGTGTAAAGCTTGAAGATGCACTTGAGGATCATCATCATCAAGTACCGGGCCTGCTGGCGAAGGTGATCATGTCTCTCCACAACTTTCGATCTCGGCAGCTATTTATCATTTCTGTTGTTGACCTTCTGCCAAGCCATTCTCTTAAGCTGTCTATTATTTTTTCTCTTTGCCTCCCTCTATCTCTTCGTCCCTCAATTTTTCCAGTTGTTACAATATATTCCAGCTGTTCTCTTCTCATTACATGGCCAAAAAATTATGATTGTTTCTTCCTAATATTGGAAATTAGCTCTCTTTTTGCTTTGACCTCTCACAGAACATCTTCATTACTCTTCTTAGCTGTCCATGGTACTCTCAAGATTCCTCTGTAAAACCACATTTCTACAGACTCCAGTGATATTATCTACATATCTATCTTCAGTCATTCTATTATAATGAAGAACTATCATCTTGAACAATATTAAAACAGATAAATGAATTTAAATATATGGGAACTTTGTTAACCTCAGACGGAAGATGTACAACTGAGGTGAGATGCAGAATGGCTCAGGCAAAAACAGCTTTCCAAAAAATGAGGAAGATACTATGCAATCCATTTTTGACAATAGAAACAAGAAAAAAAGTTCTTAAATGTTATGTAGAGCCAGTCTTAACATATGGATGTGAATCATGGACAACAGGACAACAGACAAGAAAATCACTGGAGTCTGTAGAAATGCGGTTTTACAGAAGAATGTTGAGAATACCATGGACAGCTAAGAAGAGTAATAAAAACATTCTGAAAGATGCCAAAGCAAAAAGAGAGCTAATTTCCAATATTAGGAAGAAACAATCATCATTTTGTGGCCATGTAATGAGAAGGGAACAACTGGAATATATTGTAACAACTGGAAAAATTGAGGGACGAAGAGATAGAGGGAAGCAAAGAGAAAAGATACCAGACAGCTTAAGAGGATGGCTTGGCAGAAGGTCAACAACAGAAATGATAAATAACTGTCGAGATCGAAAGTTGTGGAGAGACATGATCACCTACGCCAGTAGGCCCGGTACTTGATGATGATGATCATCATCTTGAGTAGGGAAATTTTCAGTGAGTTTATATTGTATCAGATATTTGGTTATCTTGGTTGGTAGTTGAACATGATGATGATGACTATGATTTCAGGATAACACAAGTCGAACACAAAAGACCCAGAGCAACCAGGTCGTACTAATTATACATTTTTTGAGGTTGCAAAATAGTTAACAATCAAGTTTAATCACATTATAAAACATCACATCATGTAAACAATGTAAACATGTAACTGTATTTCAACAATATCTCATCCCTAGCATGTTCTGGTTGTATGCTCTCCCATCTATATTCTCTGATATACTTCTAAGTGAGGCCAATTGTTTATAATCATTGGCAGCTATCGGTAATGAGACTGTAACAATTTGTACAGTGTTATTGTTCTTTTGTAAATTAGATTCTAACTCCTACGATCTAAGTCTAACTTTAAGTTTATCTTGTCAAATGGACCAGTTGTCCTGAGATGAGGACATCTCTCAACTTAGGAATATAGCAAGTGAGGTGCCCATTCTTATTTTCAGCCAGATCTACAGGAGACTGCTTGGATTTCTCTTTCTGGTGTTCATCTGATGGCTACTAGAGGAATGAACAGTACTCTCTGCCATCCACCCTTAAAAGGACATTAAGTGGGTGTAGATGTGTTGTGTTTATTTGTGCCTTCTGGCCCAACACATCAAACTTCAGTACAGTATTTTTGAGTACCAGGCTGCCCTACCTCTCTAATACCTACTTTCTTAACCAGACTGACTGGACTGATTAGTCTATTGGTGGAAGCACCACAAAGAGGTGGATTAAAAAATCCCATCCTTTTGATCTATCAAAACAGCTCTTGGAAATATGGGCAAACAGGCTCCTATACCACTTTGTAGTGAAGACACATCAGAGGAGTAAATTTGTGCAGATGCTCTACTGCTAAGTTTTAATGCATAGAACCTCATTTTATATAGAATAACATTTAATGAGTTGTAATTTTGCATAGAACTTCCGTTTCTAAGATGGTGGAACTAGTTCACATTCTCTCGATTGCTGCAGAAGTTGCATTTGGGGTCTGATTAATTTCGGCTCTCCATTGCATTTTTCTGCGTTAAAGTCTAAATGATGTTCTACATAACACATCTGCGAAGATGAAGCAGAGTAGTACGCTCGGCAATATTCCTTTTTGACAAATCAAGTGTTGTGAATGTGACCTTCCACCGTCTAGAATTGTTCTGCGGTTTACGTCACATTGAGTGCTGTTCAATGACCGTTGTTTGAATTGTTTGACGCAAGTCATTTACATGTTACAATTCATTATGTGGATTGCTCCGTCAAGTCAGTCGAAGTTTTATCTCTTTAGGGAATTTGTACGTGTTTCGTTTGTTGTAGGTTGCATTCACTAAAGTAATCAGGAATATATGGGCGCAGCCATTGTTGTGTGTGCTACGTCATCATAATGGCTCATCATATATCCCTAGACCGGCCATACGCTAAACTTACGGTCTGTTGTTTGATGTGCGACGAGGATAATCTGACGACTGTGTTTTATATGTTCGGAATTGGAGTCAAAAACGATGTCCTAACATCATCAAGCGTTATGCATTAAAAAAAATATGACGATCATCATTTTCAATGAGACATGAACTTCTGGTCAATATGGTGGATAGGTGGCAGGAACCATTGAAGGCCATGTATGAAAGTGCTCCTTGTTGCAATTTCCTCATATTCCAAGTCTGGCTTGTTGCAGGAACTACTGAGTTAGGTGCTCTGTGCACACCGTGAGCTGTGTGTTTCATCCGTTTTGATCATGTTTCGATATTTTAATTATTTACGATGAATGATGATATCGTATGGCAGGGAACAGTTGGCTGTGTTCACTTTCTGTGCGGTTTCACCTTATGTCTTTTGGCATGTGCTGAGACTGCTATGATGGGGACTACAGCTACCTTTCTTTGTTTGGGAGATGAGTTAGTAATTCGGATGATTCCACTGGCATGGGCAGTTGAGCAATTATGGATTTTAATTTGTTTGCAGTGATACCGGGGCCTTCCATAACCAAAGAATCAAAAGAGGACTCTATACTATTTAATTTCCATTGGTTCTTAACTATCTTACTACTAAGGTCTGGTGTTAACTACATTGTCTATCTAACCGTGACTGACCATCTCTGGCTCCCTGTTTTTAACTACTTTTGTTGAATCCCTAACTCTATCTGGTTTTGATTAACTTATCTTTCATGAGGATCTCTACATATATACAGTATTCTACATCGCAGATGCACAAGTCATCTCAATCTGACCAGATATTGTTAATGTTTCATCTCGTTTCGCGCTACACCAGATGCGTGTCAGTGGATTGCTTGCTTGTGTTCGCCCGAAGACTTAAGGAGTGTACCTCATCATCATCCACCCTTAAAAGGACGTTAAGTGGGCGTGTCTGCGTTGTGTTGTGGTTTGCAGTATAACTGTGATATTTGCACCTTTCGTCCAACACATCCGACTTCAGCATGACATTTTTGAGTACCGGGTTGTCTTCCCTCTTCGATTCCTACTCACTTGGCCAGACTAGACAGGTTAGTCTATTACTACCACAGAGAGGTGGAGCAGGGTCTGGATGGTTCTGGTTCACCGATCCTGGCACAAGCCATCAGCTGTGGGTCGCTGACAACTTCCAGCTCTGGTGCTGGGATTAAAAAGTGTCAAAATCTACTATTTCCCATCCACCTGCAAGTTTGGGTCCTGACCAGACGTTGTTAACCTTTTATCTCAACACTTGGTCGGATGTTTGTCTTCAATGATCTATCTTTCTGACCAGAAATTGAAACATGTTTTGTTCACTTGTGATGTCCAGAAGTGTTTAATAGTCTAGTGGTTTAGTACTTACATCAACAATCATCTTCCCTCGAGTCTTCTTCCTTTCCCTTTGATTGGCTTTCTTCTGCTTCATCTGAATCACTTTGTCCCTCGTAGTGCGATACTCTAGCGCAAACTCACTGATGACTTTACAAAAATGGTTGACTTTCATCTCACAAGCTTCAGCAACTGGAAATCCCAAAAATAGAAGCATCTTTTTGTATCTGAAACAATAAAAAGATTGAATCTTTATCATTTGACATAAAGAAAGCAATATTTGCAACATAAAAATCTATATTCTATCAACCTATCCAGCAGTAGTGTCCCATGGGACATAGACTCATATACTCTTTCTCTTTTTCTAAATTTTCTTTCTAGCAGTCTCAATCCTTGCAAAGATCTTTTATCAAATCTCGTCATTTGTCTCTGTTCTGTGCAAGCATCTCGATCTCACTGAGGGAGCCAATTCCTGCTGCCTTTGCCTCTCTGGTCAATGTTCTTCTCAGTTTTTCTCTGGGTCAGCCTCTTTTCCTCCTACCTGTTGTTACTCACTTGAGGGCTTACTTTGCTATTCATTTTTTATCTCTTCTCACCACATGTCCAACATATGTCCATCATTTTTTTTTTTTATTACTGATGAAGTAATAGTAGTGGTTGAATGGCGATTTCTCTAATAAAATGCAATATTAAAATAAAATAATGTACGATGAAGTAATAGTAGTGGTTGAATGGCGATTTCTCTAATAAAATGCAATATTAAAACAAAATACTGTGCACATAAATTACCCTATCACCATCTTCTCTCATGCTGCCTGGTAAGGATGACCATGGCATCCATAACTTCCTTTCTGAAGTATTTTAAGTTCTTTATAAAGATGACTTTGTTAATTTCAATTTGGTCTTTTTGAGTGTTTATACAAGACTGTTTACTGCTTTTATCTATTTTTTCTTTTGACCTAAGAAGGCAAATGAAAAAGAACAAGTATGATCCATTTTTTTGTTTCACTTTTTTTTTTAATTTGCAGAGGCTAGCCCAGGGTAAGGACATGTGGCAAGACACAATGTGGGGCCTGTGCAAAGTCTGACACTAAATAATACCATGACTAAAAACATGACTTCACCTGTTCATGATTCTGTGATACACTGTGTTTAAAATCATGATTCTCTCTGCAGCATCCGCCAGAAAATATGACATCCTGAAAAATATATATAACGATAATGTCATAATATAGCTGTGAAACATGGAGAACAACAATAATGGCAGTCACAAAGATACAGACTTTCATTAATGTATATTTGCTCAGACCAATTCTGACCTATGGAAGCGAATTATGGACAGTGGACAAACAAATGAAAAGACGATTAGAGAACACAGAGATGGGATTTCTCAGATGAATGTTGAAAGTTCCCTGGACAGCTAAAAAGACCAATGAGGAAATTCTCAAAGAAGCCAACACAAAAAGGCAGCTCCTTAAAAAACATCAGAAAGAAACAATCAACATTTTTTTGGGCACATCATGAGAAGAGGAAAGTTGGAATACTTGGTTACAACTGGCAAAATAAAAGGAAAGAGAGATTGCAGACGACAAAGAGAGAAAATACTGGATAGCTTGGTGTCATGGCATGGAAAACAGTCAACAACAGAACTGATACGATGCACTGTAGATAGAAGATTGTGGAAGGACATGATCGCCTACGTCAACAGGTATGGCACTTGATGATGATATTTGCTCAGAATAAAAAGATGGAAATGACAGGACAAAATCACTAACATAGAACTACTGGAAAGCACCCATCAAACAGTTGTGGATGAAGAGATTAAACAGTTGTGGATGAAGAGATCAAACAGTTGTGGATGAAGAGATAAGTAAGACAAAGACGATGGCACTGGAAAGGTCACACACTGCAGAAGCCAACTGAGAGTTTTACACAACAAGTTTATTTTGGGGAATTCCAAGGGGAAAGAGATAAAGGGGAAGATCAAAATATACTTGGAGCAGACAGATGGAAGCAGAGATGAAGAGGATGGGGGAGACATGAAATGATCTTATGAGAATGGAAAGAAAGAGAATGGATCAGAAAGTGTTTGTTGAAGACACTAATACCACAGGGAGCTGAAAGGAAGAAAAAGAAGATAAGAACATAACCAATAAAAAGACTTGTCTAGTATCTAATCTATAGGGAGGCACATGAAATGAAATACAGTGGGATGGAAGAAGTATGCTGAAATATTGCCATGCTGTAGACAGATATGTTGAGCTGTCATTGTTCTCTTTTAAAACTGGTTCAGAGATTGGCTGATAAAGCCAAGAAGGAAAATCTACAGCAGCTTAAAGTGGCATTGGTTTAGACTACCAGGAGTGCAAAACTTGGAGCAAGTGATGGGGTTTAGTGAACTGGACTACAAAGGACAAGAGGTAGGGTTTGATCCCAACCAACGGCTTCTGGTTCACCCAGCCTTTAATGGGTACCTGATTTTTTTCTGGGAAAGTAAAGCAGCACGGGCGTAATACCGACCACATTACCCCAAAAGTCATGTGCCGAAGGTCTGTAAAATTTATGGTCACTAACACCATATTTCCTATACGCCACTTGGTGTGATGGGGGTACTTTACTTTTTTTTTAAGTGATGGGGTGTAATGTACCCTCCAACAAGGTATGGTGACAGCTTTACAAACAAGGAACAAAATAAAATCATGACATTTCAGCTTACATGCAGCCTTCTTCAGAAAACATGAACATAAAAATGGACAACAAGATGAAGATAAACTAAACTACATGTTCTAGACTACCTAACCAAAACTAGTAGATCTTAAATAGAAAGTGAAATGAAAAGAGAAGACAAATTAAGAGGTAAATATACTATATTACAGAAAAATCATTTAGCTTTTCTCCAACACTGAAATTATTTGCCTGTTCCAGTGCAAAAACTATAATTCTGTATCCCTTTAATACCCAAATGTGGAAGTAAATAAGATGAATATTTCCTGTTTGTAGAAATATCTATTTTTACCAAAATAAAGTAACTTACTTTCCCTTTAAGTCTGTTGAGCTACCATCATGTTTGACAATTGCTTGGAGATGTTCCCAGGATGACTTGCAATCATTCTCCATTCTGTTCAACTTAAGGGCAAGTTCTTCCCAGTCAACCTGTCAGAACGAAGACATTTCTGGGTGGTGAGCATAAAGAAAATTACAAGAACAACATCATGATTATCAAGTACCAGACCTGCTGGCGTAGGAGATCATGTCTCTCCACAACTTTTGATCTCAACAGTTATTTATCATTTCTGTTGTTGACCTTCTGCCAAGCCATTCTCTTAAGCTGTCTGGTATCTCTTCTCTTTGCTTCCCTTTATCTCTTCATCCCTTGATTTTCCCAGTTGTTACAATATATTTCAGCCGTTCCCTTTTCATTTCATGGCCAAAAAATGATGATTGTTTCTTCCTAATATTGGAGATTAGCTCTCTCTTTGCTTTGGCCTCTTTCAGAACATTTTCATTACTCTTATTAGCTGTCCATTGTATTCTCAACATTCTTTTGTAAAACCACATTTCTACAGCCCTCCAGTGATTTTCCTGTCTGCTGTCCTATTGTCCATGATTCACATCCATATATTAAGACTGGCTCTACATAACATTTAAGAACTCTTTTTCTAGTTTCTATTGTCAAAAATGGATTGTACAGTTTCTTCCTCATTTTTTGGAAAGCTACTTTTGCCTGAGCCATTCTGCATCTCACCTCTGTTGTACATCTACCATCTGAGGTCAACAATGTTCCAGATATATAAATTCATTTACCTGTTTTAATATTGTTCCACTTGTTTTTATTATACACTGTGGTGATGTCTTTTTCTTTGTTGTTACCATTACCTCTGTCTTTTTGCTATTAAGGCTGAGTCCTTTATTTTTGCTTTCTTTCACTATAATGTCTAACATTTCTTGTAACTCATTTTCACTCTTAGCGATGAAGACTGTATCATCAGCATACCTTAGATTATTTATAGCATGACCTCCAATTGTTATTTGGAACAACAAGAACAACAGTGGTAGATAAAATTTAAAGGATTTGGACGGGGTGATCCAGTTATTGTGGTTATTCTGGTTGTTTGGTTTAATTGTTTGTTTCAAATATAGTAACTACAGTATTTTTTTTTAGGTATTTCTTTCTCCCTTTCTACCGTTCACCCAAAAATTATTAAAGGAATAAATAGTCCTCTGTGTCATCCACCATTATAAGGAAGTTAAGTAGGAGTAGATGCATTTGTTGTTGCTTGCAGTTAGATTGTGAAATTTCTGCCTTTCAGCCCAGTACATCAGATTTCAACTTGACATTATTCTGAAATGGGTTGCCTTCCCTCTTTGATTCCTACTAACTTAACCAGAATGGATAAGCTGTCTTCAGGAGTACCACTTGGAAGTGAAGTAAGGTCTGGATCAGCGCCGTTGTTTGCTGATCATGATGCAAACAGTCAGCTATGAGTTGCTGACTGCTCTCAGCTCAGTTGCTGGATAGGTATCTTGGTCCCCTTTTAGATATTTTATTTTTATTTTCTCTGTTGTTCCATTGATCATCCACCCGTCTACACATCCATCCACTCACACTTCCACCATCTAACTCACTCATCCCCTAATCCACTTGTTCATCCACCCAAAAATCCACTAATACACTCACTTACCCACTCAATCACTCACGCAAAAATCCCATAAATCAGATCACTCACCCACCCACCCACCAAAAAAAGCCCACCTGCTCACTTAACCACCCTAAAAGCCCACAAACTCAGCAAACTATCCCTTATTTTTCAAAAAGCCCACCTACCCACTCACCTACCCAAAAAGTACACCCACTCACCGACCAACTCATCCACCCTAAAAGCCCACCTGCCCACTCACCCACCCTAAAAGCCCACCTGCCCACTCATTCACCCAAAAAACCCACCTGCCCACTCATTCACCCAAAAATTCCACCTGCCCACTCATTCACCCAAAAAGTCCACCTGCCCACTCACCAACCCTAAAAGCCCACCTGCCCACTCACCCACCCTAAAAGCTCACCCACCAACTCATTCACCCAAAAAGTCCATCCACCAACTCGTCCACCAACTCATCCACCAACTCATCCACCAACTCATCTGCCCTAATAGCCCACTTGCCCACTCATCCACCCTAAAAGCTCACCCACCAACTCATTCACCCAAAAAGTTCACCCACCAACTCATCCACCAACTCATCCGCCCTAATAGCCCACTTGCCCACTCATCCACCCTAAAAGCTCACCCACCAACTCATTCACCCAAAAAGTCCACCCACCAACTCACCCACCAACTCATTCACCCAAAAAGTCCATCCACCAACTCATCCACCAACTCATCCGCCCTAATAGCCCACCTGCCCACTCATCCACCCTAAAAGCTCACCCACCAACTCATTCACCCAAAAACTCCATCCACCAACTCATCCACCAACTCATCCGCCAACTCATCCACCAACTCATCCGCACTAATAGCCCACCTGTCCACTCACCCACCCTAAAAGCTCACCCACCAACTCATTCACCCAAAAAGTCCATCCACCAACTCATCCGCCCTAATAGCCCACTTGCCCACTCATCCACCCTAAACGCCCACCTGCCCACTCACCCACCCTAAAAGCCCACCCACCAACTCATTCACCCAAAAAGCCCACCTGCCCACTCACCCACCCTAAAAGCCTACTTGCCCAGTCACCCACCCTAAAAGCCAACCTGCCCACTCACCCACCCTAAATTCCCACTCATTCACCCAAAAAGTCCACCTGCCCACTCACCCACCATAAAAGCCTATTTGCCCACTCACCCACCCTAAAAGCCCACCTGCCCACTCACCACCCTAAATGCCCACTCATTCACCCAAAAAGTCCACCTGCCCACTCACCCACCCTAAAAGCACACCAACTCACCAAACTATCAACCTACTCATTCACCCACCCAAAAAGCCCACCTGCCCACTCACTCACTCAATCATGCATCCAAAAAGCCCATCCACAAACTCACCCACCCAAAATGTTCACCTGCACATGAACTCATCCACCCAAAATGTCCATCCACTCACCAACCCAAAGAGCCCATCCATCAACTCACTCACCAACCCAAAAAGCCCACCAACTCACTCACCAACCCAAAAAGCCTATCCATCAACTCACTCACCCACCCAAAAAGCCCACCAACTCACTCACCAACCCAAAAAGCCTACCAACCCACTCATTCATCTAAAATGCCCACCCACCCACTCACTCACAAGATGTGGACATTGACCACTCAATGCAGCCACACCAAAAGCAAAATGCATACATAACCACATGCCTGTTTTACCCTAAAGCATCTAATGTTTAGTCTAATATCTGAGTCGGTGAATCTTCATCATCATCATCATCGAGTGCCATCTCCGCAGCGAAGGTTGGCTACCATGGAGCGCCATTCTGCTCTGTCTCTTGCTTTGATGGTGCAGGTTGTCATAGGCTGATTTGTCCATCTTTTGATGTTACTCATCCATGTTAGTCTTGGTCTGCCTGTGCCTCTTTTACCTTGTATTTTCCCCTCCAAGATTACTTTTAGTAGGCTTTTGTGTCTTTTAACATGGCCTAAAAATCACATTTGTCTTGTTTGAATTGTGTTAAGTAGTTCTCTTTTCATTTTTAGTTGTTTTAAGACTTCATCGTTTGTTTTCTTTTCCTTCCATCCAATTCTACCTATTTTTCTATATATCCACATTTCAAAGGCTTTAATTCTCTGTTCTGTTTTCTTGTCTAATGTCCATGTTTCTGCACCATATAGGAATGTTGAGAAGACATAACATTTTGCTATTCTTAGTTTTAGCCCTGGTGTTATTTGTTTTGATGTTAGTATGTTCTTCATGACATTAAAATTACTTTTTGCCATTCCTATTCTTTTGTTTATTTCAGTTGTACATTTTCCATCACTGGTTATAGTATGTCCAAGGTAGTTGTAGTTCTGAACTGTCTCCAGGTCTATTCCTTCTATTTTGATATCCACGTGTGGGTTTTGAGTATTTTCTTTGTTTATGATCATAGTTTTAGTCTTTTTGATATTCATATTTAGTCCATATTTTTTGCTTGTCATGTTTATTTCATTAAGTGTGTGAATCTTATCTACCATAAAAGTTTCATGAGAACACAGCATCTACCATAGAACATCTACTGCTAGGGCTTATTTCAGTGCTACAAAAAATTGTACCTTAGAACATCTTGTGACTGGTCCAATATCTGAGTACAAGTCAGTGGTGTCAGGGAATTGCTCAATGATGAGTGTGCAGAGGTGATGTATCAATGAGTGCTTGCGTACTGTGTCTTTTATATCCGACAGGCGTTGAAGAAACTCCACATTAAAAGCGTGAGCCTTGAAACAAGCACATCATAAATGACAGAATGGAATAGTAGCATAAAGCAAGGTCAAAAGATCTAAAAATATTTGATGTTTATTTCTTTTCCTAGGGCAACCAGTTTCTAAATTATAATTGTTGCCATTCATTATCATTAACTTTGTCATCAACCATTATCACCACCATCATCATTGTCATCATTTTCACCATTTTTCCAGTGTTGTCAAATGTGACAGAATGAACACAATGTACATCACCATATGTCACTATTCTCTGTGAGCTTTTCAGTTGGTAGTTGATGCCTATCTTTATCAATGTTTTTCTTAGTGTCTCTCCAGAGTGGCCTCCCTTTTCATTTTTCTATTATTAGCTTCTAAGAGCCTTCCTTATGAATCTTCTTTAAATCGCATGGCCAGCACATGTCCTTATTCTTTCATTTATTTTTTAAACATTGGCCCTAATACATTTGTTTAAATATGTAGAATGTTTTAGTTTGGATAGTATTAATCTTCTTCTTCTTTTCTCTTTCTCACTGATACCTAAAAGGTGTTGTGGTTTATATCATTTGTCGTTCTTGAGCTGCTCGAACTGTCTGAATTAGTGATTTTCCTTTGTTGTTACATGTCTCTGTCACTGCATCTATCCATCTTCTTCTGGGTCTTCCTCTTGGTGGATAGTATTAATAAATAATAGAATACACATTTATACACCTGGTAATATAATTTAATGAGCAATTAAAACGTTCTGAAAGAGGCCAAAGCAAAAAGAGAGCTAATTTCCAATATTAGGAAGAAACAATCATAATTTTTTGGCCATGTAATGAGAAGCGAACAACTGGAATACATTGTAACAACTCGGAAATTGAGGGATGAAGAGATAGAGGAAAGCAAAGAGAAAAAAATACCAGACAGCTTAAGAGAATGGCTTGGCAGAAGGTCAACAACAGAAATGATAAATAACTGTGGAGATAGAAAATTGTGGAGAGACATGATCACTTACGCCAGCAGGCCCGGTTCTTGATGATGATGAATATAATTTAAATTGATCTATTTCTTGGTGCAATAAAGATGAAAGAAATATGCTGGTGAAAGGAACTCTAAAGATTCCAGCAAAATTGTAATCATCATCATCATCAAGTACCAAGCCTGCTGGCGTAGGTGATCATGTCTCTCTACAACTTTCGATCTCGACAATTTTAAAAAATAAAATGTTAAAATTGTTATCCTCCTCCTTAATTCCTATCAAACTAATTTATCCTTTATCCTGTTCAACCAGATCTGCCACAGATTTATTTTTGGAACTGCACATGCATGCAATAGGGAGCCGCGATAGCTCAGTGGTTAGTGAACTGGACTACAACGGACAAGGGGTAGGGTTCGATCCCAACCGACGGCTTCCGGGTTCACCCAGCCTTAAATGGGTACCGGACTTTTTTTCTGGGAAAGTAAAGCAGCACGGGCATAATACCGACCACATTACCCCAAAAATCATGTGCTGAAGGTCTGTAAAATATAGGGTCACTAACACCATATTTCCCTATACGCCACTTGGCGTGACGGGGTACTGACTTTACTTTTACTTACATGCATGCAATGACAAGCTAATTAAAGACTAAGACAAAAACAGAAGCAAATATTGCTGTCTCTTAGAAAATTAATTATGCAAAATTTGGTCAGAGAGTTTTGAAATGTATAAACAACATACTTTCTACATGCTTGTGAAACATGGACACTCATTGCTGATCTCAAAAAAAAGAATACAGGTTCTTGAAATGAGATGGTATACAAAGACCTTGAATATATATATATATATATATATATATATATATATATATATATATATATATAGTTATTTGCGGGTCATCATCATTGCACTCCGAACATGTCCACAGGTGCTCAGATCCCTTTCTCAGCAAGTCTTGCAGTGTCCAGTGACTGAAGACTCCAGTTCTATGTTGGTTGATAAGTCTTCTTATACACACACTAAGTTTCTCATTTCTGGCTGTGCCCATCTTAACTCCCATCTCTTTCATTTGAAGGAGTAACATGGACCCATGGTTGTCGAAGTCCTGTGCCCTTCCCACATCTCGGAGAGCATTGATGATGTCCACCTGATCCATTGGTTGACTGTCCTCAACAATAGTGCAGCTAGCCAACCTGTCCACTCTTTCATTTATCCATACTTCCGCATGTGCTGAGACATAGACAAAAGTGATCTTACGTATTTGTGACTTCTGCAACGACTCTACCCATTGCATGTGTACAGAGCTCACTTTTTTTATCATGCTCATCGAATCACTTAGTATACATGCGTGGGTGTAGTCTTGTGACTCATCACTGATGTCACTACCATCACCTCCATTGTCATGCTACATGTGGTCATAACGTATGCACCACTGTCTTCCTTGACTATTCTGCCTGTTGAGCATCTGTAAATGCCCAAGCACTTCTTTGGTGTCGTATTACAGATCCGTCTGTATAGACTGCATCTTTCTCATCGGTGTTATCGCAGATGAGACCGTTGACCTTTGCATTGACCACGACTGGATATATATCTTGTATAGACCATATCACCAATGAGGAGATGCACAACAAAATCTAAGGATCAATAGAGCCAATTAAAGATCTAGTGTCAATGGTAAAAGAATGAAAATTAAAATGGTATGGACATGCTACAAGATCTATAGACTCTGCTAAGACCATACTCCTGGGAACAATATCAGGCAAAAGAAGACAAGGAAGGCAGATGAACAGATGGGAAGATAACATCAGAGAATGGACAGGAATAACCTTCATCATATCTCAGAAACAGCTCTAAATAAAAATCAAGAAGGCTGGAGGACATTTGTGAAGTCATCAGAAAGAACATCCCAATGACTTCCAAGTTATTGGTTATGGAAGGCCCCGGTATCACTGCAAACGAATTAAAATCCATAATTGCTCAACCGCCTGTGCCAGTAGAATCATTCCAAGTTTCATAATCATCAAGTACTGGGCCTACTGGCGTAGGTGATCATGTCTCTCCACAACTTTCGATCTCTGCAGCTATTATCATTTCTGTTGTTGACCTTCTGCCAAGCCATTCTCTTAAGTTGTCTGTTATTTTTTCTCTTTGCTTCCCTCTATCTCTTCGTCAGTTGTTACAATATATTCCAAGTTTACAGGACTAATAATGATGATGATGAAAGAACAGACAAGATATTCACTCTATACACATTCATATGCACACATGAATACCTGCACACAAATGCACATGCAAGAATATCAGCATTTAATTCTGTACAGAGGATATCTATCTATTGTCCTTTTCTAGTGGCAACCTATGATTATACAAAGAAGTTATGATGGTGGTTTTCTGTTGCCTTCTGTTTGTTTGTTTTTGGTTGCCTCTGCTAGCCTTTGACTAAAAAGTCTCACCCACAAGGCAGTGGGTTGTTTAAATTTAAGGTTCCCTCACTTAGCCTTTTACTCTCCTGAGCCTACCAGCAAGGCAGCAGGGCAGCCGCATATTGTACTGTCTACTGCATAGTCAGCAGGTAAAATTATCGGACCTGACAGTCACATAATAGAAACAAGAAAAAAAGTTCTTAAATGTTATGTAGAGACAGTCTTAACATATAGATGTGAATCATTGACAATAGGATTACAGCAAGAAATTCACTAGAGGTTGTAGAAATGTGGTTTTACAGAAGAATGTTGAGAATACCATGGACAGCTAAGAAGAGTAATGAAAACGTTCTGAAAGAGGCTTTAGCAAAGATAGAGCTAATTTCTAAAATTAGGAAGAAACAATAATTTTTGGCCATGTAATGAGAAGGGAACAGCTGCAATATATAGTAACAACTGGGAAAATTGAGAGAAGCAAAGAGAAAAGATACTAGACAACTTAAGAGAATGGCTTGGCAGAAGGTCAACAACAGAAATGATAAATGACTGTTGAGATCGAAAGTTGTGGAGTGGCATGATCACCTATGCCAGCAGGCATGGTACCCAATTATGATTGTCCTTTTGAGCTGAACAGCAGATAGGGCAGAAATTCTAAATTGTGTCTGGTGATGTTTGTTATCAAGTGTCAAACTTCCCATTGTATCTGGCCATACATCACTGCCATGGAGCATAGGTTTTCAACAAATAACATACAGTTTGTTAAAGTTTCCTTCTTCATTTTTACCTTTCTTTAATTTTTTTAAAGTGTGGCCACCACCTCTATGTACGTACCTGTCTTAGCCACCTCTATGTCTGTACCTGTCTTAGCCACCTCTATGTCTGTAACTGTCTTAGCCACCTCTATGTCTGTACCTGTCTTAGCCACCTCTATGTCTGTAACTGTCTTAGCCACCTCTATGTCTGTAACTGTCTTAGCCACCTCTATGTCTGTACCTGTCTTAGCCACCTCTATGTCTGCATCTGTCTTATCCACCTCTATGACTGCAACTGTCTTAGCCACCTCTATGTCTGTAACTGTCTTAGCCACCTCTATGTATGTAACTGTCTTAGCCACCTCTATGTCTGCATCTGTCTTAGCCACCTCTATGTCTGCATCTGTCTTAGTCACCTCTATGTCTGCAACTGTCTTAGCCACCTCTATGTCTGTAACTGTCTTAGCCACCTCTATGTCTGTAACTGTCTTAGCCACCTCTATGTCTGTAACTGTCTTAGCCACCTCTATGTCTGTACCTGTCTTAGCCACCTCTATGTCTGCATCTGTCTTAGTCACCTCTTTGTCTGCAACTGTCTTAGCCACCTCTATGTCTGTAACTGTCTTAGCCACCTCTATGTCTGTAACTGTCTTAGCCACCTCTATGTCTGTACCTGTCCTAGCCACCTCTATGTCTGTAACTGTCTTAGCCACCTCTATGTCTGCATCTGTCTTAGTCACCTCTATGTCTGCAACTGTCTTAGCCACCTCTATGTCTGTAACTGTCTTAGACACCTCTATGTCTGTAACTGTCTTAGCCACCTCTATGTCTGTACCTGTCCTAGCCACCTCTATGTCTGTACCTGTCGTAGCCACCTCTATGTCTGTACCTGTCTTAGCCACCTCTATGTCTGTACCTGTCTTAGACACCTCTATGTCTGTACCTGTCTTAGACACCTCCTATGACATCAGGTCACTGTTTCAATTTTCTTTGCTCTATACAACAGTACAATACTAAACAACATTGTCCAACAAGAGAGGTACTAAACTTACTGCTGCCCCATTGAGGAAATTGCCAATGGTAAGGACACCAGAGAGAACACACCGGAATGTTTTGTTCTTCCGTAGCTCTGCTATTCCTAATTTAAGATCCATTAAGGGCTCAGCCAGTTCCTAGTGTGAGAAATAATATAACAAAATATTATAGCATAGATCAAACATTGGATAATATAACGATGTCAACAAAATCTGAATCATAAAAATGAGGTATAATCAAAGAATATCAGGACTAATTTCCTGTGCTCAAACAGAGAGTAGCTATGGCACTGGCTGCTAGTATCATGAGCCCTATTGTATAAGTAAGTAGTGTGGTGATAATTAGCATTCTGTGTGTGGCAGAAGTGATGTAAATACAGTCGAACCTGTCTAAGGCGACCATTCACGGGACTTTCAAAAACTGGTCCCATAGGACAGGTGGTCCTGCCTCACAGGTTTCACATAATAAATAGAGCGATAAAAAAAATTTTATCCTAAGCACTATGAAAACTAACCTGCAAATCAGCGTAATCCATGAGTAGAACATAGTGCACATGTCGGTCTACAATAGCCACTGGTTGGACACTTTTCATAAAACACGATAGTTAAACACACAAAAATATTTTGTCGAATCACTGATATTCGTTCTTCCAGCGTTAATGCTTTTGGTTTTACACTTTTGACACTGGCCATTTCCTATATTGTGTGTAACACTTTTAAAATCCACAAAAATAATTCACTGAGATACTGTACATGTACGTGAATACACTCTAAGCGGGCAATGACTAATTCTTTAGTTAATTCCTGTAATTTATACGGGCCACGCAATGGTCTACTCTGGTCTAGACGGAACCGCGAAGTGATGTCACTTCACGAATCATAGATCTGTGTCTGCCGTGTTTCTCACACCAGTATTGACTGATAAACGTAACACGTCCCACTGTAATCTGGGACTCACTAAATACGGGAAAACTTCGACACCTGTAGACACCTGTGTCGATCGTTTATGGCTCCCAGCGAGACGGAGAAGGACTGGCTGGTCAGTGTATCGTTATCTCGGATTACCCGCGTGTCGTAAACGGGATAAATAACATTGGCGGCGGTTAATTAGCCTGGTCTCTGGTCGCGTCATACGGTGAGCGCCGTAAGCAGTGTTAGCATATAGTAAAAAACTCGGGGAAATTGTAGACCCGGTCCTATAACCAGGGAAACGCTTTAAACAGGTGATCCTAAGACCAGGTTCGACTGTACATATTGAGTTATTGAGTTATTTGCACGTCATCATCATTGCATTCCGAACATGTCCATAGGAGCTTAGATCCCCTCCTCGGCAAGTCCCGCAGTGTCCAGTGACTGACGACTCCAGTTCTGTGATGGTTGATAAGTCTTCTTACATGCCCACTAAGTTTCTTGTTTCTGGCTGTGCCCATCTTAACTCTCATCTCTTTCATCTGAAGGAGTGACGTGAACTCATAGTGATCAAAGTCCTGTGCCCTTCCCATATCTCGGAGGGCATTGATGATGTCCGCTTGATCCATTAATTGACCGTCTTCAACGACAGCGTAGCTAGCCAACCTGCCATTTTCATTTGCTCTTTCATTTCTCTGTACACCTGCGTGTCCAGGGACGTAAGCATAGGTGAGCCTACATATTTTTGACTTCTGCAATGACTCTACCCATTGCATACGTACAGATCCCGCCTCCACTTTTCTTATCATGCTCATCGAATCACTCAGTATGCAGGCATGGGTGTAGTCTTGTTACTCTAATAAGATGAATGCCTTGGTCACTGCCATCACCTCCATCATCATGCTACTCATGGTCATATATTTTTTCCTAAATGCATTTATTATCTATCTCTAAATGCATTTATTATCTATCTCTAAATGCATTTATGATCTATTTCTAAATGCATTTATTATCTATTTCTAAATGCATTTATTATCTATTTCTAAATGCATATATTTTTAAAATATAAGTTAAGTGATCTGCAGAGTTTCATGAGCATCACAGTGGCATCAAAATCCCTTTTAAGTTAGGACAAATGGCTATGATCTGTTCTAATGCATTAGCATGGTTTTTTGTTTGTTTAAGGGTGGTAGAGTATCAGTGGATGATGTCAGTGTCCAGGTCAGTCAGTGTCCATGTCAGTCAGTGTCCAGGTCAGTCAGTGTCCATGTCAGTCAGTGTCCAGGTCAGTCAGTGTCCATGTCAGTCAGTGTCCATGTCAGTCAGTGTCCCTGTCAATCAGTGTCCATGTCAGTCAGTGTCCATGTCAGTCAGTGTCCAAGTCAGTCAGTGTCCAGGTCAATCAGTGTCCATGTCAGTCAGTGTCCATGTCAGTCAGTGTCCAGGTCAATCAGTGTCCATGTCAGTCAGTGTCCATGTCAGTCAGTGTCCAAGTCAGTCAGTGTCCAGGTCAGTCAGTGTCTAGATCAGTCAGTGTCCAGGTCAGTCAGTGTCCAGGTCAATCAGTGTCTAGATCAGTCAGTGTCCAGGTCAGTCAGTGTCCAGGTCAATCAGTGTCTAGATCAGTCAGTGTCCAGGTCAATCACTGTCTAGATCAGTCAGTGTCCAGGTCAATCAGTGTCTAGATCAGTCAGTGTCCAGGTCAGTCAGTGTCCAGGTTAATCAGTGTCTAGATCAGTGTCTAGATCAGTCAGTGTCCAGGTCAATCAGTGTCTAGATCAGTGTCTAGATCAGTCAGTGTCCAGGTCAATCAGTGTCCAGATCCGACAGTGTCCAGGTCAATCAGTGTCTAGATCAGTCAGTGTCCATTGCAGTCAGTGTACATGTCAGTCAGTGTCCAAGTCAGTCAGTGTCCAGTTCAACAGTAGAAATGGTTTGTGTCATATTATCTGCAGAGAATGCTTTTGAAGCATCGATGAGGTCTGTGCATTGATGAGGTCAGTACATTGATGAGGTCAGTGCACTAGTGGGGGAGCCAGCAATAAAGGTGGAAGTTGTCACAGAATTTTAATTGAGAATATTATGATGTGGTAAAAAGCAGCAACAACTTGACATGTGCTACCAATGACCCTGTTTTCTTCCATATGTCATCATAAGTGATGAGATTCGGGGTCACACCGATGGCTCAGAAACCGAAGGACAATCCAGCCAATCAAAAGGTCTGCAATCACCTCAAATAAATAAAGCAGGACAAGAACAATACCAAGTATATGTTGATTTATTTTCTGATCAAAAGGGACTTGTTCACAAAGAATCAAAATAGGAAAAATACAGATACACAATGTATTTCCAAGCTGTGATCGCAGCCTTATGCTATAGTCATGAGAACACCTGCACGAAAGACATTGTCCATGATAGCTAATTTTTTAGTTAGCTGAGTGGCAGTGTTCCCTAGCGTTTGGCTTTCCGTGGCAAGGTGCTGTGCCACTGAGTACGGGTTCGATCCTGCTTAGGTCCATATATTGTTTTTTTATTTTTATTCTGTTGATTATTTGTCATTTTTTCCGAGTGCTGTAAACATACCTCTTCCTCTGAATTGATTCACTGATTATTGCCTCGGAAGTTTCCCTCTATAATAATATTCATTTATTATTATTTGTGTCCTTGTTCACAAAGAACTTGTGTCTCTGGGCCAAACAGTTTATTCTGCTTTCTACAATGAGAATTTGAGACATCTATGGGAGAAAGTGAAAAGAAAATGACTGGACAAATGGTAGAACAAAACATGGCTTCTCCATCTTGACAATGCACTAGTTGTTAATCTAAAGTGGGCTGACAACATTAGATGATTAACAGGATAACATATAACAGCATGCACCATCAAAGATAGGGAATAGATGAAATTGTGCTCTATGGTAGCTAATTTTTTATGTGACGAGCTGTAACTTATAAGGAATTCTATACATTTTAGTGCAAGGCCCTACAACCTATTTTGTAAAGTTGTTCACACACACAAAAAACTATCCTTGATTATTATTTGAGTCCCTTTTACTAAATCTGTTGGAGAGGGAGGTCTATAGACTAACTCTTCCACAAGAAAAAACAAACAAAATAATTTGTACCTAGCAAAAATGTCAATATAAGGGAGCCGCGATAGCTCAGTGGTTAGTGAACTGGACTACAAAGGACAAGAGGTAGGGTTCGATCCCAACTGATGGCTTCCAGGTTCACACAGCCTTAAATGGGTACTGGATTTTTTCTGGGAAAGTAAAGCAGCACGGGCGTAATACCGACCACATTACTCCAAAAATCATGTGCTGAAGGTCTGTAAAATTTATGGCCACTAACACTGTATTACCTATACTCCACTTGGTGTGACGGGGGTACTTTCCTTTTTTTTTTTTTTAAAATGTCAATAACTCTTGTCTTATTCTTCATTGTTCGCTTTCATATAACCATATTAATAAACAAAATGTGGCTTCTACTAGTCTTTGTTTGGAGTGTATGGTCTAGACAACTGTTTTCAATCTTAACCCACATTCTCTCACTTTTCTTCAGAAGGTTGAATTGATAACATCAATAAGTCTTCATTTTTCAATATTTAAAAAAATACAATTTACATCCTTTTTTAATTTTCTTCACTTACTATGTCTTTTGTTTTCATTTGAGTTTTTCTAGTTTCTGTTTTCATATTTTGTCTCAGTTCAGTACATCACTCCACATTATTATATGCTATAGAGTATCCTTCACATTTTACCTTTTTGCAGCACCATATTCACATTTGTACTGCGTAAGCTCCTTGTCAAGTCCTCAAATAGGAAGAAAACTGGAGAAAGATACAGTGGCTGGCCTTGAGAGACACTCACAAGAGAAGCAAAGATAGTAGTCATTGGCTCCTTTAATAAGGCTGAAAGCTCACTCAGAACAGAAATTTATGACAAGGTACGCTGTGATCTCAGTGGTTAGTGAACTGGACTACGAAGGACAAGAGGTAGGGTTCGATCCCAATCGATGGCTTCCGGTTCACCCAGCCTATAATGGGTACCGGATTTTTATTCTGGGAAAGTAAAGCGGCACGGGCGTAATATTGACCACATTACCCCAAAAATCAAGTGTCAAAGGTCTGTAAAATTTATGGTCACTAACACCATATACCCTATACGCCACTTGACATGACGGGGGGTACTTTACTTCTTTTTTTACTTACGCTGTGATCCCTATGTTAAATCTAATCTAATAGCAATGAAACAATGTAATATGTAAGATTGCAAGATATCCCCTACCTGCTCTGATGATTCATAATCCAGCTTGAACAACCAAAGTTTAAGCCTGGCTTCCAGCTCAAAGATTGATGATAATGTTAGAAGGAACTGTTCTGCTGTACCCAGGGGAGTGTCTGGATTGGCCATCTGTGCCTCCAAAATTTTAGCTTTTTCTTCTTCTGTCGGAATCATTGTCGTTAAGATTTTCTGAAAAAAAGTCATATTTATGGAAAGTAATGAATTAATAACCACAAATGTAATGTGAAGAGCAAAATCTCTATCTAAATATATAGAAAACCAAGATTATGTCCATTGACAAAAAAAAAGCCAACCTGAAATCATCATCAACAGCAAATAACTTGAAACTCTAACGAACTATGAATATCTGGGATCTGTAGTAACTAACAATGGAGACTGGCAGAAAGAGATCACAAGAAGATTAGCAATAGCAACACAAAAATTAAACGATATGTAGAACCTGTGGCACAATACCAGCAAGGCAGTAAAATTCTAATTGCTGAGGGCATGTATCATCTCAATAGTAATATATAATTGTTAATCACGGACAATCTTGCAAACAGTAAGGAAGAAAATCAATTAATTTCAAACAAAATGCTGTGCTGAAGTCAGATGTGTTGTGCCGAAAGGCACAAAGATCACAGATATACTGCAAACCACAACACAACGTAGACATGCCCACTTAATATCCTTTTAAGGGGGGATGACGAAGAGGTATACTGTCTTAGTCATCTGGTGAACGCAATCAAGCAAGCAAACAAAATGCAACAGAAAAAAACCTTTAAGATATCTTGGATAATGAAAAAGAGCAATGAAGAAATATTAAAAGATTTAAACATTAAAAAGAACTGACTTATAATACACCATTGGTAATGACGGTGGCAGACTGTGAACATATTCTGGTCCTGCCATGACACAAAGGCTGGTACTTTCGATTATTGAGTATGAATTGGCTATTCTAACACTCAGCCACATGCAGAATAAAAGACTGGAACAAATACAAAATGAGGCCATGCACATCATACTTGGATGCACGAAAGCCATACTTTACAGGGCAATGCGATATCTCCTTGATTTTCTCACAGTTCCAGGCAGAATAAATATGTCTTGAACATGCGCTTACCTCTGAGTTAGTGCTAATGAACAACATCCACTATACAGTAGGGCATCAGGCTAAAATGAGGAAGTTCATTAGATGGCGTAGGCTGAGAACATAGTTCAACAGATTTGTCCACATGGGGATTTTGAATTCGAGGAAGAATGGAAAAGCCAAACTTTAGTAAGCTGAGTGGCAGTGTTCCCAAGCATTTGGCTTTTCGTGGCAAGGCGCTGTGCCACTGAGTACAGGTTCGATCCTACTTTGGTCCATATTTTTTTCTGTTGTTGATTATTTGTCAATTTTTCGGAGTGCTGTAAACATACCTCTTCATCTGAATTGATTCACTGATTATCGCCTTGGAAGTTTCTCTCTAGAATAATATTCAATCATTATTATTTGTCTCCTCTTATGGACATGTATGGTGTGCAATGAAGAATGACACTGGAAGTACATTGGTCATGAGCTGAGAATGGACAAAAGAAGACTCCAACACCAGGGCTCCATGTGGACATTAGAAGTACATTGGTCATGAGCTGAGAATGGACAAAAGAAGACTCCAACACCAGGGCTCCATGTGGACATTAGAAGTACATTGGTCATGAGCTGAGAATGGACAAAAGAAGACTCCAACACCAGGGCTCCATGAGCATGCTGGAAGTACATTGGTCATGAGCTGAGAATGGACAAAAGAAAACTCCAACACCAGGGCTCCATGTGAACACTGGAAGTACATTGGTCATGAGCTGAGAATGGATAAAAGAAGACTCCAGCCTCCATGTAGACACTAGAAGTACATTGGTCATGTGCTGAGAATGGATAAAAGAAGACTCCAACACTAGGGCTCTATGTGGAAAGTACATTGGTCATGAGCTGAGAATGGACAAAAGAAGACTCCAACACCAGGGCTCCATGTGAACACTGGAAGTACATTGGTCATGTGCTGAGAATGGACAAAAGAAGACTCCAACACCAGGGCTCCATGTGAACACTGGAAGTACATTGGTCATGAGCTGAGAATGGACAAAAGAAGACTCCAGCCTCCATGTGGACACTAGAAGTACATTGGTCATGTTCTGAAAATGGAAAAAAAGAAGACTCCAATACCAGGGCTCCATGTGGATGCTGGAAGTACATTGGTCATGAGCTGAGAATGGACAATTGAAGACTCCAACACCAGGGCTCCATGTGAACACTGGAAGTACATTGGTCATGAGCTGAGAATGGACAAAAGAAGACTCCAGCCTCCATGTGGACATTAGAAGTACATTGGTCATGTTCTGAAAATGGAAAAAAAGAAGACTCCAACACCAGGGCTCCATGTGGATGCTGGAAGTACATTGGTCATGAGCTGAGAATGGACAATAGAAGACTCCAACACCAGGGCTCCATGTGGACACTAGAAGTACATTGGTCATGTTCTGAAAATGGAAAAAAAGAAGACTCCAACACCAGGGCTCCATGTGGATGCTGGAAGTACATTGGTCATGAGCTGAGAATGGACAATAGAAGACTCCAACACCAGGGCTCCATGAGGTTGCTGGAAGTACATTGGTCATGAGCTGAGAATGGACAAAGGAAGACTCCTATGCCAGGGCTTCATGAGGATGCTGGAACTCAAGAAGAATAATTAACAGAGAGAGCTTAACTATGAATTTAAGAAGAAAACAAGATCTAACCGTGAATCACCAGACATGGGAGTTATGATTTCTACATTATGTGCTGCCTTTAGCTTATGATGAAGTAACTAACTAACTAATATCAATGCAAAGGCCGTAATGCTACGTGTTATTTTATGGCTTCCTCACATATCTAAATTCACACCAAAAACTAGACAAGTATCACTATTTCATGGTGACAATCTATTCAACGATAAACCCATCCACCCACCCACCCAAACCCACCCACACACCCACTCACCCACCCACCCACCCATCCATCCATCCATCCATCTATCTATCTATCTATCTATTGTCCTTTCGAGCCGAAGATGGCACATAGGGCAAAACCACAATCTCAAAAACAGAAACCTTGCGTGCCAAAATGGCACATATTGCAGAGATCACTGCTTCTAAAATCTATGGGAAAATTGAAAAAAATAGAAAAAAAGTATGGTAAAAGCTTTACGTGGTAGTAGATGACACAGATTTGAACGACGTTTCGGCTCAATAGGCCTTCAGCAGGAACAGAACTATTATATATAATTTTTATTCTCTCTCTTTTATTCTCACTCTCTATACTCTCTCTCTTTTATTCTCACTCTCTATACTCTCTCTCTTTTATTCTCACTCTCTATACTTTCTCTCTTTTATTCTCACTCTTTATAAGGAACCTTTCTGTTCCTGCTGAAGGCCTATTGAGCCGAAACGTCGTTCAAATCTGTGTCGTCTACTAACCACGTAAAGCTTTTACCATACCTTTTTTCTATTTTTTTCAATTTTCCCTCACATTTCAGCTTTACTGCAGCTTCACATTTTTATGCATTCATTTGCATTTTTTTGCCTTAACCCCTAAAATCTATGGCTCTGTTTCCATAACAACACTTTTTACAATGACAGCTTGTCAAGCGATCGATCAATCTCCTTAGTCACCTCTTACGACATGCCTGGAAGGTCACAGTGTCACTATTCTTTACTTCCCTCCCTTGTAAAATTAATCATGCAGAAATTGGTTTCACTTTGTAAAGAGATAGTATGGGACAGTTATTGATAGGGGGCCTCGGTAGCCTAGTTGGGAAAACCACCCGACTGAGCTACTGATGTTCGGACAACTCATGTTCGATTCCTGTTGAAAGTAGTGTGAATTGTACTCATGGTTGGAAAAAAATATACCCCCGCACAGATCACAATGCAGACAAAAACAATATACAAGTTGATGAAACTAAAACCAACAGAAAACTTAAAAGAATCTATAAAAAGAAAATATATATCTTGAAGACTAACTTCAATTCCTTCCTTGTTCATAATAGAGTTATCCATCTTGAGTATAGCTGCCTTGATCGACCTAGGAGAGGGCAGCACTGTGAGACCAATATTAATAGCGTTGGATCGCTTTGGGTCCAGAACTGTTATTTCTTTTTTGCACTTCCATCTTGTTTCTGAGGACATAAAGGTTAAAAGGTTAGAGGTAACTGGCGGTTGTGGTGAAAAAAAGTCATGTGTTCTCATGGTAGATAGATGTATTGTTTACTGAGTCAGAGACGGAGACGGTACATAGGGCAGACGTTTTAGACTTTCCATGTCCAAATAGGGCAGAACATTTATATTTTCCATGTCCAAATAGGGCAGAAAATTTAGACTTTCCATGTCCAAATAGGGCAGAAGATTTAGAATTTCCATGTCCAAATAGGGCAGAAAATTTATATTTTCCATGTCCAAATAGGGCAGAAAATTTAGACTTTCCATGTCCAAATAGGGCAGAAGATTTATATTTCCATGTCCAAATAAGGCAGAAAATTTAGACTTTCCATGTCCAAATAGGGCAGAAAATTTAGACTTTCCATGTCCAAATAGGGCAGAAAATTTAGACTTTCCATGTCCAAATAGAGCAGAAAATTTAGACTTTCCATGTCCAAATAGGGCAGAAGATTTAGACTTTCCATGTCCAAATAGGGCAGAAGATTTAGACTTTCCATGTCCAACTTCTCTTTCCTTAAGTGTCAGACCTTGCACAGGACCTGATTGTTTCTCACCACATGTCTTTGTTCTGCAGGGGTTGCTCAAATCTCGGTGAGGAAGCTGATGCTTGTTGTTGTTGCCGCTCACCTCAGTGTTCTTTTTAGCGTTTCTCAAGGTCAGCCTCTTTTTCTTTTATCCTCTGGTTCCCATTTGAGAGCCTGCTTTGAGATTCTCTTGTTGCCTCTTTTCATCACGTGGCCAACATATGTCCACATTCTTCTCTAGATTATAAATAATATTTTTGTATGCTTTGTCATTTCTCTTATTTCTGTACTAGTCTTGAATTCCTTCCACAGCACGTGTTGTGTTTTTTTATGCTGCATTTGTTTTCAAACTCATCTAATTTATTTCTTAATTTGTTTTCCATCTCTCGCATGCATATGTAAGAGTGGATAATATATTTGATAAAAAAATCCTGTGCTTTGTTTTTGTGCTTAGTAATTTTGATTATCCTGTGTGTTACCGGGGCCTCATTATGAGGGAAGTAAAGAATAGTGACACTGTGACCTTCCAAGCATGTCGTAAGAGGCGACTAAGGAGGTTGATCGATGGCTTGACAAGCTGTCATTGTAAAAAGTATTGTTATGGAAACAGTCATAGATTTTAGAAGCAGTGATCTCTGCAATATGTGCCATTTTGGCACGCAAGGTTTCTGTTTTTGAGATTGTCGTTCTGCCCGATTTGCTGTCTTCAGCTCGAAAGGACAATAGATAGAATTTTGATTTCCATATTTTATTAAGGTTTCTGAAAGTCATTACTGTCTTTGCTGTTCTCGATTCTACTTTCATTCTTTGTGTCTCCTTGATCTATGCAGCTTCCAAGATATACAAAGTGACCTACTTCTTCCACTGCTTTTCCTTGGATGGTGGAAAAAATATGCCAATTTTGTTTCTCTTATAAGTGTTTTTTCCAGTGTCATTCTAGGTCTTTATCGTTTTCTGTATCCTGATGTGAGGGACTGGTTGGTCTCAAGGCAAGGCACCAGTCTTGAGACAGAGAGGTTGTGGGTTCAAATCCTGGCTGCACCACTTGGGATTTTTATTTGTGATTTCTATCTGCTGCAACCATCCCTGGTCTCAGCAACGAGGCCCAGCTTGAAACATCATTTATTCATCAACAACAAAAAATATGAGTTCCTCCGAAAATGGAGTTATCCGCCTGTGTGGCGAGGGACCCCTGTGAACACGACTGCCAGTTAAAAACAGATTAACATGCAAAATTCAATTCCTAGACTCTAGTGACTTCGCCTGAGATGCAAGCTGGCAAATGCAAAAAAAAAAAAAAAAAAAAAAAAAAAAAAGTATCCTGTTGTTTCCCATATATGAGCCAGTTTTGAGATGTTCTTGTTGTCTCTTCTCAACACATATCCAACATATCTTAATTGTAGATGAGATCATTGGTTGCCATTTCTCTTATCTCTTTATTAGTCTTGAATTCATTCCATTGTACATTGAGAATCCTTCTTAGGTATTTGTCTTCATAAGCATTTAGTTTTTTTTCTAAATCTCTTTTGTTGTTTTCCAGCTTTGACATGTTTAGGTAAGGATTGTTAACACATTTGAGCTGAATATTTTCAGATTAGTTTTCCTGCTTAGTATTTCTAATTTGCATATTTTGCCAAGTTTATACAAAATTTTCTGCCACTTTTGCTATTCTGCTTCTGATCTCTCTGTTTTTCTTTTCTGTTTTTGCAACTTCTTGGTTTATATTGTTACCAAGATACACAAAGTAGTCTATCTATCTATCTATCTATTGACCTTTCGAGCCGTAACCGGCCCATAGGGCGTAGACCAAGATACACCTTCTCCTATATGAATTTTTGTTCTAGCAGTTTTCTTTTAAAGATATTTTATCAAATCTCGCCATCTGTCTCTGTTCTGTGCAAGCAGTTCTATCTCATTGAGGGAGCCGATTCCTGCTGCTCTTGCCTCTCTCATCAATGTTCTTCTCAGTGTCTCCCTGGGTCTTCCTCTTTTTCTTTTACCTGTTGTTTCCCATATGAGGGCTTGCTTTGCTATTCGATTATTATCTCTTCTCATCACATGTCCAACGTATGACCATCGTCTTTTCTTTATTACTGAAGATATTAGTGGTTGATTGACGATTTCTCTAATTTCCTCGTTTGTTTTGAATTCGTTCCATTCTATACCAAGTATTTTCCTTAGACATTTATTTTCGAATGCGTTCAACTTTGTTTCTATATCTCTTGTTGTTTTCCAGCTTTCACACGCATACGTAAGGGTTGATAGTACATTTGATTTGAATAGCCTAAGTTTTGTGTTTGTGCTAATGAGTTTTGATTTCCACAACTTTTCAAGGCTTCTGAAAGACATTGCTGCTTTAGCCAGTCTGATTCTAATTTCTTTGCTCGTATCCCCTTCTCGATCAATGTAACTTCCAAGATAGATAAAGTGATCGATCTCTTCTACTGGTTTGTTTTCCATGTATATTTTGTCACTTGTTGGAATTAAACTTTTCATGACTTTAGTCTTTTCATGATTGACCTCAAGCCCAATTTTGCTGGCTATTGATGATAGTTCATTTGTGTTTTCCTGCATCGTTTTTATCTGACTGCTGATGAGAACTATGTCATCAGCAAAGTCGAGGTCCTCCAAATGGTCTCCTTGTATCCATTCGATGCCTTTATTACCAGTGCAGCATTTCTTCATTATGAAGTCCATAACAATTCCAAATAACAAGGGCGATAAAATACATCCTTGTTTAACCCCAGTTTCTATTGGGAAACATTCGCTCAGTCCTTCCTCTGTTCGAACTGCACATGTGTAACCATCATACATGTCTTTGATAATATTTATGATTTTTGATGGTAAACCATATTGCTTCAGAATTTTCCACAAAGAATCTCTATGAATACTATCAAATGCTTTTTTGAAGTCGATGAAGTTAAGTACAAAAGGTTTTTGCTTTTCAATGTGTTCCTCCAATATAAGTCGTAGAGTGAAAATGTGGTCAAGACAGCTTCTCCCTTTTCTAAACCCAGCCTGTTCTTCACCACCTTAAAGCTAATGACCAATAACAAGGCTGCTGGAGAGGATAAGTTAACAGCTGAGATCCTCAAGGCAATTGATAGCCATAATTTAATACATCTCCAAAAAATGTTCAACATCATTTGGAAAACAGAGAAGACGCCTCATAAATGGAAAAAAGGAATCATTGTTAAGATCCCAAAAAAGGGCAATCTTAGAGATTGTAACAACTGGAGAGGCGTGACACTTTTGTCAGTTGCCTCAAAGTTATTCTGTAAAATCATCCTAAATAGAATAAAGGATTCAATAGATACAAAGTGGTCTACTTCTTCCATAATCTCTATCTCTCTATCTATCTATCTATTGTCCTTTCAAGCCGAAGACGGCACATAGGGCAGAACCACAATCTCAAAAACAGAAACCTTGAGTGCCAAAATGCCATATATTGCAGAGATCACTGCTTCTAAAATCTATGGCTCTTTTTCCATAACAATACTTTTTACAATAACAGCTTGTCAAGCCATCGATCAAACTCCTTAGTCACCTCTTACGACATGCCTGGAAGGCCACAGTGTCACTATTCTTTACTTCCTTCATAATGAGGCCCCGGTAACACACGGGTTATACTTCATTGAAAATGGTAGTATCACCAAGTCTTTCTTCATTCTCTTCAGCAATTTTTCATCATCATCAAGTACCGAGCCTGCTGGCGTAGGTGATCATGTCTCTCCACAACTTTCGATCTCGGCAGCTATTTATCATTTCTGTTGTTGACCGTCTGCCAAGCCATTCTCTTAAGCTGTCTGTTATTTTTTCTCTTTGTTTCCCTCTATCTCTTTGTCCCTCAATTTTTCCAGTTGTTACAATATATTCCAGTTGTTCTCTTCTCATTACATGACCAAAAAATAATGATTGTTTCTTCCTAATATTGGAAATTAGCTCTCTTTTTGTTTTGACCTGTCTCAGAACATTTTCATTACTCTTCTTAGCTGTCCGTGGTATTCTCAACATTCTTCTGTAAAACCACAATTCTACAGGCTCCAGTGATTTTCTTGTCTGTTGTCCTATTGTCCATGATTCACATCCATATGTTAAGACTGGCTCTACATAACATTTAAGAACTCTTTTTCTTGTTTCTATTGTCAAAAATAGATTGCATAGTATCTTCCTCATTTTTGGAAAGCTGCTTTTGCCTGAGCCATTCTGCATCTCACCTCTTTTGTACATCTTCCATCTGAGGTTAACAAAGTTCCCAAATATTTAAATTCATTTACCTGTTTTAATATTGTTCCACTTGTCTTTATTTTGCACTGAGGTGATGTCTTTTTCTTTGTTGTTACCATTACCTCTGTCTTTTTGCTATTAAGTCTGAGTCCTTTATTTTTGCTTTCCTTCACTATAATGTCCAACATTTCTTGTAACTCATTGTGATTCTTAGCGATTAAGACTGAGCAATTTTCCATAATAGACCAAAATAAAAAGTACAACAAAATATCGATATGTGCAAGATGGCATGTGACTTCATCATCATCATTATAGTTCAATATATTTCAACTATCTCTTTATTAAACGATCATTATTTTTTGGCCATGTAATGAGAAGAGAACAGCTGGAATATATTGTAACAACTGGTAAAATTGAGGGATGAAGAGATAGAGGGAAGCAAGTGGAGAGACATGATCACCTACGCCAGCAGGCCCGGTACTTGTTGTTGTTATCTCTTTACTGTCCTCTCTAGCTGAAGATTTCCCACAGGACAGAAATTCTTGAAAGTCTGTGTCCGACAATCTTTGTTATCAAGAGACAGACCTGGCACAGGACCTGCATTTAATTTTACCCCACATCCTTATTCTGAGCAATGTGCTTAATATCATCCCTATTCTGAGCAATGTGCTTAATATCATCCCTATTCTGAGCAATGTGCTTAATATCATCCCTATTCTGAGCAATGTGCTTAATATCATCCCTATTCTGAGCAATGTGCTTAATATCATACTTATTCTAAGCAATGTGCTTAATATCATCCCTATTCTGAGCAATTTGCTTAATATCATCCCTATTCTTAGCAATGTGCTTAATATCATCCCTATTATGAGCAATGTGCTTAACATCATCCCTAATATGAGCAATGTGCTTGATATCATCCCTATTCTGAGCAATGGGCTTAATATCATACCTATTCTAAGCAATGTGCTCAATATCATACCTATTCTAAGCAATGTGCTCAATATCATACCTATTCTGAGCAATGTGCTTAATATCATCCCTATTCTGAACAATGTGCTCAATATCATACCTATTCTAAGCAATGTGCTTAATATCATCCCTATTCTGAACAATGTGCTTAATATCATACCTATTCTGAGCAATGTGCTTATATCATCCCTATTCTGAACAATGTGCTTAATATCATACCTATTCTAAGCGAAGTGCTTAATATCATACCTATTCTAAGCAATGTGCTCAATATCATACCTATTCTAAGCAAAGTGCTTAATTTCATACCTATTCTAAGCAATGTGCTCAATATCATACCTATTCTAAGCAATGTGCTCAATATCATACCTATTCTAAGCAATGTGCTCAATATCATACCTATTCTAAGCAAAGTGCTTAATTTCATAACTATTCTAAGCAATGTGCTCAATATCATACCTATTCTAAGCAAAGTGCTTAATTTCACACCTATTCTAAGCAATGTGCTCAATATCATACCTATTCTAAGCAAAGTGCTTAATATCATCCATTTTCTGAGCAATGCACTTAGTAGCATCCCTATTCTGAGCAATGCACTTAGTAGCATCCCTATTCTAAGCAATGTGCTTAAAATCATCCCTATTCTAAGCAATGTGCTTAATATCATACCTATTCTGAGCAATGTGCTTAATATCATCCCTATTCTGAGCAATGTGCTTAATATCATACCTATTCTAAGCAAAGTGCTTAATATCATACCTATTCTGAGCAATGTGCTCAATATCATCCCTATTCTGAGCAATGTGCTCAATGTCGGTGAGGGCGCTAATATCTGTGTTGTTGACTATCACTAAGAGTTCTTTTTCGTATTTCTCTAAGTTGATCTCTTTTTTCTTTTACCCTCTGGTTCCCATTTGAGGGCTTGCTTTGAGATTCACTTGTTGCCACTTCTCATCACATGGCCAACATATTCTTCTGTTTATGGTTGATATTTTTGAATGCTTTGTCATTTCTCGGTCTGTCAAATACTTGGGCACAATAATAATATAAATCATAATAATAATAACATCAGATGGAAGATGCACCACAGAAATAACAAGCAGAATAGCTCTGGCTAAAATGGCATTTTAGAAAATGAAAAACGCATTTGCAACAAGTCTATATCAATAGAAATTAAAAAGAGAATTCATTGGTGCTATACTGAGTCAATTCTAACCTATGGAAGCGAATCATGGATGGTAGACAAACAAATGAAAAGACGATTAGAGGCCATAGAGATGGGATTTCTCAGAAGAATATTGAAAGTTCCCTGGACAGCTAAAAAGACCAATGAAGAAATTCTCAAAGAGGCCAACACAAAAAGGCAGCTCCTAAAAAACATCAGAAAAAAACAATCAACATTTTTTGGGCACATCATGAGAAGAGGAAAGTTGGAATACTTGGTTACAACTGGCAAAATAAAAGGAAAGAGAGATTGCGGATGACAAAGAGAGAAAATACTGGATGGCTTGGTGTCATGGCATGGAAAACAGTCAACAACAGAAATGATACAATGCTTTGTGGATAGTAGATTGTGGAAGGACATGATCACCTACACCAACTGGTATGGCACATGATGATTACGATGTCATTTTTCTGAATTCTGCACTAGTCTTGAACTCATTCCATAATATATGTATTTTCCTGGGGCATTTAACTTCAAATGCATCCAATTTATTTTCTATTTCTTTAGTTGTTTTCCAGCTCTCATATGCATAAGTCTTCTTCTTCTACTTTTTTAGCTCCCTGTGGAGCATAAGTCGTCAACAAATACTTTCCAAGTTGTTCTGTTTTTTGCATTCTTTTAAGATCATCCCATGTCTTCCCCATCATCTTCATCTCTGCTTCTATCTATCTTCTCCCAGAATTTCTTGGTCTTCCTCTTTGTCTTTTCCCCTGGGGATTCCAAAAAAGGGCCTGTTGTATAATGCTCTCAGTTGGCATCCGCAGTGTGTATCCTATCCAGCGCCATCGTCTTCGCTGTATCTCTTTATCCACTGGTATTTGACCGGTACATTTCCATAATTCTATATTAGTGATTTTGTCCTGCCATTTCCATCCTTTTATTCTGCGTAAGCATCCATTAATGAAAGTCTGTATCTTCATAGTTGTCAATTTTGTTGTTTTCCACATATGCGTACGTAAGTGTGGATAATATATTTGATTTCAAAATATGGAGCTTTATTATTGAATTAAATTACAGTTTAATGGTAATGGTGTAGAAGACAAGTACCACACAAAATAAATGAAAGAAAGCCTTACCACTTCCTGTAGGAAATTCGTAGAAGAAACATCATGTCAAACAGCTGCTGGAACAATGTACTCAAGCCACCAAGAGAATATAATAATAAAGACATCTTCGTCAAATCATATATTTTATATCGGTGATATATGAATAAATATTAACTCTTTCCGTACGTTTTGACGCACTGTGCGCCATGCTGATTTTGGCTGTGTACGTTTCATCACATAGTGTGTCACTCTCAATTAGTGTGAACCTTCAACAAACCATATTCTTTTTACATGTCTTGTATCATCTTGGTATTGGTGAAATCTAATACCTTGTTCAGTTATCTAACAATTTATATATAATGTGTTAGATAAATATAAATATGTAGATTGATTCTAAAAACCATGAAAAATTTTGTTTCTGAAATCTCTTCCGTTGCATTGATAAAAAGCTTCCGTACGGAAAGAGTTAAGCTGTGCATATTTAACATGGAGTAACATTTAACACATAGACTAATATAAAAAAAAATAGATAAAGATAAAGAGGTTAAAATATTGAGACAAATATCTAAAAAACTAGATAATGAGATAAAAAATTGAGACAGACATCTAAAAAAAAAAGATAATGAAATAAAATATTGATCCATTTATCTAAAAATATAGATGAGGTAAAATATTGAAAAAACTAGATAATGAGGTAAAATATTGAAACACACCTAAAAATAGATAGTGAGGTAAAACATTGAGACATACCTAATTAAATAGATAGTGAAGTAAAATATTGAGACATATATTTAATTAAATAGATAGTGAGGTAAAATATTGAGACATATATTTAATTAAATAGATAGTGAAGTAAAATATTGAGACATATATTTAATTAAATAGATAGTGAGGTAAAATATTGAGACATATATTTAATTAAATAGATAGTGAGGTAAAATATTGAGACATATATTTAATTAAATAGATAGTGAGGTAAAATATTGAGACATATCTAATTAAATAGATAGTGAGGTAAAATATTGAGACATATATTTAATTAAATAGATAGTGAAGTAAAATATTGAGACATATATTTAATTAAATAGATAGTGAAGTAAAATATTGAGACATATATTTAATTAAATAGATAGTGAGGTAAAATATTGAGACATATATTTAATTAAATAGATAGTGAAGTAAAATATTGAGACATATATTTAACTAAATAGTGAGATAAATATTGAGACATATATTTAATTAAATAGTGAGATAAATATTGAGACATAAATTTAATTAAATAGTGAGATAAATATTGAGACATATATTTAATTAAATAGTGAGATAAATATTGAGACATATATTTAATTAAATAGTGAGATAAATATTGAGACATAAATTTAATTAAATAGTGAGATAAATATTGAGACATATATTTAATTAAATAGATAGTGAGGTAAAATATTGAGACATATCTAATTAAATAGATAGTGAGGTAAAATATTGAGACATTTATTTAATTAAATCATCATCATCATCAAGTACCGGACCTGCTGGCATAGGTGATCATGTCTCTCCACAACTTTCGATCTCGGCAGCTATTTATCATTTCTGTTGTTGACCTTCTGCCAAGCCATTCTCTTAAGCTGTCTGTTATTTTTTCTCTATCTCCTTCCCTCTATCTCTTTTGCTTCCCTCTATCTCTTTATCCCTCAATTTTTCCAGTTGTTACAATATATTCCAGTTGTTCCCTTCTCATTACATGGCCAAAAAATGATGATTGTTTCTTCCTAATATTGGAAATGAGCTTTCTTTTTGCTTTGACCTCTTTCAGAGCATCTTCATTACTCTTCTTAGCCGTCCATGGTACTCTCAACATTCTTGCGTAAAACCACATTTCTACAGACTCCAGTGACTTTCTTGTCTGTTGTCCTATTGTCCATGATTCGCATCCATATGTTAAGACTGGCTCTACGTAACATTTAATTTAATTAAATAGATGAAGTAAAATATTGAGACATATATTTAATTAAATAGATAGTGAGGTAAAATATTGAGACATATATTTAATTAAATAGATCTATCTATCTATTGACCTTTCGAGCCGTAACCGACCCATAGGGCGTAGACCAAGATACACCTTCTCCTATATGAATTTTTGTTCTAGCAGTTTTCTTTTAAAGATATTTTATCAAATCTCGCCATCTGTCTCTGTTCTGTGCAAGCAGTTCTATCTCATTGAGGGAGCCGATTCCTGCTGCTCTTGCCTCTCTCATCAATGTTCTTCTCAGTGTCTCCCTGGGTCTTCCTCTTTTTCTTTTACCTGTTGTTTCCCATATGAGGGCTTGCTTTGCTATTCGATTATTATCTCTTCTCATCACATGTCCAACGTATGACCATCGTCTTTTCTTTATTACTGAAGATATTAGTGGTTGATTGGCGATTTCTCTAATTTCCTCGTTTGTTTTGAATTCGTTCCATTCTATACCAAGTATTTTCCTTAGACATTTATTTTCGAATGCGTTCAACTTTGTTTCTATATCTCTTGTTGTTTTCCAGCTTTCACACGCATACGTAAGGGTTGATAGTACATTTGATTTGAATAGCCTAAGTTTTGTGTTTGTGCTAATGAGTTTTGATTTCCACAACTTTTCAAGGCTTCTGAAAGACATTGCTGCTTTAGCCAGTCTGATTCTAATTTCTTTGCTCGTATCCCCTTCTCGATCAATGTGACTTCCAAGATAGATGAAGTGATCGATCTCTTCTACTGGTTTGTTTTCCATGTATATTTTGTCACTTGTTGGAATTAAACTTTTCATGACTTTAGTCTTTTCATGATTGACCTCAAGCCCAATTTTGCTGGCTATTGATGATAGTTCATTTGTGTTTTCCTGCATCGTTTTTATCTGATTGCTGATGAGAACTATGTCATCAGCAAAGTCCAGGTCCTCCAAATGGTCTCCTTGTATCCATTCGATGCCTTTATTACCAGTGCAGCATTTCTTCATTATGAAGTCCATAACAATTCCAAATAACAAGGGCGATAAAATACATCCTTGTTTAACCCCAGTTTCTATTGGGAAACATTCGCTCAGTCCTTCCTCTGTTCGAACTGCACATGTGTAACCATCATACATGTCTTTGATAATATTTATGATTTTTGATGGTAAGCCATATTGCTTCAGAATTTTCCACAAAGAATCTCTATGAATACTATCAAATGCTTTTTTGAAGTCGATGAAGTTAAGTACAAAAGGTTTTTGCTTTTCAATGTGTTCCTCCAATATAAGTCGTAGAGTGAAAATGTGGTCAAGACAGCTTCTCCCTTTTCTAAACCCAGCCTGTTCTTCACGCATTACTGTATCTATTGAATCCTTTATTCTATTTAGGATGATTTTACAGAATAATTTTGAGGCAACTGACAAAAGTGTCACGCCTCTCCAATTGTTACAATCTCTAAGATTGCCCTTTTTTGGGATCTTAACAATGATTCCTTTTTTCCATTTATGAGGCGTCTTCTCTGTTTTCCAAATGATGTTGAACATTTTTTGGAGATGTATTAAATTATGGCTATCAATTGCCTTGAGGATCTCAGCTGTTAACTTATCCTCTCCAGCAGCCTTGTTATTGGTCATTAGCTTTAAGGTGGTTTCTATTTCACTCAAGGTGAAGTCATCTAAATTTACATCTAATTCTGCTGCTGGTGTTTCAGCTTCAAAATCTATTAAACTGTGAGGTAGTGGACGGTTAAGAATTTCTTTGAAGTGTTCCGCCCAACGGGCTTTTATGTCTGCGCTTGTTGTTAGCATTAATCCAGATTTGTCTAGAATTGGTGTTCCACTGGATGTATAGGTGTTTGTCAGCATCTTTTGTACAGTATAAAGAGTTCTGCTGTCTCCTGTAATTGCAGCTGTCTCTGCTTTCTCTGCCAAGTTGTCTATATAAGCTCTTGTATCTCTTCTTGCCGAACTTTTCACTTTGTTGTCTAATTCTTTGTATGTTGCTTTTGCCAGAACCTTTCCAAGATCTGTCTTTACATTAGTCATGGCTCTCTTCGCTTCTCTTCTTTCTTTGATGTATTTCCATTAAATAGATAGTGAGGTAAAATATTGAGACAGAAATATAAAAATAAAAATAATAAGGTAGAATATTGAGACAGATATCTAAAGTAAGCCAACTCGAAAGCTAGAGTAGACAACAGTCAAAAACAAAATCTAATGTTATCAGACAAGCCAAGGCAGTTAGAGTATTGTCAAATCAGATGAGAACATTTACAATATTGAATATCCCTGAATCACACACCTTGAACACTTGCAGGATGCTGGCAATTAAAAGAAAACTTGGAGTGTCCAGTCAGACATATCATCAACGGCTATCAGAAGTCTCAAAACATTGAGTCATACCAAGATAATCAGATTAATTTTCGTCAGATTGCAGATGGACATGTGGCCGACACAGAGTATTTGCGAGAAACATGCAGAAGTGACTTCCGGTCAATATGGCTGATAAGCGGCAGAAACCATTGAGGCTCAGTCTAAAAAGTGTTACTTGTTGCAGTTTTCTCATATTCCAAGTCTGGCTTGCTGCCAGAGCTACTGAGTTTAGTGCTCTCTGCACGCAGTGAGCTATGTTTTTTATCGGGATCATGTTTCAATATTCCAATTGCTTACGATAACTGATAACATCGTATAACGAAGGACAGTTCAGCTGCGTTCACTTTTGATGCAGCTTGGCCTTATATTTTTTGGCATGTGCTGTAGCTGCTAAGATGAGGACTGCAGCTGCCTTTCTTTGTTTGGATCCTTCAATGAGATGAATTTTAATTTGGATGATTCCACTGACATGGGCGGTTGAGCTATTATGGATTTTACTTTGTTTGCAGTGATACAGGGGCCTTCGATTAACCAAAACCATAAAAAGTAAGAAATCAATAAAGACTGGCAACTCTATGAAGGGGAAAACACTCAATGTTCTTTTAAGGGGTAAGAACTCTGATGTGAGAGAAAATGAATGTGCTGACAACCTGCCTGAGACAGCTGCTGTGGATGGTGGACATGCAATCGACCGGACTGACTTTCAAAATGCCCTAAGAGAGACAGGACACACTAATGATACAGTCTATGATCATGAATCTACAACATCATGTCCAACTACTTCACCCCCAGCCAACCACAGAAATGAAAAATGATAGATACATAGATTATAGTTTTTTTATTCAAGATAAAAATTGTTCAAGATAAAAATTGTTCAAGATAAAAATTATTCAAGATAAAAATTGTTCCAAGATAAAAATTGTTCAAGATAAAAATTGTTCAAGATAAAATGAAATAACAAAACTTGCCTTGGTCTTGAGGTCTGATGTTTTTGTTTCAAATAAATGTTCCAGTTTTTCTGTGTCAATCTTGACAGGGACTAGGTTCTTCCAGATGATGTCTTTAACAGCAGGATGTGGGTTATCTCCAGACAGGGGGTGCCAGTGAAGACGAAGAGTTTTCTTGTTCTTTTTTAGATTAGCACCAAGTGGTGGAGGCAGTGACGAGGAGGTTGGATAATGAAAGCTGCTACCAAATGGAGTTAATGGCGAAAGATTACTTGGAGGTAGAGGAGGTGGATGGAGATCCCCAACTGGTGGAGGAGGCGGAGGTATACTGCCGGGTAAAAGACTAACAGATGGATCAAAAATCACAGATGATGAGAGAATGCTCACATCGTCTTCATTTGCTAAATCACTGAAATCCATATCCTTAACTTTTAATTGTCTGTTTAATCGCCTCTGAATTCTGTCCCACTGGAAATCACTCTCTCCTTTTTTCTCAGGTTCAGGTGTACTCATGACAGGAATTTGTTTAGGAACATTTGAACGGTTCAGATTATCCCTGGCGTTTATGATTACATTTGTGAAGCTACCTACAGGTATTGTGGTTTCTCTAGAAACTTCAGTCTGCTCATTCATCAACTTGTTAAGCATATTTTTAACTTGACCATCTTCTGCTTCTAG
Source organism: Megaustenia siamemsis (assembly GCA_032433765.1). NCBI lineage: Eukaryota > Metazoa > Mollusca > Gastropoda > Stylommatophora > Ariophantidae > Megaustenia > Megaustenia siamemsis. The sequence continues at coordinate 32,761,114 of JAVIAB010000025.1, read as the reverse complement.
AGAATCATTCTCCATTGCCTTATGAGACTGCGAAGACTTTAAAGCATCATTTGAATATGTCTGTCCATGTATCTGGTTGTTATATATTTGGAATGAATCATTTTGTTGATTGTTTTCATCATAATTTAAAGAATTTGATAAAGAATTGTCTCTGCTTAAGATATTGGGAACACCTCTAGAGTCTATGACAGGACTTTCTTGACTAATTTGACGGAAGTGGTTACGGAAATATGGATGATGAGAAGACTGATTGTTAGAATATGTTGCATCTTCTGACATCATCTTAGATGCCTTGTTTTCATTGGGTGACTGATTATCAAACTTTAAAACTGGAAGATTTATCGATCGTTTAGATATCATAGACTGAGAAGTAGATGGAGATGGTAAAAATGAAGGTGATGTTGGGACAGAAGAATCTGACTCCTTCTGTTGAGGCTTAAAATGTGATGACTCTTGAACTGACTCAAGTGATCTTCCATTTTGATAAGATTGTTCGTTGTATGAGTTTGAAGAATATCTGGTGACATTAGCTTGAGCTTTGTCAAAGTCAGAATCTGGCCTTGAAAGATGTTGAGAATATGTAGCTAACCTTTCATCTACATCTTCATTTCTTGGTTGGATCAAAGACACAGGTATATTAAATGGCGGTACTGATTCTGCATGTATATGCATGTTAGGTGGTAAGTCAGCTTGGAAGTTGGACGTGGAATGGTCTTGATTTGAATTTATTACTGCTTGTGAGGACAAGTCTTGTCTTTGTAGCTCATGTTTATCTAGAACAGATGCTAGTTCTTGCTTGTCATCTATAAATGAACGCTGTCTATTCCTTCGCTGAGTTCTAGACTCTGATTGTAAAGAAATCGAGTTACAAACAATTTAGTAAAAAAGATACAATAGCAATCATCTCAAGATTAATCATACATTTTAAAAACAATATCTGTTTCTAGATTTATGCATACTGTATCCTGGGGGTAAAACTGTATCTTGTGGGTTATACTGTATCTTGTGGGTCATAATCTATTTTGTGGGTCATACTGTATCTTGTGGATCATTCTGTATCTTGTGGGTTATACTGTAGCTTGTGGTTCATACTGTATCTTGTGGGTTATACTGTATCTCGTGGGTCATACTGTATCTTGAGGGTCATACTGTATCTTGTGGGTTATAATGTATCTTGGGATCATACTGTATCTTGGGGGTCATAATGTATATTGTGGGTCATAATGTATCTTGAGAGTCATACTACATCTTGAGATTCATACTCTATCTTGGGGGGGTGTCATACTGTATCTTGAGAGTAATACTATATCTTTAGGGTCATACTGTATCTTTAGGGTCATACTGTATCTTTAGGGTTATACTGTATCTTTAGGGTCATACTGTATCTTTGGGGGTCATACTGTATCTTGAGAGTAATACTGTATCTTTGGGGGTCATACTGTATCTTGAGAGTAATACTATATCTTTAGGGTCATATTGTATCTTGAGAGTAATACTATATCTTGAGAGTAATACTATATCTTTAGGGTCATATTGTATCTTGAGAGTAATACTATATCTTGAGAGTAATACTATATCTTGGGGGTCATAATGTATCTTGAGGGTCATAATGAATCTTGTGGGGTCATAATGTATCTTGAGGGTCATACTGTATCTTGAGGGTCATAATGTATCTTGGGGGTCATAATGTATCTTGGGGGGTCATAATGTATCTTGAGGGTCATAATATATCTTGAGGGTCATAATGTATCTTGTGGGTCATAATGTATCTTGTGGGTCATAATGCATCTTCAGGGTCGTAATGTATTTTGGGGGTCAAACTCAATCTGGGGTGCGGGGTCATACTGTATCTTGCAAATAATACTATATCTTTATGGTCATACTATATCTAGGGTGGGGGATCATACTTTGTCTTGAGGGTTATATTGTTCATTGTGGTCATAATGTATCTTGGGGGTCATAATGTATCTTGAGTGTCATAATGTATCTTGCGGGTCATAATGTATCTTGAGGGTCATAATGTATCTTGAGGGTCATAATGTATCTTGAGGATCATACTGTATCTTGAGGGTCATAATGTATCTTGAGGGTCATAATTTATCTTGAGGGTCATACTGTATCTTGAGGGTCATAATGTATCTTGGGGGTCATACTGTATCTTGGGGGGGTCATAATGTATCTTGGGGGTCATATTGTATCTTGAGGGTCATAATGTATCTTGCGGGTCATACTGTATCTTGGAGGTCATAATGTATCTTGAGGGTCATAATGTATCTTGAGGTTCATAATGTATCTTGAGGGTCATAATGTATCTTGTGGGTCATAATGTATCTTGAGGGTCATAATGTATCTTGGGGGTCATATTCAATCTTGGGGAAGGGGGGGGGGGGGTCGTGCTGTATCTTGCGAGTAATACTATATCTTTATGGTCATAATGTATCTTGTGGGTCATAATGTATCTTCAGGGTCATAATGTATCTTGGGGGTCATACTCAATCTGGGGTGGGGGGGGGTCATACTGTATCTTGCAAATAATACTATATCTTTATGATCAAACTATATCTTGGGGTGGGGGATCATACTTTATATTGAGGGTTATATTGTACATTGTGAGCCATACTGTATTTTGGGGGTCATACTTTATTTTGAGGGTTATATTGTACATTGTGAGCCATACTGTATTTTGGGGGTCATACTTTATCTTGAGGGTTATATTGTACATTGTGGATCTGACAGACTCTGATTGTGATATTCTGTCTGTGGGGGCGATCAACACACTTAGCCTGACAGCTGACTTCATATGAGAGTCTGGAATCCTTACTCTGATTGAGTCCTGAACGCAGAGAGAGAGAGAGAGAGATATTGTACATTGTGAGTCATACTGTATTTTGGGGGTCATACTGTATCTTGAGAGTAATACTATATCTTTAGGGTCATACTGTATCTTGGGGGTCATACTGTATCTTGGGGGTCATACTGTATCTTGAGGTTTCCTCATTCCTGGGAAGGTGAGGAATGTTGCCTCGCACCTGAGTTTTGATGTTTTAGGTGACACTATCCAGGAATCTCCGAACATTTCTGGATAGGTGGCCGAGTACATATGGGTGTAAACCCTCGTGCTAAGACGCCGGTTCAAGTCTCATACTTTACCTTTACTGTATCTTGAGAGTAATACTATATCTTTAGGGCCATACTGTCTCTGGGAGAAGAGGGGGATCATACTTTATCTTGAGGGTTATATTGTATGTTGTGGGTCATACTGTATCTTGGGAGTCACACTGTATCTTGGGGGTTATACTGTATCTTGGGGGTTATACTGTATCTTGGGAGTCACACTGTATCTTGGGGGTTATACTGTATCTTGGGGGTTATACTGTATCTTGGGAGTCACACTGTATATTGGGGGTTATACTGTATCTTGGGAGTCACACTGTATCTTGGGGGTTATACTGTATCTTGGGGGTTATACTGTATCTTGGGAGTCACACTGTACCTTGGGGGTTAAACTGTATCTTGGGAGTCACACTGTATCTTGGGGGTTATACTGTATCTGGGGGGTTAAACTGTATCTTGGGGATTATACTGTATCTTGGGGGTTATACTGTATCTTGGGGTTTATGCTGTATCTTCACTTAAAGATATTGTTTTTAGTGTCTCATTAGGTCTTCCTCTATTTCTGTACCCCAATGTTTCCCCATTGAATAGCCTATTTTGGAATTCTCTTGTCTCTTCTCAGCACATATCTGTCATATGCCCATCTTATTTTCCTAATTGTAGATGAGGTTGTTGGTTGTATGGCCATTTCTCTTATCTCTATATGTCTTGAATTCAAATAATATAGCAAATTTAAAAAAAAAAAAGACTGTCAGTGACATATTAACAAATTTTTCTAAAATTATCATATGACCCTTGTCAGAGTAGTGGAATGTATGCCAAGATTTTTCTGTGTGGTTATGAAAAAGATTAGCCATCAACAGATGCAAGATAAAATGAGCATACTTGATGAAAGATCACAACAGCTAGGACTGAAGATTAATAGATATAAGACCAACATTATGAGAATTAATGCAGTTGGCAATAACCAAATAAAACTAGGAGAAATACCTCTACTAGACATACAATCTTACATATATCTGGACAGTAATATAGATAAAGAGGGAGGAACAGAAAATGATACCAAAATAAGGATATCAAAAGCAAGAGGAGCTTTCATTGCACTGAGTAACATATGGAAATCCAAAGAAATTAGGTTAAATACAAAAATAAAAATTTTCAACTCAAATGTTAAGTCGGTCCTATTATATGGCTGTGAAACATGGAGAACAACAAAATTGACAATCACGAAGATACAGACTTTCATTAATGGATGCTTACGCAGAATAAAAGGATGGAAATGGCAGGACAAAATCACTAACATAGAATTATGGAAATGTACCAGTTAAATACTAGTGGATAAAGAGATACAGCGAAGACGATGGCGCTGGATAGGACACACACTACGGAAGCCAACTGAGAGTATTACACAACAGGCCCTTTTTTGGAATCCCTCAGGGGAAAAGACAAAGAGGAAGACCAAGGAATTCTTGGAGAAGACAGATAGAAGCAGAGATGAAGATGATGGGGAAGACATGGAATGATCTTAAAAGAATGGCAAAAAACAGAACGACTTGGAAAGTGTTTGTTAAAGACCTATGCTCCACTGGGAGCTAAAAAAGGTAGAAGAAGAAGAATGAAAAAGATTGGATTACTAAAGGACACTTTCATAATGATGATATTGGTTCTTTATACAAGAACACATTTTTCTTTTTCTACTGTGTTCATCTGATGCTACTCCTTGAGTTATTGAGTTATTAGCGGGTCATCATCATTGCATTCTGAACATGTCCATAGGTGCTCAGATCCTTTCCTCAGCAAGTCTTGCAGTGTCCAGCAACTGACAGTTCTGTATTGGTTGATAAGTCTTCTTACACTCCCACTAAATTTCTCATTTCTTGCTGTGTCCATCACTCTCATCTCTTTCATCTGAAGGAGTAACATGGACTCAAGGCTGACAAAAAAGTCCTGTGCTACTCCTTTGAACATGGCATTGATGTGTTGTATTGTTGTGTACAACAAACTGCATTATTTTGTGCCTTGCAGCCCAACATCTTTGACTTTAACACAACATTTTTGGGTACCAGATTGTCTTCCCTCTTCAATATCTTTATGTTTGGCCAGACTAACTGGTTTGCTACCAGTCACACATTAGGCAAGTAGAAAAGTATCTTGATCAGTTTTGATTCATTAATCCTGATGGAAGCAATCAGCTATGAGTTGCTCCAAGAACATATTAGTAGAAGCAACCTTATTGTATTTGTAACAGATTGAATGTACCCAGTTCATTTACGTGGATGGCAAAGAGTATGCAAGGTAATGACTTCGGTAGTGTAATGGTTAACTCTTTCTATATGGAAGATTTTTATTGACACAACAGAAGAGATTTCAGAGACAAAATCTTGCATGGTTTTAAAAATCAATCTTATCAATATTTATATTTATCTAACATGTAACATATTAAATATGAATTATAAGATAATTGAACAAGGTATTAGATTTCACCAATATCAAGATGATACAAGGCATGTGAAATGAATATGGTTTGATGACGGTTCACATTAATAAAACTGAGAGTGGCGGACTATGTGGCAAAACATAAATGTCAGATGGATACCACATTTATTTTGAAAAATAGGTCAGCCTGGCATGATACCAAGCACATCACCCATAAAATTTGCCATTGGTTATTGAAAAAATATGGACACTACCATCATATTTCATATACACTTTAAGGTATATAGTCCTACATGTTTACTTACATATCTGTGTGTGTGTGTGTGTGTGTTGTTTGTTTGTTTGTTCCTGCTGAAGACCTACTGAGCTGAATTGTCGCTTAAATTTGTGTCGTCCATTAATCATGTAGAGCTATTAATCATGTAGAGCTATTAATCATGTAGAGCTTTAAACATACAATTTAACCAAATGTTATTTTTATCCTCCCTCTCCTTTATGGGGAACCCCTTTAAACCTATTCTCTGCACGTATCAGCGAATTTTAGCTTTTTTTCAATGAAATAAAAATGACTAAATCTCAAATATGTTTTAACTAATACGATTTTTTTTCTGGTTAGCAGGGTAGAGGTAGAGTTATCCCCTACCAAAGGAGGAGTAAGATGTCTCCTTTCCTCCGCTAGTCTTTGGGACACCCTTGGGCAATGTGGAGCTCTTGTTTAGCCCCCCCCCCACCCCCCAATTAGTGTTACGTGAAGCCATTGGAGCAGGTGGTGGTTAGTGTTGTGGGAGCAGCCAACAAGTAGTGCCGGTTATGGTCCCCACTCCATGATGGCAAGCAGAGGATCTCATGTATAGAGACAATGGCTGCGATCTCCGACTAGTACAGTCACTGCCAAGAAGGAAAGGAATGGCAAACTAACTACCTTTTTATATTGCCAAGTAAAATTATGTCAAAATACAAATTAATATCTACAGCTAATGATGTTAACGGGGACTCCAAAAAGGAAGCTCCTAAAAGAGATAAGAAAGAAACAATCAACATTTTTCGGGCACATCATGAGAAAAGGAAAGTTGGAATACTTGGCTACAACTGGCAATATACAGGGAAAGAGAGATCGCAGACGACAAAGAGAAAAGATACTAGATAGCTTGGTGTCATGGCATGGAAAACAGTCCACAACAGAATTGATATGATGCACTGTAGACAGGGAGCTGTGATAGCTCACTGGTTAGTGAACTGGAATACAAAGGACAAAAGGTTGGGTTCAATTCTGGTCGACGACTTCCAGATTCACCCAACTTTAAATGGGCCCCAATTTTTTTCTGGAAAAGTAAAGCAGCATGGGCGTAATACCAACCACATTACCCCAAAAATCATGTGCTGAAAGTCTGTAAAAATTATGGCCACTAACACCATATTCCCTATATGCCATGTGGCGTAACGGGGCACTTTAATTTTTTACTGTGAATATAAGGTTGTAGAAGAACATGATCGTCTACGACAACCGGTATGGCAAATGATGATGATAATCTTGGTAGCCTAGTTGGGAAAACCACCCCACTGGACTACCAACGTTCGGACAAACCCGTGTTCGATTCCCACTGGGAGCAGTGTGAATTGTACTCGTGGTTGAAAAAAAAAAATACCCCCACGGTCGACACAGCCGTTGGCAGAAATGGGTACCAGGATAATAACCCTGGGGAGGTGAGGAATGTCATCTCACATCTGAGTTTCGATGCTTGAGGCGACACTATACAGAAATTTCTGAACATTTCTGAATAGGCGGCCGAGCACATATGGGTTTAAACTCGCGTGCTAAGATGCCGGTTCAAGTCTTGTACTTTACCTTTACCTTTGAAGTTAGTGGAATGCTTCCAAACTTTGAATAGTTTGCTGTTAACAATTGTACTCTGCCATGCAAAGATTATGATGAGCAGGTAATGAGTTTAAAGAAATCTGCACAAGTACTCACTTTGTGGAATATTAACACTGGTGTCCTGCTCACTAATGCTTAGTAATTTATCTTCTGTGAGTTGATTTCTGAAGTCTACTGGTTCATTTTCACTTTCTGGAAGCACCACAGGCAAAGGTCTGTACAAAACAAATGACATTAACATTGGAGCTTTGGAAGCTGAGTGGTTAGTGAGCCTATTAAGGGTTAATTTTATTTATTTACATATCTATGTGTGTGTTGTTTGTTTCTGCTGAAGGTCTACTGAGCCGAAACGTAATTTTTTTTGGTGTGTTTCATTTTCCAGTCGCCATTTCATTTGACCTCTGACGAAGTCCCTAGAGACTAGGAATTGAATTTTATGTGTTAATCTGTTTTTTCCTGACAACTGTGTGCACAGGGGTCCCTCGCCGCACAGACGGATAACTCCGTCTTTGGAGGTACTCATATTTTTTTCGTCCATTAATAATTGATGTTTCAATCAGGCCTCGCTGCTGACACTCGGGGTAGTTGCCGCAGAGAGAAATCATAAATAAAAATCCCAATTGGTGCTGCCGGGATTTGAACTCACAACCTCTCTGTCACAAGGCTGGCATCTTGCCTCGAGACCAACCAGTCCCCAGCAGTGACTACTGATCAGGAGAGTCTTGGTTCAATTCCGAGATAAATCTATTTTTTATTTTAGATTAACAAGGCTTTGCAGTTCACCCAGCCTCTAAAAATTGGTACCAGATATTTTTTGTGGGAAGTAAGGGCAGTCTAGCATGATACCGACCACAATATTTTTTGTGGGAAGTAAGGGCAGTCTAGCATATGATACCGACCACAATATTTTTTGTGGGAAGTAAGGGCAGTCTAGCATGATACCGACCACAATATTTTTTGTGGGAAGTAAGGGCAGTCTAGCATGATACCGACCACAATATTTTTTGTGGGAAGTAAGGGCAGTCTAGCATGATACCGACCACATTATTTGTTGTGGGAAGTAAGGGCAGTCTAGCATGATACCGACCACAATATTTTTTGTGGGAAGTAAGGGCAGTCTAGCATGATACCGACCACATTATTAAAAAATGTGTCATTGGTTAAAGAAAACATATAGTCACTACACAATATTCCTTATGTACACCAAAAATCATGTGCCGAAGGTCTGTAAAAATTATAGTCACTAACACCATTTTCCCTATACACCATTTGGTAGGACGGGGCTCTTTACTTTTTAATTAGCAAGGCGTCAAGAGAACTTTTACTTATTTCATCATCAGGTCGTATGTCCTTTGCAGAACATTGCATTCACCATAGCCCGTCTGAAAGAATCTCTGTCTCTAGCCAGATCTATCACAGAACATTGCATTTACCACAGCCCATCTGAAAGAATCTCTGTCTCTAGCCAGATCTATCACAGAACATTGCATTTACCACAGCCCATCTGAAAGAATCTCTGTCTCTAGCCAGATCTATCACAGAACATTGCATTTACCACAGCCCATCTGAAAGAATCTCTGTCTCTAGCCAGATCTCCCACTTCTTCTGTTGTCACGTTCAGGGTCTCCTTGGTGTCTTGAAACCACCTTCTTCTTGGTCTGCCCCTGATGTGCCGCCCTGGAACCATGCCTTCTTTTATTGTTCTATCCACCCAGTTATATCTTTTGAAGTAGCCACAGTACTTTAATTTCCTCTCTAGAATGGTGTTTATAAGTCTATAAGTTTAAATCTTTTAATATTTCTTCATTGCTCTTTTTCATTATCCAAGATATCTTAAGGATTTTTCTGTAGCATTTTGTTTCAAATGAATCAGTTTTCTTCCTTGCATTTACATATTTACTTTACTTTATATAACTGAACTGACTTCCTGTCAATGTGGTGGATAGGCAGCAGGAACCATTGAGGCTCTGTCTGAAAAGTGTTCCTTGTAGTTTCCTCATTTCCAATTCTGGCTGCTGCCAGAGCTACTGAGTTTAGTGCTCTGTGCACACTAAGCTGTATTTTTCATCCGGATCATGTTTCGATATTCCAATTGCTTATGATGAATTATGATATTTTATGACAAAGGATAGTTCAACTGCGTTCACTTTTGGTGCCGTTTGGCCTTATGTCTTTTGGCATGTGCTGTAACTGCTATGTTGGGGACTTCAGCTGCCTTTCTTTGTTTGGATACTTCAATGAGATGAGTTTTAATTCGGATGATTCCACTGGTGTTGGCGGTTGAGCAATTATGAATTCTAATTCTTTGCAGTGATACCAGGGTCTTCGACTAACTATAACCATAACTGAACTGGATCAAGGATTCTAAATTTATTTTTACAGTAGACCACAAACAGCAATACCATCACCAGTTAACTATAACTGTATATACTTATAATTGTAACAAATGTTTGTTTATCAACATCACTGCTATATTGTTTATTATTAGAGCGGGTTCAGAGATCAAGTCAAATCAAGCCCTAAACTGTCTCATCTAATAAAGACATGAAGAATAGGACTTGAAATTAATAGAGAGACAACCAAAATAATGACAACCAGGGGTGTACTAAAAGGCAATATTTACCTGGATGGGAAGAAGGTACAGGAAGTGGATTACCTTAACTACCTTGGTAGCAGTGTAGATCAAAAGGGAGAATCTAGAAAAGAAATAGAATAGCAAAGGTGGCTTTAGGTTTTAAAAACCTTGAAGCAATATGGGGATTTGTTGAAAAAGAAATAAATAGTTATGATTACACTCAGACAGGAAGGAAGGAAAGAAGAAGAACAAAATGGTAAATTAGTCTGGAAATAAGAAACTCTATTTACCATATTCCTGGGTTCAAATGCCTGATTAATTTCTATCTTTTTTTGTTTGATGTAAATTAAAAAAAAAAAAAAATATAAAATTCTGACGTAATGCCACGAGTTGATGCGAGCAGGGTGCCCTTTGACTCATTGATGTGGCGGGTCATAATGGCTTTCTTGACATTCCCGGCTCTTACTGCAGAAGTTGGAGTTCATCTATCCCAGGCTATGTTGAGAAACTACTAGTCCAGCCCAGAGGTACTGCAATACTGGGTCCTCTATATCAGCAACAGTCACCACTACAGGGAATACGGCAATCCTAATTTCTGTTAGCCAGCCTGTTTTGACGCAGACTGTTACCGGAGACTACGAGGAGGTAGAACTGCTAGGTCTTGGTCAGCTGATGGTGCGCCAACCCTGTTATTGTGGACCACAGGTCACATGTGCTTCTGCTCCCCCGAAAGCAATATGGAAATCAAAGATATTTGAAAACATGAAAGCACGAAAACATAACATAGAATTTTCAACTCAAACGTATTATCAACCCACACTTATGTGTGTGCGTGCAAATGCTGGAAAACTACAAAAGGGATTGAGAAAAAACTCAGTGCATCTGATGACAAATGTCTCAGACTTTGAATTAAATGGAATGAGTTCAAGACCAATGTTGAAATAAGAGAAATGGCAATGTAATCATTTATCTCGTCTACTAATAAGAAAAGAAGGTGGACATATGTCGGGATGTATTTAGAAGAAACTACCAGAGAATAACTAAGTACTCTCACATGGGAAACATCAGGTCAGAGGAAAAGAGGATGACCTTAAAGAACACTGAAAAGAACTCTAACAAAAGAGGCAAGGATGACAGGCATAGTAAAAGTAAAGAGTAAAGAGCCCCTGTCACGCCGAGTGGCGTTTAGGGAATATGGTGTTAGTGACCATAAATTTTACAGACCTTCAGCGCATGATTTTTGGGGTAATGTGGTCGGTATTACGCCCGTGACGCTTTACTTTTCCTGAAAAAAATCCATTACCCATTTAAGGCTGGGTAAACTGGAAGCCATCGGTTGGGATCAAACCCTACCCCTTGTTTGACAGGTATAGACTCGCTCTCTATAGCTGAACAGCTCACCCAGAAAAAGACAATTGGTGAATGACTCTATGAGCCATATATGCAGTCTAACTACAATGGGAGAATTAAGAATCATGAATAAAGACATGATGGAATATTAGAAACACAAGGAAAAATAACAGCAGAGACCAACTGTACAGAAAAATACTGCAATTATATCTTAACTTGATGCTAAAAGACAAATAAGTAAGGAAATAAGACAAATAAAGACATAGATATGTTGACCAGTTGAGGATGATGAGTAGAGGGATATACCCCTCATGCCTTAAGGTGTTTGGGGAATAAGTTGTTAGTGCCCATTTTTTTCCATGAGGCACATTTGATGGTTGTATCGGTGATCAGTGCCAGAACTGGACGCTGGACTCTAGAACAATAAGAAAGATAACGACCACCGAAATTAAATGTGTCAGAAGAATGGCAGGAAATAGCTTAAGGGACAGAGTAAGAAACACCGACCTGAGGAAGAAACTCGAAATTGAACCAGCCATTGAATACATAAAGAAACAACAGATAAATTGGTTCGGCCACATAACAAGACAAAAAGAACTAACAATGACTCAAAGAGCCATAAAAAAACGCTACGAAAATGCCAGATTAAGAGGAAGACCGAGAAAGAGATGGATAAAGGGAATACTAGAGTCACTAGGGGGGATAACATCAGAAGAGGCCAACAGAAGAGCAAAGAATCGCAGATTGTATCTTCCCTTGACGCCAACGGCAATGGAGGAAGGAAAGAAGAAGATAGGTGATCAAGAAGGTGAAACAAAGAAAGAGATCAGAAGCAGGATAGCAAAAGCAGAAGCAAATTTTTAAAAAACCTGGATAAATATGGCAATAACAAATCTATCTATTTATCTTTTGACCCATCGAGCTGTAGCTGGCCCATAGGGCGTAGACCAAGATACTCCTTCTCCTATCTACATTTTTATTCTAGCAGTTTTAATAATAAATCTATCTATCTATCGTCCATTCAAGCCAAAGACGGCACATGGGGCAGAACCACAATCTCAAAAAAAACAGAAACCTTGTGTGCCAAAATGGCACATATTGCAGAGATCACTGCTTCCAAAACTTATGGCAATAATAAATACTAAGCAAAAAAAAAAAACTAAACTTAGAAACATTTCTATCTATCTATCTATTGACCTTTCGAATCGTAGCCGGCCCATAGGACGTAGACCAAGATACACCTTCTCATATCTGAATTTTTGTTCTAGCAGTTTTCTTTTAAAGATATTTTATCAAATCTCGCCATCTGTCTCTGTTCTGTGCAAGCATCTCTATCTCATTGAGGGAGCCGAATTCTGCTGCTCTTGCCTCTCTCATCAATGTTCTTCTCAGTGTCTCCCTGGGTCTTCCTCTTTTTCTCTTACATGTTGTTTCCCATATGAGGGCCTGCTTTGCTATTCGGTTATTATCTCTTCTCATCACATGTCCAAAATATGACCATCGTCTTTTCTTTATTACTGAAGATATTAGTGCTTGATTTTGAATATTCAGTCATGAACTGTCCCTCTTTTATATAAGTATAACAATGTAACAATGTAAGTTAGAAACATTTAACTCAAACTTATTATCAACCCTTACCTTTATATGTGAAAGCTGGAAAACAGCAAAAGAGATTGAGAGAAAACTAAATGCTTTTGAAGACAAATGTCTAATAAGGATACTCTGCATACAAGGGAATGAATTCAATCAAAACCAGTACAAAGATAAGAGCAACCAACGATTGCAGAACTAATGGATGAAAGATGGTGACCAAGATGGCGGGTGTTTTATATTCGGAGTGTAGATTGTGTGATTAATGTGATTAAATATAGTGTTTCCAACGGGATATCATTTTCAGAAAGTTGTGTAAAGTTTTCTACCAAGGAGGAGGATAAGAACTGATAAGTACTTTTTAAATGTAAGCAGCTAAAGTTGAATAGATCGTAAAAGATCGCATGTGAGACCTTAGCGATCAAACACGTCGGGGAAACATCAGCCGGGCTAAACCCCCATCGTGTGTTTTTCTTAAACTAAGCCCTTAACTTACGACTGACTTAGCAGGTCGGTAAGGGATAATTGTATTTATGCTCAGAGAAATACATAGAATATGGAGATCAAAGTAGCAACGATAAACATATGCGGGATAAAAAATAAAGAAATCGAACTTATAGAAGAAATGACAAAAAGGAAAATTAAAATACTAGGATTAGCGGACACCAGAGTAAAAGGACAACAGATAAAGAAAGCACACATGAACTACACGAAAATATTCTCAGGAGTCGACAACACAGAAAGAGCAACACATGGAGTAGGTTTTATCATCGACCCAGAACACGCAAAGAACATTCTAGAAATAAAATACCATTCAGAAAGAATTATCTCAATTAAACTGCTAGAAGACAATCGAAAATCAAATTACATTCAAATCTATGCACCATGCAACAACAATGTAAAAGAGAGCGAAGAATTCTACGACACACTGAGTGAAATTATTAACAAGATTGATGAAAGCGACGACATGTTAGTGATGGGAGATTTTAATGGAAGGCTTGGGAAACGCAACAGTGAGAACAGTGATATCTTAGGACCCTTTGGCGATAAAACAGCTGAAATAAATGAAAACGGAAGCAGACTGCTGGATCTATGCAATCAAAACGATTTATTTATCACCAACACATTCTTCAAACACAGAGAGTTGCAAGTATACACCTGGTACAAATGGAATGATACAACATGCAGAAGCCAGATAGATTTTATACTAACAAGAAAAGAGAACAAGAAAAGAGTAACCGACAGTAGAGTAATCCCAAATATTACAGACGACACGGATCACAAGATGGTTATGATCACACTAAGACAGCCAAAAATAAAGAGAATATACGAAAACAAACAAAAGAAGCGAAAAGAACAGACAATAAGAATAAAACAATTAAACGATCAAGAAACAAGGAAAACCCTAGAAGAAAAACTAAGAGATGAATTCAAGAAACTCCCTAACGAAGTATGCACAGTAGAAGAAGAGTGGAAACAATTTAAGGAAACAGTAACCAACATCTCTAAAACAGTTTGTGGAATGAAGCTAAGAACAAGAGAAGGGAAAAAGAGCACCCCGTGGTGGAACGAAACAATCATAGAAGCAATTAAAGAAAAGAAGAAACTTTAAAAATTGGAGGGAGAACAAGAACCAAGAAAAATATGCCTTAGTTCGAAAAAGAGTTAAAATGTTGATCAAAGAAGCTAAGCAAAAGAATTGGACAGAATTTGGACAAAACATGAGCAGGGACTTCAAGACAGCCACAAGAGATTTCTACAAAGCAGTAAAAGCCACAAGAGCGAGAAAAGAAAACCATGATCCTACTGAGCTGATAAATGACAAAGACGGACAGCCAATATCAAATAACCAATGTATGCAACAGAGATGGAAAGAATATTTTGAAGACCTGTTAAGCATACCAACTACCAACATGACAACAAAAACCACGCTAGAACGCACAAATACTGAACCCAACATCATGAAAGAGGAAATAGAAGAAGTAATCAAATATACACCAAGAAACAAAGCCCCGGCGATAGATAACATACCAATAGAAATAATAGCAGCAGTGGGAGAAACAGGAATGCAATGGCTGCACAGAATATTTAATGCAGCATGGCACCAACAACAAGCCCCAGAAGACTGGCAACAGGCAATCATCATACCAATATGGAAAAAGAAAGGTAGCAAAAGAGACTGCAATCAATATAGAGGTATATCTCTGCTCAGCCATGTAGGAAAGCTATACGCCAAAATCTTGGAAAAAAGACTGAGACCAATAATAGAACTACAGTTAAGCGATTCTCAAATGGGGTTCCGAAAAAACAGAGGATGTACCGACGCACTATTCACACTAAAACAGCTTGCAGAAAAAACGACAGAACACAATCAAAACTTATACATAGCCTTCATTGACCAGGAAAAAGCATTCGACAGAGTGAACAGAGAACAACTGTGGGAGATACTAACAACATACGGAGTAAGCCAACATCTAACCAACATTATTAAAAGTCTCTACGCCAACAGCAGCTGCAGGGTCAGAACAGCAACAGGCTACACAGACCACTTCGAAGTTAGATCAGGTGTAAGACAGGGTGCGTACTATCCCCCCTACTGTTTATTACATACATGGACCATATATGTAAGCTAGCCAACCCATCAGAGACAGAGGAGATCAACGAGCTTTTATTTGCAGACGACCAGGCACTAATACATGAAACAATAGAAGACCTACAAGAACACTTAAACAAACTCAACATCTTAGGAACAAAATACAACATGAAAATCAACATCAACAAAACAGAAGGCATGAATGTCACCAAAAATAAACAGAACATCAACATAACTATAGAAGGCAGACAACTAAAACAAGTAGAGGAATTCAAATACCTAGGAAGTCTAATGACAAACGATAATTCCCAAACAGAAGAGATAGAATCAAGATGCAACAAAGCTTGTCAAATCATCGGACAGTTATCACCACTATTGTCCAACAAGGAAATAACTCTGGAGGCAAAACGAGCACTATACAATACAATCTTCATCCCAACGTTGTGCTACCAATGCCAGACCTGGACCCTAGATGCAAGAACAATAAGAAAAATAACCTCTACAGAGATGAAATGTGTTAGACGAATGACAGGAAACAGTCTGAGAGATAAGATCAGTAATGAAGAAAAGAGAAAAAAGCTAGGAATAGCCCCCGCCATAGAATATATAAGGAAACAACAGATAAAATGGTACGGCCACGTGACAAGGCAGAAAGAACAAAACACAACACAACGAGCCTTCAACAAACGTTGTGAGAACACCAGACTCAAGGGTCGACCACAAAAAAGATGGATCGATGGAATATTAGAAGCACTAGGAAACATAACAGCAGCAGAGGCGAACAGAAGAGCAAAAGACCGCAAATTATATCTCCCCTCGACGCTGAAAGGCAGATGAGGAAGGAAAGAAGAAGAAGAACGATTGCATCTACAATTAGGAAGAGAAGATGGACATTTGTCGGATATGTGCCGAGAAGAGACAACAAAAGAATTTCAAAACAATCTCTTCTACAGGAAATATCAGGATATGTGGAAAGAGAAAGACCTAGAGAGACACTAAAAAGAACACTTATAAGAGAAGCAAAGTTTGCAGGACTCATTAGATAAGATCAAACATCTCGCCAAGAATAGAGGTGGATGATGAATAACCCTACGAGCCCTGTGTGATGTCTGGCAGCACTGGAAGGATCAAGATGGGTGATGTCTTCTTCTTCTTCTACCTTTCAGCTCCCTGTGGAGCATAGGTCTTCAACAAACACCTTCCAAGTCATTCTGTTTCTTGCCATTCTTTTAAGATCATTCGATGTCTGCTCCATCATCTTCATCTCTGCTTCTATCTGTATTCTTCAAGAATTCCTTGAAGATACAGACTTTCATTAATGGAAGCTTACGCAGAATAAAAGGATGGAAATGGCAGGACAAAATCACTAACATAGAATTATGGAAATGTACCAGTCAAACACCAGTGGATAAAGAGATACAGCAAAGACGATGGCGCTGGATAGGACTCACACTGCGGAAACCAAATGAGAGTATTACACAACAGGCCCTTTTTGGAATCACCAGGGGAAAAGACAAAAGGGAGACCAAGGAATTCTTGGAGAAGACAGATTGAAGCAGAGATGAAGATGATGGGGAAGACATGGAATGATCTTAAAAGAATTGCAAGAAACAGAATGACTTGGAAAGTGTTTGTTGAAGACCTATGCTCCACTGGGAGCTAAAAAAAGGTAGAAGAAGAAGACCTAAGCAAGTGAAAGCTGGAAAACAACAAAGAAGATTGAGAGAAAATTAAACGCCTTTAAGGACAAAAATGTTTAAGACAAATACTCTGTGTGCAATGAAATGAATTAAAGACTAATATAGAGATAAGAGAAATGGCCATGCAACCAATGATTTCATCTACAATTAGGAAGAGAAAATGAACATAAGTCGAACATTTGCTGGGAAGAGACAATACAAGAGTCAGGATACAGGAAAAGAGGAAGACCTAGAGAGACACTGAAGAGAACACTTACAAGAGAAGCAAAGATTGCAGGCATAGACTCATTGAATGAGATCAAACATCTCACCCAAAAGAAAGATGGATGGCAAAAACACTATGAGTCCTATATGGTGTCTAGCAGAGTGGGAAAGATAGAGCTCAAAACACTATGAGACCTATGTGATGTCTAGCAGAGTGGGAAGGATAGAGCTCAAAACACTATGAGACCTATGTGATGTCTAGCAGAGTGGGAAAGATAGAGATCAAAACACTATGAGACCTATATGGTGTCTAGCAGAGTGGGAAAGATAGAGATCAAAACACTATGAGACCTATATGGTGTCTAGCAGAGTGAGAAGGATAGAGATCAAAACACTATGAGTCCTATATGGTGTCTAGCAGAGTGGGAAAGATAGAGCTCAAAACACTATGAGACCTATGTGATGTCTAGCAGAGTGGGAAGGATAGAGCTCAAAACACTATGAGACCTATGTGATGTCTAGCAGAGTGGGAAGGATAGAGCTCAAAACACTATGAGTCCTATGTGATGTCTAGCAGAGTGGGAAGGATAGAGCTCAAAACACTATGAGTCCTATGTGATGTCTAGCAGAGTGGGAAGGATAGAGCTCAAAACACTATGAGTCCTATATGGTGTCTAGCAGAGTGGGAATGATAGAGCTCAAAACACTATGAGTCCTATGTGGTGTCTAGCAGAGTGGGAAGGATAGAGATCAAAATCAAGAATAGCACTTACTCTTGCCTCAGCTCTCGTTTTCTTCTTCTTGGGGGCTCTGGTGGCAATGGAGTCTGATTTGAAGGATTCTCAATTATTATCAAGTCCTGGCTACCCGTGTGTCGTTTGGACTTCCTTACATGACTTTCACTTTTTTTACGTGGCACTTGCCTGTTAAAAAAATGTAAAAGAGCATTTTTTTTTTAGCACACATATACAAATATCAATGAAAACAAAACATTTTCTGTCTTTTTCTTTTTCAATGTTCACTCATTAAGTTGACTTCTGATCAATATAGCGGATAGGCAGTAGAAACCATTCAGGCTCTAAAGTGTTCCTTGTTGCAGTTTCCTCATATTCCAAGTCCGGCTTGCCAAAGCTACTGAGTTTAGTGCTCTGTGCACACCATGAGCTGTGTTTTTCATCCGGATCATGTTTCGATATTCCAACTGTTTACAATGAATGATGACTTTGTATCAAAAGAGGGACAGTTCAGCTGCGTTCACTTTCGATGCAGCTTGGCCTTATGTCTTTTGGCATATGCTGCAGTTGCTATAATGGGGACTGCAGCTGCCTTTTTTTTGTTTGAATCCTTCAATGAGATGAGTTTTAATTCGAATGATTCCACTGGCATGGGCAGTTGAGCAATTATGGATTTTAAATCTTTGCAATGATACCGGGGCCTTCAACTAACCATAACCCTAACCCATTAAGTGGACATGGATGCATTGTGTCACTAGTTTATAGGAAGCCACAATATCTGCAGTACCATGTGACTTGACATGTATCTTTATTATAGGTAGATTTTTAATTGTTCATTAATTGCTTAACAATTTAGTCCGGACAGCAGCCACTTTTTGCCTTCTCTTTTTTGACTTTTAATTACCCAAAATTCTTTAATGTGTGCAAAGTGAACACAAGACCTCCTGTTTTTCACCGTTATCTGAGAGGGCTAGATTATGGATCTCATTACTCAGAGACCTGATGAGATCACAGATTTGAAGAGAACAATTCGTACCGCCTATGGTGTAATTCAAAGAGGTAGGGTTCAATCTCAACCGACAACTTCTGGTTCACCCAACCTTTAAAGGGTACCGGATTTTTTTCTGGGAAGTTAAAGTGGCACAGGTGTAATACCGACCACATTACCCCAAAAATCATGTGCCGAAGGTCTATTTTTCAAATAAAAAATAACATTTTAAGCACACAAAGAAAATGCAATAAAACCAAATATTTTTGTTAGCAAAAAAAAAAACGTTAATTATAAACAACAGCAGCATAACAATTGTAAATTAAATACATAAATCTAAAACATACTGTGACAAAGTGCATCAGGTTTAGTTTCAGGAGAAGTGAAAAAAAAATATAGAAAAAAAAAACAGTATGGTAAAAGCTTCACCTCACAAGTGAACAACACAAACCAGAACATCATTTCAGCTCAATAGTCGTTCACTAGGAACAAACATACATCACACATACAAATATATATTTAAAAAATAAATAAATAATAACAAATATAATAATTTTGTAAACAGGTTTAGTAATGTTGAGAATACCATGGACAGCTAAGAAGAGTAATGAAAATGTTCTGAAAGAGGTCAAAGCAAAAAGAGAGCTAATTTCCAATATTAGGAAGAAACAATCATCATTTTTTGACTTCCGTTGTAAAGATGGTGGGATCTAGGTCACGTTCTCTTGATCGCTGCAGTAAGTGCATTCAGAATCTGATTAATTTAGGTTCTCCGTTGTACTTTTCTGCGTTAACGTAAAAATGATGATCTTCTTATTACATCTGCGCCGCTAAAGCGAAGTTGTACGCCGGCATCAGTCCATTTTTGACAAATCAAGTGTTGTGAATGCGACCTTCCAACATCTAGACTTGATCTGCGCTTTACGTCACATTGGTGCTGTTCATGGCCATTGTTGGAATTCCTTGACGCAAGTTATTTCCATGTTACTTATCAATGTAAACTACTTCGTCAGCCGCAGTTTTATCTCTTTACGGAATTTGCACAATGTTTTGTTCATCTTAGGCTGCTTTTACTAGAGTAATCAGAAATCGAAAGGGAGCGAAATTGTGTGTACAACTTTTTTTGTGTACTATGTCATCATAATGGTTCATCGTATATCCCTAGACTCTAGACCGGCCATACGCTAATCTTACGGTCAGTTGTTTGATGTGCGACGGGGATAATCTGACGACTAACTGTGTGTCTATATGTTCGGAATTGGAGTCAACAACAATGGCCTAACATCATCAAGCGCTCTACATTTAAAAAAAATATGACGATCATCATTTTCGTGAACTCCCGGTATATGGTGGATAGGTGGCGGGAACAATTGAAGGTTATGCATGAAAAGTGTTCCTTGTTGCAGTTTCCTCATATTCCAAGTCCGGCTTGTTGCAGGAGCTACTGAGTTAAATGCTTTGTGCGCACTGTGAGCTGTGTGTCTCATCCGTTTTGATCATGTTTCGACATTCCAATTGTTTACGATGAATGATGAAATCGTATGACAGGGAACAGTTGGCTGTGTTCACTTTCTGCACGGTTTCGCCTTATGTCTTTTGGTGTGTGCTGAGACTGCTATAATGGGGACTACAGTTACCTTTCTTTGTTTGGGAGATGAGATTCGGATGATTCCACTGGCACGGGCGGTTGAGCAATTATGGATTTTAATTCGTTTGCAGTGATACCGGGGCCTTCCATAACCAAATAACCAAATCATCATTTTTTTGGCCATGTAATGAGAAGAGAACAGCTGGTATATATTCTAACAACTGGAAAAATTGAGGGATGAAGAGATAGAGGGAAGCAAAGAGAGAAAATACCAGACAGCTTAAGAGAATGGCTTGGCAGAAGGTCAATAACAGAAATTATAAATAACTGTCGAGATCGAAAGTTGTTGGGAGACATGATCACCTACGCCAGCAGGCCAGGTACTTGATGATGATGATGATCATTGCTTCGCTGTCAACTAGTGACACAAAGCATTCATGTTCACTTAATGTGTACAAATATCATTGCTTCGCTGTCAACTAGTGACACAAAGCATTCATGTTCACTTAATGTGTACAAATATCATTGCTTCGCTCTCAACTAGTGACACAAAGCATTCATGTTTATTTAACGGGTGAATACCAAGAAAAAAGAACTATATACATCAGTTTTCCATTACTAGGATCTGCCAGGGGGGACTTTAAGAGTCTAAGAAAGATAATATACTAAAACTCAAGAGAAATAGAACAAAAAATGGATAGCCTAGGATTTGACAGCACCTGGGGCACTTTGGTTGTAACAATGTATGTAAGTGTTACAATAATCTTACCTCAGATTTTCCACTTGGGAGATGACCGAGGTATCTTCTCCATCTTCAAGCATCAATGCACTCTACAGGGTGATAAATTAAACATTTAAAAAAATATAATTGATGCACACACAAACACACATTTTCTCACACATACCTGCACACACACACATGTATTTAAACATTAAACATCGAATGAACCACACTGTAGGAAATAATGTATGAAAAAAGAACAAACAAATATTAAGTTGTGAATTACTAAATGTATGTATACAAAAAATATAAAATCAAAGATTGGTTCCATAATATCTTTTACAATCTATAGTATACAGACTTTATCTGAGCTGTTCTACACCTCATCTCTGATGTACATCTACTATCTGAGGTTTATTGTTTACTGGCAGAAAAAACTCACATTTTGTTAGTATCAAACATCCTCAACAATATCATGGACAGTAAAAAAACAAAGGAAAAGACGATTTTGAGGCCACAGAGATGGGATTTCACAGAAGAATGCTGAAAGTTTTCTGGACAGCTAGAAAGACCAACAAGGAAATTCTCAAAGAGGCCAACACAAAAAGGGAGCCCCTAAGAAACATCAGAAAGAAACAATCAATATTTTTCGGGTACATTATGAGAAGAGGGAAGTTGGAATACTTGATTACAACTAGCAAAATACAGGGAAAGAGAGATCACAGACGACACAGAGAGAAAATACTAGATAGCTTGGTGTCATGGCATGGAAAACAGTCAACAACAGAACTGATACGATGCACGATGGATAGAAGATTGTGGAAGGACATGATCACCTATGCCAACGGGTATGGCACATGATGATCCTCAACAATAAGGATTATGTTTGATGTGACAGGTCAATGGAGTGACAACTGAATGATTGTTAGGCCAATTTGAGAGATAAAAGCATTACGTACCTCATAAAGTTGAAATTGGGTTAAGAGATCAAGGTTAGCACCCTGTTTATTCATATGCCACCTGGATATGGCATCCATATCCAGTTCTTCTAAAGCATCCGTCACGTCATAGAACATATCCTGGTCTGGAATAGCACTTATAACCTGAAAGGAGCAGACACGATCAACTTCAAATATAGAACAAGTATAGAACAGATGTAAAACAACTCACTATACAAGTAAAGAAGTAGAATATGCTAATCATTCATTGCTGCACCCTATCACATCATCATCAGGTTGCATATCAATTGCAGAAAGTTACACTCACCACAGCCCGTCTGAAAGAATCTCTGTCTCTAGCCAGATCTCCCACAGAAAGTTACACTCACCACAGCCCGTCTGAAAGAATCTCTGTCTCTAGCCAGATCTCCCACAGAACGTTGCACTCACCACAGCCCGTCTGAAAGAATCTCTGTCTCTAGCCAGATCTCCCACAGAACGTTGCACTCACCACAGCCCATCTGAAAGAATCTCTGTCTCTAGCCAGATCTCCCACAGAAAGGTGCACTCACCACAGCCCGTCTGAAAGAATCTCTGTCTCTAGCCAGATCTCCCACAGAACGTTGCACTCACCACAGCCCGTCTGAAAGAATCTCTGTCTCTAACCAGATCTCCCACAGAACGTTGCACTCACCACAGCCCATCTGAAAGAATCTCTGTCTCTAGCCAGATCTCCCACAGAACGTTGCATTCATCACAACCCATCTGAAAGAATCTCTGTCTCTAGCCAGATCTCTCACAGAACGTTGCATTCATCACAGCCCATCTGTAAGAATCTCTGTCTCTAGCCAGATCTCCCACTTCTTCTGTTGTCATATTCAAGGTTTCGTTGATGTCTTAAAACCACTTCCTCTTGGTCTGCCTCTGATGCATTGTCCAAGAAACATACCTTCCATTATTGTTCTCCTAGCCCACTGTGTCTTCTGACATGTCCATAGTATTTTAATTTCATCTGTATAATTGTATTTATAAGTCAATTCTTTTTAATGTTTGAGTCTTTTAATTTGTCTTCATTGCTCTTTTTCATTATCCAAAATCTCTTGAGGATTTTTCTGTAGCATTTTGCTTAGAATGAATTGATTTTCTTTCTTAACTCTTTCCAGAATTTGGCGGACTACGTTTTCTTCAGCTTTGGACCAGATTAGTTTTCAATTTAGAAAAATTCCATCATGTCTTTTAATTTTTACAATTTCATGGAATAATATAATTAAATGTGGTACATGTTTATACATCACCGGAAAGGAAAATGGTTGAAGAAAATAAAAATAGCAATATATAGGTTATATCTGAAAGAAAAATATGTTATTTATTATAAATAGTATAAAATATTCAGAGGCAGATAATTTTCAATTCAAAATATCAAATTTCACGCACCTCTATTTTTCCATGACTAGAAGCATAAAGCTATTCATTCTTTTCAACATTATAAGCAAACTAATCCAAAGTTCTTCAAAATACACTTTACTCAATGCATTTATGTCCACAAATAATAAAATTAGGCACAAGAAATGGCCAATATTTGTCAGAAAAGAAACACATATTTACTTTGAAAACGCAACCACTGTATCTACAAAAATAAAGAAAATACCACATGGTAATCGAAGGAAGTAATTACGAAGCTTCTTCTTGATATTCAAATACAAGTATTGGGGAATATTTATACATAGTCGTTACTTTACTTTAAAATATTCAACTGTTCTCGATCCGAGCCAATGTGTCGGATTTTGGTCAAGAATGCCTTCTTAAGTGGAGCCGTTGTGTCGGCTGAAAGTCCTGAAAGAGTTAATGTTTGTTAGATTATGGTTCTCAACCAAATGTTGCTTTCAGGAAGATAAATGTCCTCAGTAATTTACATTTTATCCTATCATGTACAATAATGAAAGTTTAACTACCAACCTTATTAATCAAAGTCATCGTATACAGCAATAAATCTGAATCAGCTCCATCCTTTTCACCCAACAAAGAGATGGCATTGGTCCATGGATGCAGGCCTCGTTTACTATCAACTGTGTTGACAGCTCTGATTAGCTGAATTGTGTTAGTCTCTGTGTACTCCACAAACACAAGTAACAACTTTAGAGATGTCTTCACTACTAGACGTCCCTGCGAAGATATGAATGAAGAAATATTTTAGCCTACCAATGCACGACCACCATTTTTCTTAGAATTTCAGTTTATCATTTTCTTTTATTTACTAAAATAATCATTAAAACAAAAAGTAATGTACCCCCATCACGCCAAGTGGTGTATAGGGAAATATGGTGTTCTATCTATCTATTCTCCTTTCGAGCCGAAGACGGCACATAGGGCAGAACCATAATCTCGAAAACAGAAACCTTGCATGCCAAAATGGCACATATTGTAGAGATCACTGCTCTAAAATCTATGGCGCTGTTTCCATAACAATACTTTTTACAATGACAGCTTGTCAAGCCATCGATCAACCTCCTTAGTCGCCTCTTACGACGTGCCTGGAAGGTCACAGTGTCACTATTCTTTACCTCCCTCATAATGAGGCCCCGGTAACACACGGGATAATATGGTGTTAGTGACCCAATATTTTACAGACCTTCAGCACATGATTTTTTGGGTAATGTGATCGGTATTACGCCCATGCTGCTTTACTTTCCCAGGAAAAAATCCGGTACCCATTTTAAGGCTGGGTGAACCCGGAAGCCGTCGGTTGGGATCGAACCCTACCCCTTGTCCTTTGTAGTCCAGTTCACTAACCACTGAGCTATCACGGCTCCCTTAAAATAATCATGACTGGGTACAATTCCCACCACAAGCAGTGGGAATTTTAAAAAAATTGAACCTGTGGTTTCCCCATGGCTTTACCCTCCCTAGGATCCGATAACTAGCCCTCTTGGAAAATGACCGAAAAAAAAAATGCTCTATACGCACCCGAGCATGTTAAAGAACCCGTGCAGTTTAAAGTAAATGTCCATTTTATAGGTTTTTTGCACTATGCCAGACCCCATCATTCTATCAGCTTATTTCACTGCCATGAACTCCCGCATTCTTCTTCTTGTTCTACCTTTCAGCTCCCTGTGGAGCATAGGTCTTCAACAAACACTTTCCAAGTCATTCTGTTTCTTGCAATTCTTTTAAGATCATTCCATGTCTTCCTCATCATTTTCATATCTGCTTCTATCTGTTTTTTCCAAGAATTTCTCGGTCTTCCTCTTTGTCTTTTTCCCTGGGGATTCCAAAAAAGAGCCTGTTGTGTAATACTCTCAGTTGGCTTCTGCAGTGTGTGTCCTATCCAGCGCCATCGTCTTTGCTGTATCTCTTTATCCACTGGTATTTGACTGGTACATTTCCATAATTCTATGTTAGTGATTTTGTCCTGCCATTTCCATCCTTTTATTCTGCATAAGCATCCATTAATGAAAGTCTGTATCTTCATGGTTGTCAATTTTGTTGTTCTCCATGTTTCACAGCCATATAATAGGACTAACTTAACATTGGAGTTGAACATTTTTATTTTTGTATTTAATCTAATTTCTTTTTGACATGTGGATTATCCTTAGTTTCCACATCCTCACTGTGAGAGGTGTTCTTTAACGCCCTTGCGGTGCCATATATGTCCATTTAAAGGTTTTTTTCACAATGGCAGACCCCATCCTTCTGTTAGCTTATTTCACTGCCATGAACTCCCGCATAGCAAAGTAAAGAGCCCCCGTCATGCCAAATAGCGTATAGGGAATATGGTGTTAGTGACCATCAATTTTACAGACCTTCAGCATATGATTTTTGGGGTAATGTGGTCGGTATTATGTCCGTGCCACTTTACTTTTCCAGAAAAAATCCGGTACCCATTAAAGGCTGGGTGAACCTGGAAGCCGTCGGTTGGGATCGAGCCCTACCTCTTGTCCTTTGTAGTCCAGTTCACTAACCACTGAGTTATCGCAGCTCCATGAACTCTCGCATGCTCAGGGCAATATATCCAAGTTAGGCAACTTTTTTGCCCAGTGCATTACGTTATTGAACTCTATTCATTAACATCATCACATACCATACAATTGGTAACAGCAACAGTTTATTGTCTGCCATTGTAAAATTTGTGTACTCCTTGTGCTTTCATTTATTAGAGTAATTTTGACGCTCTAAAGTAATTCTGTAGCCTTATTTAAGTAATTTTATACTCCATTTAAGTAATCCTTAAGTTCAATTAAAGTAATTCTGATATTCTGTTTGAAGTAATTATGATGCTTTATTAAAGTATATGTGATGTTCAATTAAAGTCATTCTTATGTTATAGTTAAGTAATTCTGATATTCTGTTTGAAGTAATTATGATGCTTTTTTAAAGTATATGTGATGTTCAATTAAAGTCATTCTGATATTCTGTTTGAAGTAATTATGATGCTTTATTAAAGTATATGTGATGTTCAATTAAAGTCATTCTTATGTTATAGTTAAGTAATTCTGATACTTTAGTTAAACATTTTTTATGCTTTTGATGCTATTATTGTGATTTTGATGCTCAGTAAAGGTAAAGGTAAAGTACGAGACTTGAATCAGTTTCTTAGACGCGAGTTTTCACCCATATGTGCTTGGCCGCCTATCCAGAAGTGTTCGGAGACTTCTGGATAGTATCACTATGATGCTCATTGTCATAAGCAAGACCAAACCAACACTCTCCAGATGCAATAATGTTATCAGACAGCTCAACTAAAACAGCATCACTATTCGCAGTAACAATAGCTTCAAAGCATAAATCACTATGCACCCATTAGAGTTCAAAGAAAATCTCTAAATAAATCCGTCTCAGGGCAATTTATTTAGCAATAGGAAATAAGAACACAACACCAACACTATCAACTGTATCTGAGGAGAAATGAAAAACATATATAAATATATAGGAAGCTTTTTCTATTAAAAAATTTTTTTGTTATATATATGTATATTTTCATTTATTGATCGGGAAGGGGATACAAGCAAAGAAATTAGAATCAGAATAGCTAAAGCAGCAATGTCTTTCAGAAGCCTTGAAAAGTTGTGGAAATCAAAACTCATCAGCACAAACACAAAACTTAGACTATTATATGTACACACAATACTTAGACTTAACGTACTATCACCCTTACATATGCGTATGAGAGCTGGAAAACAACAAGAGACATAGAAACAAAGTTGAACGCATTCGAAAATAAATGTCTAAGGAAAATACTAGGTATAGCGTGGAACGAATTCAAAACAAATTAGGAAATTAGAGAAATCGCCAATCAACCACTAATATCTTCAGTAATAAAGAAAAGACGATGGTCATATGTTGGACATGTGATGAGAAGAGATAATAACCGAATAACAAAGCAAGCCCTCATGTGGGAAACAACAGGTAAAAGAAAAAGAGGAAGACCCAGAGAGGCACTGAGAAGAACATTGATGAGAAAGGCAAGAGCAGCAGGATTCGGCTCCCTCACTGAGATAGAGCTGCTTGCACAGAACAGAGACAAATGGCGAGATTTGATAAAATATCTTGAAAAGAATTGAAAACTGCTAGAACAAAATTCAGATAAGAGAAAGAGTATCTTGGTCTACGCCCTATGG
Source organism: Megaustenia siamemsis (assembly GCA_032433765.1). NCBI lineage: Eukaryota > Metazoa > Mollusca > Gastropoda > Stylommatophora > Ariophantidae > Megaustenia > Megaustenia siamemsis. The sequence continues at coordinate 32,733,092 of JAVIAB010000025.1, read as the reverse complement.
GCCTGCTACGGCTCGAAAGGTCAATAGATAGATAGATAGATATTTTCATTTCTCCTCACATTTAGCTTCACTGCAGCTTTGCATTTTGATGCATTTCTTTGCTCTGATGCTAAACTGTATCTGGTAACTTTGGAGAACAGTTGGCTAAATTAACTTGTTGCGCTCCAAAACAGGAGAATTTGGGTTTAAAAGCAATCAACTATTACTATGCATTTATACATTTAAACCAGCCTGGGTCATGAACAAGACGGTGAGTTTGAGGTCATCACTAGTTTCCCCATAGCTTGTCATGTAGGGTTGTTTCTGTGGGACATATTTATGTTCTTAGAGTGTTTAGAGTGCTGCAGTCCTGTAGTGTATGCTCTTGAGTTTATTTGGCTGCTCCACAGTCACATGTTGCATTGTCACTGAGTCCTATTTTGTGTAGATGTGCACTGAGGCCACAATGACCTGTTATGAATCTGAATATCTTGGTCTGCTCATGTCTGCTCAATTTGTTTAGGCTGTCATGTTCTGGCTCATATTTTCCAAGCAACTCTCTCCATTCTGTTTTCCTTGCTTGCTTCAGGACTGTTTTTATTTCTTTGAGGCTGTGGGGATTGGTTGGACTATTGAGGGCTCCCACCTGCTATTGTGAGTTCACCTGCTCTCTCATTTCCAGGGATGCCACAATGTGCTGGCACCCACTGCAAGACTAGTTCTGTCTTTTCTAACAGCCAACATATGTTGTTCTTTATTTGGAAGTGAAACAAAAACTCAGACCCAAATAACTTGCAACTGCTCACGACAAGCGGCCTTTAATCTTATGTCCTATATGTCTTATATGTCTTATGTGTCTTATAGGTCCTATATGCCCTGTGTGTCTTATATGTCTTATGTGTCTTATAGGTCCTATATGTCTTATGTGTCTTATAGGTCCTATATGCCCTGTGTGTCTTATATGTCTTATGTGTCTTATAGGTCCTATATGTCTTATGTGTCTTATAGGTCCTATATGCCCTGTGTGTCTTATATGTCTTATGTGTCTTATAGGTCCTATATGCCCTATGTGTCTTATATGTCTTATGTGTCTTATAGGTCCTATATGTCTTATGTGTCTTATAGGTCCTATATGTCTTATGTGTCTTATATGTCTTATGTGTCTTATGGGTCCTATATGCCCTATGTGTCTTATATGTCTTATGTGTCTTATAGGTCCTATATGTCTTATGTGTCTTATAGGTCCTATATGTCTTATGTGTCTTATAGGTCCTATATGTCTTATAGGTCATATATGCCCTATGTGTCTTATATGTCTTATAGGTCCTATATGTCTTATATGTCTTATAGGTCCTATATGTCTTATGTGTCTTATAGGTCCTATATGTCTTATAGGTCCTATATGCCCTATGTGTCTTATATGTCTTATAGGTCCTATATGTCTTATGTGTCTTATATGTCTTATAGGTCCTATATGTCATATGTGTCTTATAGATCCTATATGTCTTATGTGTCTTATAGGTCCTATATGTCTTATGTGTCTTATATGTCTTATAGGTCCTATATGTCTTATGTGTCTTATATGTCTTATAGGTCCTATATGTCTTATGTGTCTTATAGGTCCTATATGTCTTATGTGTCTTATATGTCTTATAGGTCCTATATGTCTTATGTGTCTTATAGATCCTATATGTCTTATGTGTCTTATGGGTCCTATATGCCCTATGTGTCTTATATGTCTTATGTGTCTTATAGGTCCTATATGTCTTATGTGTCTTATAGGTCCTATATGTCTTATAGGTCCTATATCTTATATGTCTTATAGGTCCTATATGTCTTATATGTCTTATAGGTCCTATATGTCTTATGTGTCTTATAGGTCCTATATGTCTTATGTGTCTTATAGGTCCTATATGTCTTATATGTCCTATATGCCCTATGCATCTTATATGTCTTATGTGTCTTATAGGTCCTATATGTCTTATGTGTCTTATAGATCCTATATGTCTTATGTGTCTTATAGGTCCTATATGCCCTATGCATCTTATATGTCTTATGTGTCTTATAGGTCCTATATGTCTTATGTGTCTTATAGATCCTATATGTCTTATGTGTCTTATAGGTCCTATATGCCCTATGCATCTTATATGTCTTATGTGTCTTATAGGTCCTATATGTCTTATGTGTCTTATAGATCCTATATGTCTTATGTGTCTTATAGATCCTATATGTCTTATGTGTCTTATAGGTCCTATATGCCCTATGCATCTTATATGTCTTATGTGTCTTATAGGTCCTATATGTCTTATGTGTCTTATAGATCCTATATGTCTTATGTGTCTTATAGATCCTATATGTCTTATGTGTCTTATAGGTCCTATATGCCCTATGCATCTTATATGTCTTATGTGTCTTATAGGTCCTATATGTCTTATGTGTCTTATAGATCCTATATGTCTTATGTGTCTTATAGATCCTATATGTCTTATGTGTCTTATAGGTCCTATATGTCTTATGTGTCTTATAGGTCCTATATGCCCTATGCATCTTATATGTCTTATGTGTCTTATAGGTCCTATATGTCTTATGTGTCTTATAGATCCTATATGTCTTATGTGTCTTATAGGTCCTATATGTCTTATGTGTCTTATAGGTCCTATATGCCCTATGCATCTTATATGTCTTATATGTCTTATAGATCCTATATGTCTTATGTGTCTTATAGATCCTATATGTCTTATGTGTCTTATAGGTCCTATATGTCTTATGTGTCTTATAGGTCCTATATGCCCTATGCATCTTATATGTCTTATGTGTCTTATAGGTCCTATATGTCTTATGTGTCTTATAGGTCCTATATGTCTTATGTGTCTTATATGTCATCCTGGCAGATCACAGTAATGGGATAATGCTGTAAAGATAGCTTTTTTAAATCTGGTAACTGATGGATGAAATGATGGATGAAATGATGGATGAAATGATGGATGAAATGATGGATGAAATGATGGATGAAATGATGGATGAAATGATGGATGAAATGATGGATGAAATGATGGATGAAATGATGGATGAAATGATGACAAAGAATAGCATGAATCAAACAGAAACACCTTGATACCTTCGAGGCTAATAAGGAATACAGCCACTGGATGACAGCATTGTGTTGTATAACTCCTTCCATACCATCCACATACAGCATCACTTGACCCAGGGCTGAAATGGAACATTCAAATGATAAATACAGGAAAAACATTCAAATGATAAATACAGGAAAAACATTCAAATGATAAATACAGAAAAAACATTCAAATGATAAATTCTTCATGCAGGGAGAGTTGAATATATCATGCAATTTTAAAATAGTTAATAGAGCAGGTGCTAGATTCTATCTATCCATATATTGACCTTTGAGCTAAGGCCGGCCCATGGGCATAGACCCAGATACTCTTTCTCTTTTTCTAAATTTTTTTTCTAGCAGTCTCAGTCCTTGCAAAAAACATTTATCAAATGCCACTACCTGTCTCTGTTCTGTGCAAGCATCTCAATTTCATTGAGGGAGCTGATTCCTGCTGTCTTGGCCTCTCTTATCAATGTTCTTCTCAGTGTCTCTCTGTGTTGATTTCTTTTCCTCCTACCTGTTGTTTCCCACATGAGGGCTTGCTTTGTTATTTGGTTATTATCTCTTCTGATCACATGTCCAACATATGTCCACCACATGTGCTAGTTTAGACAGATCCAATTCTGACCTATGGAAGTGAAGCATGGACAATTGACAAACAAATGAAAAGACTATTTGAGGCCACAGAAATGGGATTTCTCAGAAGAATGTTATGAGTTTAAACATGACAGCTAAAAACACCAATGAGGAAATTCTCAAAGAGGCCAACACAAAAAGGGAGCTCCTAAAAAACATCAGAAAGAAACAATCAATATTTTTCAGGCACATCATGAGAAGAAGAAAGTTGGAATACTCGGTTACAACTGGCAAATTATAGGGAAAGAGAGAAGATACTAGTCTAGTCTAGTCTAGTCTAGTCTAGTCTAGTCTAGTCTAGTCTAGTCTAGTCTAGTCTAGTCTAGTCTAGTCTAGTCTAGTCTAGTCTAGTCTAGTCTAGTCTAGTCTAGTCTAGTCTAGTCTAGTCTAGTCTAGTCTAGTCTAGTCTAGTCTAGTCTAGTCTAGTCTAGTCTAGTCTAGTCTAGTCTAGTCTAGTCTAGTCTAGTCTAGTCTAGTCTAGTCTAGTCTAGTCTAGTCTAGTCTAGTCTAGTCTAGTCTAGTCTAGTCTAGTCTAGTCTAGTCTAGTCTAGTCTAGTCTAGTCTAGTCTAGTCTAGTCTAGTCTAGTCTAGTCTAGTCTAGTCTAGTCTAGTCTAGTCTAGTCTAGTCTAGTCTAGTCTAGTCTAGTCTAGTCTAGTCTAGTCTAGTCTAGTCTAGTCTAGTCTAGTCTAGTCTAGTCTAGTCTAGTCTAGTCTAGTCTAGTCTAGTCTAGTCTAGTCTAGTCTAGTCTAGTCTAGTCTAGTCTAGTCTAGTCTAGTCTAGTCTAGTCTAGTCTAGTCTAGTCTAGTCTAGTCTAGTCTAGTCTAGTCTAGTCTAGTCTAGTCTAGTCTAGTCTAGTCTAGTCTAGTCTAGTCTAGTCTAGTCTAGTCTAGTCTAGTCTAGTCTAGTCTAGTCTAGTCTAGTCTAGTCTAGTCTAGTCTAGTCTAGTCTAGTCTAGTCTAGTCTAGTCTAGTCTAGTCTAGTCTAGTCTAGTCTAGTCTAGTCTAGTCTAGTCTAGTCTAGTCTAGTCTAGTCTAGTCTAGTCTAGTCTAGTCTAGTCTAGTCTAGTCTAGTCTAGTCTAGTCTAGTCTAGTCTAGTCTAGTCTAGTCTAGTCTAGTCTAGTCTAGTCTAGTCTAGTCTAGTCTAGTCTAGTCTAGTCTAGTCTAGTCTAGTCTAGTCTAGTCTAGTCTAGTCTAGTCTAGTCTAGTCTAGTCTAGTCTAGTCTAGTCTAGTCTAGTCTAGTCTAGTCTAGTCTAGTCTAGTCTAGTCTAGTCTAGTCTAGTCTAGTCTAGTCTAGTCTAGTCTAGTCTAGTCTAGTCTAGTCTAGTCTAGTCTAGTCTAGTCTAGTCTAGTCTAGTCTAGTCTAGTCTAGTCTAGTCTAGTCTAGTCTAGTCTAGTCTAGTCTAGTCTAGTCTAGTCTAGTCTAGTCTAGTCTAGTCTAGTCTAGTCTAGTCTAGTCTAGTCTAGTCTAGTCTAGTCTAGTCTAGTCTAGTCTAGTCTAGTCTAGTCTAGTCTAGTCTAGTCTAGTCTAGTCTAGTCTAGTCTAGTCTAGTCTAGTCTAGTCTAGTCTAGTCTAGTCTAGTCTAGTCTAGTCTAGTCTAGTCTAGTCTAGTCTAGTCTAGTCTAGTCTAGTCTAGTCTAGTCTAGTCTAGTCTAGTCTAGTCTAGTCTAGTCTAGTCTAGTCTAGTCTAGTCTAGTCTAGTCTAGTCTAGTCTAGTCTAGTCTAGTCTAGTCTAGTCTAGTCTAGTCTAGTCTAGTCTAGTCTAGTCTAGTCTAGTCTAGTCTAGTCTAGTCTAGTCTAGTCTAGTCTAGTCTAGTCTAGTCTAGTCTAGTCTAGTCTAGTCTAGTCTAGTCTAGTCTAGTCTAGTCTAGTCTAGTCTAGTCTAGTCTAGTCTAGTCTAGTCTAGTCTAGTCTAGTCTAGTCTAGTCTAGTCTAGTCTAGTCTAGTCTAGTCTAGTCTAGTCTAGTCTAGTCTAGTCTAGTCTAGTCTAGTCTAGTCTAGTCTAGTCTAGTCTAGTCTAGTCTAGTCTAGTCTAGTCTAGTCTAGTCTAGTCTAGTCTAGTCTAGTCTAGTCTAGTCTAGTCTAGTCTAGTCTAGTCTAGTCTAGTCTAGTCTAGTCTAGTCTAGTCTAGTCTAGTCTAGTCTAGTCTAGTCTAGTCTAGTCTAGTCTAGTCTAGTCTAGTCTAGTCTAGTCTAGTCTAGTCTAGTCTAGTCTAGTCTAGTCTAGTCTAGTCTAGTCTAGTCTAGTCTAGTCTAGTCTAGTCTAGTCTAGTCTAGTCTAGTCTAGTCTAGTCTAGTCTAGTCTAGTCTAGTCTAGTCTAGTCTAGTCTAGTCTAGTCTAGTCTAGTCTAGTCTAGTCTAGTCTAGTCTAGTCTAGTCTAGTCTAGTCTAGTCTAGTCTAGTCTAGTCTAGTCTAGTCTAGTCTAGTCTAGTCTAGTCTATCTATCTATCTATCTATCTATCTATCTATCTATCTATCTATCTATCTATCTATCTATCTATCTATCTATCTATCTATCTATCTATCTATCTATCTATCTATCTATCTATCTATCTATCTATCTATCTATTGACCTTTCGAGCCATAGCCAGCCCATAGGGCATAGACCCAGATACTCTTTCTCTTACCTAAATTTGTATTCTAGCAGTTTTCAATTCTTTTAAAGATATTTTGTCAAATCTCGCCATTTGTCTCTGTTCTGTGCAAGCAGCTCTATCTCATTGAGGGTGCCGATTCCTGCTGCTCTTGTCTCTCTGATCAATGTTCTTCTCAGTGTCTCTCTGGGTCAGCCTCTTTTTCTCTTATCCGTTGTTTCCCACATGAGGGCTTGCTCTGTTATTCAGTTATTATCTCTCCTCATCACATGTCCATATACGCCCATCGTCTTTTCTTGATTACTGATGATATTAGTGGTTGATTGGCGATTTCTCTAATTTCCTCGTTTGTTTTGAATTCATTCCATGCTATACCAAGTATTTTCCAGACATTTATTTTCAAATATTAACATACATTAACATTAACATTAATTATTTATATATGTATGTATGTATGTATGTATGTATGTATGTATGTATTTATGTATGTATGTATATGACGACACTTACTGTCTGTTTTTAAAACCGATCAATGATGTTATTCATAATTAATATTCTTCCTATGGTGAAGTCAACATATGCAGTCATACGGACCCCAGGAGTTGAAAGGAATGGGATTATCTGCTACTGGATCAATAACTAACCAATTATGTCAAGCAGTCAGCCGTGGAAGTGAGAAACGGAGAAGCATAAATGTCAACGTAACAGCATTATTTGAACTGAGTTGTTATTTCAAAAGAACTCATAAGTGACTATTGGCTTTCTGGGCAGTGAACCAGAGCTGGCCAAGATTCCATTTCCATATGATAGTCCCAGAAATTGGCAACTAAGTCTGATCAAATGATTAAGGTTCAAATTGAGAAGGCAAACCTTGTACAAAATAGTCTGTTATGAAGTTGGATACATTGGGCTAAAATATATGAAAATTGCAGTTTACTGTAATTATTGAGAATGGAGATATATGAGATGTATGTGAATCAGCAACATACGACAAGTAACAATATCAAGTGTTCAAAATCTCATTATCAAATAAAATAAACACAAATGATATTAAGGGAGCCGCTATAGCTCAGTGGTTAGTGAACTGGACTACCACGGACAAGGGGTAGGGTTCGATCCCAACCGACGGCTTCCGGGTTCACCCAGCCTTAAATGGGTACCGGATTTTTTCTGGGAAAGTAAAGCAGCACGGGCGTAATACTGACCACATTACCCCAAAAATCATGTGCTGAAGCTCTGTAAAATATAGGGTCACTAACACCATATTTCCCTATACGCCACGTGGCGTGACGGGGGTACAAAAAAAAAAAAAAAAAAATGATATTAGTAGTTAAACCTAAAAAAAAGACCAATGAGGAAGTTCTCAAAGAGGCCAACACAAAAAGGCAGATCCTAAAAAACATCAGAAAGAATCAATCAACGTTTTTCTGGCACATCATGAGAAGAGGAAAATTGGAATACTTGGTTACAACTGGCAAAATAAAAGGAAAGAGATATCGCGGACGACAATGAGAGAAAATACTGGATAGCTTGGTGTCATGCCATGGAAAACAGTCAACAACAGAACTGATACAATGCACTGTAGATAGAAAATTGTGGATGGACATGATCGCCTACGCCAACCGTATGGCACATGATGATGAGTTAAACCTAAAGAGTGATAAGACAAACTATGACATTCGGCAGAAGCCTTCGTCAGGTAAGAGACAGAAATATTTATACATAAACAGGCATGATTAGGGAAAGTATTACTCTAAGACAATATGAACACAAAAGCCAAACACTGATCTCAAAATTGAAAATGGTGGGATAGGATCAGTGGCCAGGCTTTAACGTGTCTGTTGGTCACATGATAGATGTCTATAGGGCTGGTAGGATCTTCAGGGCTGAAAAGGAGCCAAACAAAATGAAAAAATTAGAAAGGGTCTCATGAGTAAGGATGAAAGGAGGGAGTGGAAGAGGCCAGTGAATGAAGAAAAGAGTAAAAACAGTTTAACCCTCTCAAATCATAGCTTGTTAGAACAGGCTATGAGTTGATTCTCCTAATTGAGCCAAGTGTGAATGTCAGAGGAGCAAGACACAATACCAGTAAAATGGAAGTCCTACCACTCAGCTGACAGCTGATAAGAAACTCTAGACTGGTGTAGTCTTTAGCACAAACTTCATAGAGCCAGCAACATTCCTCAATCTATCCATGGCATGAACTATGTCCCCATTTCCCAATGGCTGGGTGGACCACAGAAACTATTTGCAAATCAGTATTTTCACTGCTAAGAGAAGAAACTCAGCCAAAATAGGAATCTTGGTGTCTAGAAGTAAGATGTGGCCTCTGGACAAAATGGTTCTGGTTTTGAATACTGCCATAGGCAATGGGAGTTTCTCTCTTTAAATCCCTGGTTTCTTCATGGCTTTATCCTCCCCCTGGTTTCTTCATGGCTTTATCCTCCCCCTGGTTTCTTCATGGCTTTATCCTCCCCCTGGTTTCTTCATGGCTTTATCCTCCCCCTGGTTTCTTCATGGCTTTATCCTCCCCTGGTTTCTTCATGGCTTTATCCTCCCCCTGGTTTCTTCATGGCTTTACCCTACCCACTGGTTTCTTCATGGCTTTATCCTCCCCTGGTTTCTTCATGGCTTTATCCTCCCCTATTTTCTTCAGGGCTTTATCCTCCCCTGGTTTCTTCATGGCTGTATTCTCCCCTGATTTCTTAAGGGCTTTATCCTCCCTTGATTTCTTCATGGCTTTATCCTCCCTTGATTTCTTCATGGCTTTATCCTCCCTTGATTTCTTCATGGCTTTATCCTCCCTTGATTTCTTCATGGCTTTATCCTCCCCTGATTTCTTCAGGGCTTTATCCTCCCCTGGTTTCTTCATGGCTTTATCCTCCCTTGATTTCTTCATGGCTTTATCCTCCCCCTGGTTTCTTCATGGCTTTATCCTCCCCTTGATTTCTTCATGGCTTTATCCTCCCATGATTTCTTCAGGGCTTTATCCTCCCCTTGATTTCTTCATGGCCTTATCCTCCCCTTGATTTCTTCATGGCCTTATCCTCCCCTTGATTTCTTCAGGGCTTTATCCTCCCTTGATTTCTTCATGGCTTTATCCTCCCCTTGATTTCTTCATGGCTTATCCTCCCACTGGTTTCTTCATGGCTTTACCCTACCCACTGGTTTCTTCATGGCTTTATCCTCCCCTGGTTTCTTCATGGCTTTATCCTCCCCTGGTTTCTTCATGGCTTTATCCTCCCCTGGTTTCTTCATGGCTTTATCCTCCCCTGGTTTCTTCATGGCTTTATCCTCCCCTGGTTTCTTCATGGCTTTATCCTCCCCTGATTTCTTCATGGCTTTATCCTCCCCTGGTTTCTTCATGGCCTTATCCTCCCCTGGTTTCTTCATGGCTTTATCCTCCCTTGATTTCTTCAGGGCTTTATCCTCCCCTGATTTCTTCATGGCTTTATCCTCCCCTGATTTCTTCATGGCTTTATCCTCCCCCTGGTTTCTTCATGGCTTTATCCTCCCTTGATTTCTTCATGGCTTTATCCTCCCTGATTTCTTCAGGGCTTTATCCTCCCCTTGATTTCTTCAGGGCTTTATCCTCCCCTGATTTCTTCATGGCCTTATCCTCCCACTGGTTTCTTCCCTACCCACTGGTTTCTTCATGGCTTTATCCTCCCCTGATTTCTTCATGGCTTTATCCTCCCCTGATTTCTTCAGGGCTTTATCCTCCCCACTGGTTTCTTCATGGCTTTATCCTCCCCTGATTTCTTCATGGCTTTATCCTCCCCTGATTTCTTCATGGCTTTACCCTACCCACTGGTTTCTTCATGGCTTTATCCTCCCCTGATTTCTTCATGGCTTTATCCTCCCCTGATTTCTTCAGGGCTTTATCCTCCCCTTGATGTCTTCATGGCTTTACCCTACCCACTGGTTTCTTCATGGCTTTACCCTACCCACTGGTTTCTTCATGGCTTTATCCTCCCCTGATTTCTTCATGGCTTTATCCTCCCCTGATTTCTTAATGGCTTTATCCTCACCTGATTTCTTCAGGGCTTTATCCTCCCTTGATTTCTTCATGGCTTTATCCTCCCCTGGTTTCTTCATGGCTTTATCCTTCCTTGATTTCTTCATGGCTTTATCCTCCATTGATTTCTTCATGGCTTTATCCTCCCTTGATTTCTTCATGGTTTTATCTCCCCTGGTTTCTTCATGTCTTTACCCTACTCCTGGTTTCTTCATGGCTTTACCCTCCCCTGGTTTCTTCATGGCTTTATCCTCCCCTTGATTTCTTCATGGCTTTATCCTCCCCCTAATTTCTTCATGTCTTTACCCTACTCCTGGTTTCTTCATGGCTTTACCCTACCCACTGGTTTCTTCATGGCTTTATCCTCCCCTTGATTTCTTCATGGCTTTATCCTCCCCTGGTTTCTTCATGGCTTTATCCTCCCCTGGTTTCTTCATGGCTTTACCCTCCCCTGGTTTCTTCATGGCTTTATCCTCCCCTGATTTCTTCATGGCTTTATCCTCCCCTGGTTTCTTCATGGCTTTATCCTCCCTTGATTTCTTCATGGCTTTATCCTCCCCTGATTTCTTCATGGCTTTATTCTACCTCTGGTTACTTCATGGCTTTATCCTCCCCTGATTTCTTCATGGCTTTATCCTCCCCTGGTTACTTCATGGCTTTATCCTCCCCTGGTTACTTCATGGCTTTATCCTCCCTTGATTTCTTCATGGCTTTATCCTCCCCTGATTTCTTCATGGCTTTATCCTCCCCTGATTTCTTCATGGCTTTATCCTCCCTTGATTTCTTCATGGCTTTATCCTCCCCCTGGTTTCTTCATGGCTTTATCCTCCCCTGATTTCTTCATGGCTTTATCCTCCCCTGATTTCTTCATGGCTTTATCCTCCCTTAATTTCTTCATGGCTTTACCCTCCCTTGATTTCTTCATTGCTTTACCCCCCCTGGTTTCTTCATGACTTTATCCTCCCCCTGGTTACTTCATGGCTTTATCCTCCCCTGGTTTCTTCATGGCTTTATCCTCCCCTGGTTTCTTCATGGCTTTATCCTCCCCTGGTTTCTTCATGGCTTTATCCTCCCCTGGTTTCTTCATGGCTTTATCCTCCCCTGGTTTCTTCATGGCTTTATCCTCCCCTGATTTCTTCATGGCTTTATCCTCCCCTTGATGTCTTCATGGCTTTATCCTCCCCCTGGTTTCTTCATGGCTTTATCCTCCCCCTGGTTTCTTCATGGCTTTATCCTCCCCTGATTTCTTCATTGCTTTACCCTCCCCTGATTTCTTCAGGGCTTTATCCTCCCTGATTTCTTCATTGCTTTACCCTCCCCTGATTTCTTCAGGGCTTTATCCTCCCCTGGTTACTTCATGGCTTTATCCTCCCCTGATGTCTTCATGGCTTTATCCTCCCCTGATTTCTTCATGACTTTATCCTCCCCTGATTTCTTCATGGCTTTATCCTCCCCTGATTTCTTCATGGCTTTATCCTCCCCTGATTTCTTCATGACTTTACCCTCCCCTGATTTCTTCATGGCTTTATCCTCCCCTGATTTCTTCATGGCTTTATCCTCCCCTGATGTCTTCATGGCTTTATCCTCCCCTGATTTCTTCATGGCTTTACCCTACCCCTGATTTCTTCATGGCTTTATCCTCCCTTGATGTCTTCATGGTTTTATCCTCCCCTGGTTTCTTCATGTCTTTACCCTACTCCTGGTTTCTTCATGGCTTTACCCTCCCCTGGTTTCTTCATGGCTTTATCCTCCCCTTGATTTCTTCATGGCTTTATCCTCCCCCTAATTTCTTCATGTCTTTACCCTACTCCTGGTTTCTTCATGGCTTTACCCTACCCACTGGTTTCTTCATGGCTTTATCCTCCCCTTGATTTCTTCATGGCTTTATCCTCCCCTGGTTTCTTCATGGCTTTATCCTCCCCTGGTTTCTTCATGGCTTTACCCTCCCCTGGTTTCTTCATGGCTTTATCCTACCCCTGGTTTCTTCATGGCTTTATCCTCCCTGGTTTCTTCATGGCTTTATCCTCCCTTGATTTCTTCATGGCTTTATCCTCCCCTGATTTCTTCATGGCTTTATTCTACCTCTGGTTACTTCATGGCTTTATCCTCCCCTGATTTCTTCATGGCTTTATCCTCCCCTGGTTACTTCATGGCTTTATCCTCCCCTGGTTACTTCATGGCTTTATCCTCCCTTGATTTCTTCATGGCTTTATCCTCCCTGATTTCTTCATGGCTTTATCCTCCCCTGATTTCTTCATGGCTTTATCCTCCCTTGATTTCTTCATGGCTTTATCCTCCCCCTGGTTTCTTCATGGCTTTATCCTCCCCTGATTTCTTCATGGCTTTATCCTCCCCTGATTTCTTCATGGCTTTATCCTCCCTTAATTTCTTCATGGCTTTACCCTCCCTTGATTTCTTCATTGCTTTACCCTCCCCTGGTTTCTTCATGACTTTATCCTCCCCCTGGTTACTTCATGGCTTTATCCTCCCTGGTTTCTTCATGGCTTTATCCTCCCCTGGTTTCTTCATGGCTTTATCCTCCCCTGGTTTCTTCATGGCTTTATCCTCCCCTGGTTTCTTCATGGCTTTATCCTCCCCTGGTTTCTTCATGGCTTTATCCTCCCCTGATTTCTTCATGGCTTTATCCTCCCTTGATGTCTTCATGGCTTTATCCTCCCCCTGGTTTCTTCATGGCTTTATCCTCCCCCTGGTTTCTTCATGGCTTTATCCTCCCCTGATTTCTTCATTGCTTTACCCTCCCCTGATTTCTTCAGGGCTTTATCCTCCCCTGATTTCTTCATTGCTTTACCCTCCCCTGATTTCTTCAGGGCTTTATCCTCCCCTGGTTACTTCATGGCTTTATCCTCCCCTGATGTCTTCATGGCTTTATCCTCCCCTGATTTCTTCATGACTTTATCCTCCCCTGATTTCTTCATGGCTTTATCCTCCCCTGATTTCTTCATGGCTTTATCCTCCCCTGATTTCTTCATGACTTTACCCTCCCCTGATTTCTTCATGGCTTTATCCTCCCCTGATTTCTTCATGGCTTTATCCTCCCCTGATGTCTTCATGGCTTTATCCTCCCCTGATTTCTTCATGGCTTTACCCTACCCCTGATTTCTTCATGGCTTTATCCTCCCCTTGATTTCTTCATGGCTTTATCCTCCCCTGATTTCTTCATGGCTTTATCCTCCCCTGATTTCTTCATGGCTTTACCCTACCCACTGGTTTCTTCATGGCTTTATCCTCCCCTGATTTCTTCATGGCTTTATCCTCCCCCTTGTTTCTTCATGGCTTTATCCTCCCCTGATTTCTTCATGGCTTTATCCTCCCCTGGTTTCTTCATGGCTTTATCCTCCCCTGGTTTCTTCATGGCTTTATCCTCCCCCTGGTTTCTTCATGGCTTTATCCTCCCCTGGTTTCTTCATGGCTTTATCCTCCCTTGATTTCTTCATGGCTTTATCCTCCCCCTGGTTTCTTCATGGCTTTATCCTCCCCTGGTTTCTTCATGGCTTTATCCTCCCCCTGGTTTCTTCATGGCTTTATCCTCCCCTGGTTTCTTCATGGCTTTATCCTCCCCTGATTTCTTCATGGCTTTATCCTCCCCCTGGTTTCTTCATGGCTTTATCCTCCCTTGATTTCTTCATGGCTTTATCCTCCCCTGGTTTCTTCATGGCTTTATCCTCCCCCTGGTTTCTTCATGGCTTTATCCTCTCCTGGTTTCTTCATGGCTTTATCCTCCCCTGGTTTCTTCATGGCTTTATCCTCCCCTGGTTTCTTCATGGCTTTACCCTCCCCTGATTTCTTCATGGCTTTATCCTCCCCTGGTTTCTTCATGGCTTTACCCTCCCCTGATTTCTTCATGGCTTTATCCTCCCCTGATTTCTTCATGGCTTTACCCTCCCCTGATTTCTTCATGGCTTTATCCTCCCCTGATTTCTTCATGGCTTTATCCTCCCCTGATTTCTTCATGGCTTTATCCTCCCCTGATTTCTTCATGGCTTTATCCTCCCCTGATTTCTTCATGGCTTTATCCTCCCCTGATTTCTTCATGGCTTTATCCTCCCCTGATTTCTTCATGGCTTTATCCTCCCCTGATTTCTTCATGGCTTTATCCTCCCCCTGGTTTCTTCATGGCTTTATCCTCCCTTGATTTCTTCATGGCTTTATCCTCCCTGATTTCTTCAGGGCTTTATCCTCCCCTTGATTTCTTCAGGGCTTTATCCTCCCCTGATTTCTTCATGGCCTTATCCTCCCACTGGTTTCTTCATGGCTTTACCCTACCCACTGGTTTCTTCATGGCTTTATCCTCCCCTGATTTCTTCATGGCTTTATCCTCCCCTGATTTCTTCAGGGCTTTATCCTCCCCACTGGTTTCTTCATGGCTTTATCCTCCCCTGATTTCTTCATGGCTTTATCCTCCCCTGATTTCTTCATGGCTTTACCCTCCCCTGATTTCTTCAGGGCTTTATCCTCCCCTTGATGTCTTCATGGCTTTACCCTACCCACTGGTTTCTTCATGGCTTTACCCTACCCACTGGTTTCTTCATGGCTTTATCCTCCCCTGATTTCTTCATGGCCTTATCCTCCCCTGATTTCTTCATGGCTTTACCCTACCCCTGATTTCTTCATGGCTTTATCCTCCCCTTGATTTCTTCATGGCTTTATCCTCCCCTGATTTCTTCATGGCTTTATCCTCCCCTGATTTCTTCATGGCTTTACCCTACCCACTGGTTTCTTCATGGCTTTATCCTCCCCTGATTTCTTCATGGCTTTATCCTCCCCCTTGTTTCTTCATGGCTTTATCCTCCCCTGATTTCTTCATGGCTTTATCCTCCCCTGGTTTCTTCATGGCTTTATCCTCCCCTGGTTTCTTCATGGCTTTATCCTCCCCTGGTTTCTTCATGGCTTTATCCTCCCCCTGGTTTCTTCATGGCTTTATCCTCCCCTGGTTTCTTCATGGCTTTATCCTCCCTTGATTTCTTCATGGCTTTATCCTCCCCCTGGTTTCTTCATGGCTTTATCCTCCCCTGGTTTCTTCATGGCTTTATCCTCCCCCTGGTTTCTTCATGGCTTTATCCTCCCCTGGTTTCTTCATGGCTTTATCCTCCCCTGATTTCTTCATGGCTTTATCCTCCCCCTGGTTTCTTCATGGCTTTATCCTCCCTTGATTTCTTCATGGCTTTATCCTCCCCTGGTTTCTTCATGGCTTTATCCTCCCCCTGGTTTCTTCATGGCTTTATCCTCTCCTGGTTTCTTCATGGCTTTATCCTCCCCTGGTTTCTTCATGGCTTTATCCTCCCCTGGTTTCTTCATGGCTTTACCCTCCCCTGATTTCTTCATGGCTTTATCCTCCCCTGGTTTCTTCATGGCTTTACCCTCCCCTGATTTCTTCATGGCTTTATCCTCCCCTGATTTCTTCATGGCTTTACCCTCCCCTGATTTCTTCATGGCTTTATCCTCCCCTGATTTCTTCATGGCTTTATCCTCCCCTGATTTCTTCATGGCTTTATCCTCCCCTGATTTCTTCATGGCTTTATCCTCCCCTGATTTCTTCATGGCTTTATCCTCACCTGATTTCTTCATGGCTTTATCCTCCCCTGATTTCTTCATGGCTTTATCCTCCCCTGATTTCTTCATGGCTTTATCCTCCCCTGATTTCTTCATGGCTTTATCCTCCCCTGATTTCTTCATGGCTTTATCCTCCCCTGATTTCTTCATGGCTTTATCCTCCCCTGATTTCTTCATGGCTTTATCCTCCCCTGATTTCTTCATGGCTTTATCCTCCCCTGATTTCTTCATGGCTTTATCCTCCCCTGATTTCTTCATGGCTTTACCCTACTCCTGGTTTCTTCATGGCTTTATCCTCCCCTGATTTCTTCATGGCTTTACCCTACCCCTGGTTTCTTCATGGCTTTACCCTACTCCTGGTTTCTTCATGACTTTATCCTCCCCTGATTTCTTCATGGCTTTACCCTACCCCTGGTTTCTTCATGGCTTTACCCTCCTCTGGTTCTGCAATCTGATATCTAGCCCTCTTGGCTAATGAAAAAAAAAAGCAGGAAGTCCTTTTTTATATGTTCATGTTAAAGAACTCTTGACTGTTAAAATAAAAAAAGAGTAGGTCAAAACTGGCTGCGACCTCGGCAAACATTTTTAATGAAAAATCTACCCCTGCCAAAGACGGATGTGGAGAGCCAAAAGATGCAGATATTATGGCAATAAATTGGTCACGTAACACATCCACATACATTTTATAAATGAGTGTTAAGAAGAAACAAAATCAATACGTGTAACTAATAAATATGAAATGTGCAGATATACCTCTGAGAATGTAGTTCTGGTAATTATGGTCTGAGACAGAGCCCACACTGACCAGACAACTTAGACCATCATTGTTGACAAACTCATGGACAAGGTCTTTGTCTTCCTGTACAAAGGTAGAAAGAGATTTAACAAATATAGTCAACAAGATGGATGAAACACAAAGATCACATGCAAGAAGTTAGGATGCTTAACTAGAGAAGCCCTTACATCCTTCAATGCCATTAGATACCACACAGGGCTCACAATGTGTCTTGTCTAAAGTCTCTATTTTTGGTGAACTTCTTAATCTATTTAGGGAGTCAATGCCTGTTGTCATTGCTTCTGTTATTAGAGCACTTCATTGTGTTTCTCTAGGTTGCCTCTCTTTTTTTAATCTGCTGTTTTCTCTTTGAGGGTTTGCATTGCAATTTATTGTTATTTTCTTCTGCATGGATTATATATATCCATCCATCTTAGTGTTATTTGCACCATAAGAAAATTATGAAAAATATAAAGATGACATTTATAATAATTTTTAATAATGTTCACACGTGTATGTGTGTCCACATACAACATCATATAAAGGAAATAGTGGGACAAAAATAAATAAGAGATAAAGAGTTTTCCTTCACGCCTTGTATGGAGTGTAGGGAATATGGAGTTCCAGGTGACAGGAGCTCTATTCTTTTCATCCCAGACCATTGCCAAGTTCCCTGTAGCCACAAAGGCAAAATGAGATGAACTGGGTGGATAAAGAAGAAAACAAATAAAGAAGTCTTTAAAAGCTGAAAATGATAAACTATTAAAATAATTTTAAGTGAGGCAATAGAAATATTTTTGATATACAAGAGAAGATGATTACATACTTGAAGTCATCTTATATGCAAAAATACAAAGGCAACGACTAAAGTGGATTAATAATATCAGGAGATGGACTGCAGAATGAATCACAGAGAGCAAGAGGCAAATTAAAATAGTCTTCTTTGATATCCAACTTTTGATGTAGAACCAAAATAAAAATGGCTAACAGATTTTCAATATTAATCTTGATTTGTTAAACTTTTAAAAATGAAGATCTGTTTCTGTCTCTTTGTTCAGGTTTCTGTCTCTTGAGTGTTCCTATTTAAAAAAAGCACTGTTTGTTATGAAAGAATGAACCAAACAAAAAACACATTTTATTCAAATAACTATTTGCTCACCTGAAAGATCTGTTTGAGAGAAAACAAAGCCCTCCTCAACTCTCTGCCAGTTGAGTTTAATAATTTCTCTGTGGAGAGACAAACTGGCAACTAAATATAAGACAAAATACTGCTCAACTTGTTTTGGAACTAATAATAGAAGAAGAAGAATGAGAAATATGCGGAGAAGAGAGTTAAAAATAGATTTTAAAAAGGGCAGGCAGGACAGGGGTGTACAACATGCAGGATATGGGTGTAGGGACATAAAAGACATGCTGTAGGGCCAATCTGGACATTGATTATAAAAACAAGCAGGGCATAGTTGTAGAAACATGAAGGACATGGGGATATGGACAAGCAGGACATGGTAATATATATATATATAAAAGACTTGCGAATAGAGGCATGCAAAACATGACCACAGACACATACAGGGTATGATTATATAGACATGCAGGATGTTGGCCTACGGTCATACAGGACTTTGGTGTACGGTCATGCAGAACATAGCTGTAGGCACATACAGAGCATGGAGAGTGGGTACATAGTCATTCAAGGCATAGGCATTGAAACAGGTAGAAACTGGTTATAGAGATAGGCCTTAAAGGTTCCCTCTACACGAGAATATGGTGTTAGTGACCATTATTTTTACATGACCAACAGCACATTTTTTGGGTATTGTGGTCAGTATCACGCCAGGTTTCTCTACTCCCCAGAAAATATCTGGTACCCATGTTTTTTTAGGCTGTGTGAACCCTGGAGCCTTGTTGGGCTATAAAAGCATCTACTACTTCTAGGAACCTAGACCCATCTGATTAGGAAGCAAGTGGGGCAGTGCAGGTTATAATAGGAAAAACCAAGAACTAGTCAATGACTAAAACAAATAAATGATTAAGAGTAAACTAAACTTATTTATAAGAAGACGTTTAATGAGAAGAAAAATGGAGAGTAGTAGGCGTAATAGTGTCAGGATAAAAAGGAGAAACATGCTGTAATCATTGGTTTAATGCAATGAAGTAGATGTTTTGTTATAGAAGATGCAGAGTTGGAGGCTGAATCATTTAACGAAGTAGATGTTTTGTTATAGAAGATGCAGAGTTGGAGGCTGAATCATTTAACGAAGTAGATGTTTTGTTATAGAAGATGCAGAGTTGGAGGCTGAATCATTTAATGAAGTAGATGTTTTGTTATAGAAGATGCAGAGTTGGAGGCTGAATCATTGAATGAAGTAGATGTTTTGTTATAGAAGATGCAGAGTTGGAGGCTGAATCATTGAATGAAGTAGATGTTTTGTTATAGAAGATGCAGAGTTGGAGGCTGAATCATTTAATGAAGTAGATGTTTTCTTATAGAAGATGCAGAGTTGGAGGCTGAATCATTGAATGAAGTAGATGTTTTGTTATAGAAGATGCAGAGTTGGAGGCTGAATCATTGAATGAAGTAGATGTTTTGTTATAGAAGATGCAGAGTTGGAGGCTGAATCATTGAATGAAGTAGATGTTTTGTTATAGAAGATGCAGAGTTGGAGGCTGAATCATTGAATGAAGTAGATGTTTTGTTATAGAAGATGCAGAGTTGGAGGCTGAATCATTGAATGAAGTAGATGTTTTGTTATAGAAGATGCAGAGTTGGAGGCTGAATCATTGAATGAAGTAGATGTTTTGTTATAGAAGATGCAGAGTTGGAGGCTGAATCATTGAATGAAGTAGATGTTTTGTTATAGAAGATGCAGAGTTGGAGGCTGAATCATTGAATGAAGTAGATGTTTTGTTATAGAAGATGCAGAGTTGGAGGCTGAATCATTGAATGAAGTAGATGTTTTGTTATAGAAGATGCAGAGTTGGAGGCTGAATCATTTAAAAGAAGTAGATGTTTTGTTATAGAAGATGCAGAGTTGGAGGCTGAATCATTTAATGAAGTAGATGTTTTGTTATAGAAGATGTAGAGTTGGAGGCTGAATCATTGAATGAAGTAGATGTTTTGTTATAGAAGATGCAGAGTTGGAGGCTGAATCATTGAATAAAGTAGATGTTTTGTTATAGAAGATGCAGAGTTGGAGGCTGAATCATTTAATGAAGTAGATGTTTTGTTATAGAAGATGTAGAGTTGGAGGCTGAATCATTTAATGAAGTAGATGTTTTGTTATAGAAGATGCAGAGTTGAGGCTGAATCATTGAATGAAGTAGATGTTTTGTTATAGAAGATGCAGAGTTGGAGGCTGAATCATTGAATGAAGTAGATGTTTTGTTATAGAAGATGCAGAGTTGGAGGCTGAATCATTTAAAAGAAGTAGATGTTTTGTTATAGAAGATGCAGAGTTGGAGGCTGAATCATTTAATGAAGTAGATGTTTTGTTATAGAAGATGTAGAGTTGGAGGCTGAATCATTGAATGAAGTAGATGTTTTGTTATAGAAGATGCAGAGTTGGAGGCTGAATCATTGAATGAAGTAGATGTTTTGTTATAGAAGATGCAGAGTTGGAGGCTGAATCATTTAATGAAGTAGATGTTTTGTTATAGAAGATGTAGAGTTGGAGGCTGAATCATTGAATGAAGTAGATGTTTTGTTATAGAAGATGCAGAGTTGGAGGCTGAATCATTGAATGAAGTAGATGTTTTGTTATAGAAGATGCAGAGTTGGAGGCTGAATCATTGAATGAAGTAGATGTTTTGTTATAGAAGATGCAGAGTTGGAGGCTGAATCATTTAAAAGAAGTAGATGTTTTGTTATAGAAGATGCAGAGTTGGAGGCTGATTCACTTGTTAATACATACATTCTAAAACGTATTGACATATTTAAATAGAATTATGTTACTAAAGAGCCGAAACAAGTTATTGATTGATTCTTTATCCTTCCCATGCCATTAGATGTAGCAGAGGGCACATAGTGTTTTCCGCCACCCATTGAAACAAGTTAAACCAATTTAAATACATGTACTTGGAAATTATTGTAGCAGCGAATGGAAAAAAAACAGGACAAAATTTGCAAACAGATGCAACAAAGTAATTAATCATGGACATTAACAGTAAAGGAGAAAAGAAATATCACAACTACTGAAACTGATGTCTTCAAAGAATACTTAATGTGACAATAAGGATAGAATAATAAACGTAGAAATCAGGAAATGTGTGAGAGCAACACCAGTCTTGAGCTTCGGCCAGAGAGAACAAATTAAATGGTTTGGACATGTCATGTGGTGACTGGTAATTAACATTCCATAACAAGTATTAACAAACAGATACACCAATAGAAGAATTAGAAGAAGATGCACCCTCCAAAGACAGACAAGCAAAACATCTGATACCACATAAAGCATAATGTGAGAGGAGAGCTGTCAAAGAACATCCCATTTTCTCTTATGCTGAAAGACAAAAAGAGAATAAAGAACAAGAGGAAGAACAATTATGTTATTGCTTTGCTAAGCTCCCCAAGATCCAAACACAAAACACAAAGCAGATTACATTCCTCTCTATCTCAGACAATTTCTGAAGATCATGCAGATTTTTACAACTTCTGGTAGATCCTTTACTTTTGATAGTTCTATGATTTTTTTTTTTAATCTCTTTTTTTCTCTTCTCATTTAGTATCTACCTGTGTGTCCAATAAGAAATTGTATTTTGTTCATGCTCAGTGAGGGGAAAATAAGCTATGCAATATGTAGTTACCCTGGCAGGGTCAGTAACCTACAGCTGACCAAGAATTCACTCCACCTCCCATTTAGATTTACTGGTAATCATTATCATCATCAAGTACCAAGCCTGCTGGCATAGGTGATAATGTTTCTCCACAACTTTCGATCTCGACAGTTATTTATCATTTTTGTTGTTGACCTTCTGCCAAGCCATTCTCTTAAGCTGTCTGGTATTTTTTCTCTTTGCTTCCCTCTATCTCTTCGTCCCTCAATTTTCCCAGTTATCACAATATATTCCAACTGTTCTCTTATCATTACATGGTCAAAAAATGATGATTGTTTCTTCCTAATTCTGGAAATTAGCACTCTCTTTGCTTTGGTCTCTTTCAGAATGTTTTCATTACTCTTCTTAGCTGTCCATGGTATTCTCAACATTCTTCTGTAAAACCACATTTCTACAGCCTCCAGTGATTTTCTTGTCTGTTGTCCTATTGTCCATGATTTGAATCCATATGTTAAGACTGGCTCTACATAACATTTAAGAACTCTTTTTCTGGTAATAGTCGACACAAAAACAAACTAGCCAACAACTTAATGACCGCTGTAGTTTCTGCAGAGGTGGGGTTCTGTTGATCAGAAGAACCTAGTATTGCAGTGACAGGCTCTAAATTTTCAGCAGAAACCAGGAACTCAGGTACACCTTATGCAATCACCACATCACCTTTCGGAATCTAAGCGCCCATGACTCATATTGACTCTGTGATGCTCCATCACCATCATTTTCACTGAATGTGAATCCTAAATAAATCCATCACTCCTTCCATCAGAAAGGCTAGAATTAGAAGCTATTTTCTATAAGTAAAAAAAAAACTATCCCATATTATGTTTATTTAATAGATCTTTAGCTCCCTGTGGAGCATAGGTCATCAACAAACACTTTCAGCTTCCTGTAGAGCATAGGTCTTCAACAAACACTTTCAGCTTCCTGCAGAGCATAGGTCTTCAACAAACACTTTCAGCTTCCTGTAGAGCATAGGTCTTCAACAAACACTTTCAGCTTCCTGTAGAGCATAGGTCTTCAACAAACACTTTCCAGGCTGTTCTGTTTCTTGCCATTCTTTTAAGATCATTCCATGTTTTCCCCATCATCTTCATCTCTGCTTCTATCTGTCTTCTCCAAGAATTCCTTGGTCTTCCTCTTTGTCTTTTCCCCTGGGGATTCCAAATAAGGACCTGTCGTGTAATACTCTCAGTTGGTTTCTGCAGTGTGTGTCCTATCCAGCGCCATCGTCTTCACTGTATTTCCTTATCCACTGGTACTTGCCTGGTACATTTCCATAATTCTATGTTAGTGATTTTGTCCTGCCATTTCCATCCTTTTATTCTGCGTAAGCATCCATTAATGAAAGTCTGTATCTTCATGATTGTTAATTTTGTTGTTCTCTATGTTTCACAGCCATATAATAGTACTGACTTAACATTTGAGTTGAAAATTTTTATTTTTGTATTTAACCTAATTTCTTTGGATTTCCATTTGTTTCCCAGTGCAACGAAAGCTCCTCTTGTTTTGATATCCTTATTTTGATATCATTTTCTGTTCCTCCCTCTTTATCTATGATACTGCCCAGATATATGTAAGATTGTACGTCTAGTAGAGGTATTTCTCCTAATTTCATTTGGTTATTGCCAACTGCATTAATTCTCATAATGTTTACATCAATATTTAACTAAAATAATATGTAGAGAAAAAAAAAAGTAAAGAACCCCCATCACGCCAAGTGGCGTATATGGAATATGATGTTAGTGACCATAAATTTTATAAACCTTCAGCACATGATTTTTGGGATAATGTGGTCGGTATTACGCCCGAGCCGCTTTACTTTCCCAAAAACAATCCGGTACCCATTTAAGGCTGGGTGAACCTGGAAGCCATTGGTTGGGATCAAACCCTACCTCTAGTCCTTTGTAATCCTGTTCACTAACCACTGAGCTATCGTGGCTAAAATAATATATGTTTATCCTTTATTTCTGTACATCTTTTCACACACACATATTTGAATATCGTATTTTTCTTAATTCTGTTTATAATTTCAACAGCTTATACAGAAAAATAATTTGCCTCCATAAATTTAATCACTAGTATGATGGCACCATAACTGGACTACAAAGGACAAGAGGCCGGGTTCGATCCTGACCAACGGCTGCCAGGTTCACCCAGCCTTAAGTGGGTACAAGATTTTTTCTGGGTAAGTAAAACAGCATGGACACAATACCAACCACATTACCCCAAAAATCAAGTGTTGAAGGTCTGTAAAAATTATGGTCACTAACGCCATATTCCCTATACGCCACTTGGCGTGACGGGGCTCTTTACTTTTTTTTTACTTGACTATGATGGCACCAAAACTATGTAGAACATTATCTGTAAAAATTATGGTCACTAACGCCATATTCCCTATACGCCACTTGGCGTGACGGGGCTCTTTACTTTTTTTTTACTTGACTATGATGGCACCAAAACTATGTAGAACATTATCTGTCAAAAGACTTTCTTGGAACTGGAATTCTTAGAAGTGTTCATTTAATTGTATTTACAATCTTCCAGTTTGGACGAGTAACATCAAAAGATGGACAAACCAGCCTATGACAACCTGCACTATCTAAGCAAGAGACAGAGCAGAATGGTGCTCCATGGTAGCCAACCTTCGTTGCGGAGATGGCACTCGATGATGATGAGTTAATATTCTAAAGTCATGAAAAGCTTAATTCTAATGGATGACAGAATATACATGGCAAACAAACCAGTGGAAGAGATCTATCACTTTATCTATCTTGGAAGTCACATTGATCGGGAAGGGGATACAAGTAAAGAAATTAGAATTAGAATAGCAAAAGCAGCAATGTCTTTCAGAAGCCTTAAAAAGTTGTGGAAATCAAAACTCATCAGCACAAAAACAAAACTTAAGCCTATTCAAATCAAACATATTATCAGCCCTTATGTATGCATGTGAGAGCTGGAAAACAACAATAGACATAATAAACATTCTTCATGAAAGTTGAATGCATTCAAAAATAAATGTCTAAGGGAAATACTTTGTATATCGTGGAAGGAATTCAAAACAAATGAGGAAATTAGAGAAATCACCAATCAACCACTAATATCTTCAGTAATCAAGAAAAGACGATGGTCATGCGTTGGACATGTGATAAGGAGAGATATTAACCAAATAGCAAAGCAAGCTCTCATGTGGGAAACAACAGGCAAGAGGAAAAGAGGCAGACCCAGAGAGACTCTAAGAAGAACATTGATGAGAGAGGCAAGAGCAGCAGGAATCGGCACCATCAATGAGATAGAGTTGCTTGCACAGAACAGAGACAAATTGCGAGATTTGATAAAAGATCTTTACAAGGATTGAAAACTGCTAAAATAAAAATTTAGATAAGAGAAAGAGTATCTGGGTCTATGCCCTATGGTCTGGCTATGGCTCGAAAGGTCCATAGATAGTTAATTTAGGATTTTCTTCATAATTATTTGTTTCCAAGGGAATTACATTTCCATTGTAATATATGAGTTAACTTCTAGCTCTCATGCATGCGTTAGTTCTTGCATTATACAACAGCTGAACAACCATTTTTAATGTGTTTTTCATGCATTTGCATATATATTATAACTGTCACCATAAGTTCATACATTTATGCACATTTATAATTAGCAGCATTTGCTATTATATAGCAGCAGTTGGGGTGTCATGGCATACCAACATAGCAGAGAAATGGCTAGGGAATTGGGTAAGCATTACGGTGTCCAGCATGAGAATGGAGATTGAAGCAACGATAACATGACTGTTTGCACAGAACATGATTCATGCAGTCTTAGCGACAGGCTCACATTTGCACAGAGCATGATTCATGCAGTCTTAGCGACAGGCTCACATTTGCACAGAACATGATTCATGCAGTCTTAGCGACAGACTCACATTTGCACAGAACATGATTCATGCAGTCTTAGCGACAGGCTCACATTTGCACAGAGCATGATTCATGCAGTCTTAGCGACAGGCTCACATTTGCACAGAGCATGATTCATGCAGTCTTAGCGACAGGCTCACATTTGCACAGAGCATGATTCATGCAGTCTTAGCGACAGGCTCACATTTGCACAGAGCATGATTCATGCAGTCTTAGCGACAGGCTCACATTTGCACAGAGCATGATTCATGCAGTCTTAGCGACAGGCTCACATTTGCACAGAGCATGATTCATGCAGTCTTAGCGACAGGCTCACATTTGCACAGAGCATGATTCATGCAGTCTTAGCGACAGGCTCACATTTGCACAGAGCATGATTCATGCAGTCTTAGTGACAGGCTCACATTTGCACAGAGCATGATTCATGCAGTCTTAGCGATAGGCTCACATTTGCACAGAGCATGATTCATGCAGTCTTAGCGACAGGCTCACAAAGTATGCTACAGAAGATTGACAGACAGTGTTTGCAGCAGGAATGGATGCAGCTCTTGGATGACTCTACTGTGAGTTCATCAACCTGGGTGTACTGTTCTGGTGTACATAGGCAATGAAATAGCCGATAAGCTCGTTGGTAGTTCTGGCACTGACTGTGGGCTTACTCTCGACAAAGAAGACATCTTTCTTTGAAGATACCTTTCTTTGTTTGGGAGATGAGATAGTAATTTTGATGATTCCACTGGCACGGGCGGTTGAGCAATTATGGATTTTAATTCGTTTGCAGTGATACCGGGGCCTTCCATAACATAACCATAACCATAAAGGGGACATCGCCAAGTTTGTTCTTCACTCTTTAAGAGAAGAGGGGGATAATTGGTAGGGCAATGATGTATATATTGAGAGTCTGAGGAATCTGAAGGTGAAAAATAGGTGAATTAAATGATCTGAATAAATGTGCGACCCCAAACCAAGCAACATCACACGGCAAGCTTTAACAATTAAATCAACAACAAAAGATGAAAATTAAGGACCTCCTATAAGATGAATTAAGTAAAAATGTAAAACCACATAAATTACTCTGCATGAAGCAATCTGCAAAGCTCTCTTAAGAGCACTCAGTTTTTCCCTCATTGACGTACAGCATAGAAGTACAGAGAATAGAATAGAACACAATGATTTTGAATAAAAGTTTTAAGAAATGGTAAAGGAATTTCCATAACATAATGTCATAAGAGAATTAAGTATTGACCTACATTTGATAGTGTGCTCTCTTCCTGATCAGGAAGGTCTTGGTTTGATCTCCAGAAGTGGCAGAATTTTTTTTTTGGACCGACAAGGCTCTGGGGTTCATTCAGTCTCTAAAAATGGAGCCGCAGAGTGCACCACTCTCAATTTTATTTATGTAAACTGTCATCCAACCATATTCCTTTTACATGTATTTTATCATCTTGATATTGGTGAAATCGAATTCCTTGTTCAATTATCTAAACATTCATATGTTATATGGTAGATAAATATAAATATGAAGATTGATTCTTAAAACCATGAACTGAAAATTTCTGTATCTAGAAGCAAGACCCTCCTTGGATACCATCACACTGTAATGTAAAACCTTTTCTACAGGTTTGTCCCCAGTAACACAGACCTGAAAAGGACAATGTGGCCCACACCCACCTCCCTGGAAGAGAAACTATACGGGGCAACCGAATCACTTAAACAGACAACTGCCTTCATAAGAAAGTCAGGAATCCTACTCTGAATGAGCCATGATTGCAGAAGAAGAAGAAGAAAAACCATGAAAAATCTTGTCTCTGAAATCTCTTCCATTGCATCGATAAAAACCTTCCATACTGAAAGAGTTCAGAAAGAAATGTGTTCTTGAAAATGGCAGATGGTGTTGCAGAACAATTTTAGTGGTATGTTCTATGCTTGGGTGTTTGAATGGACAAAACCTCTGTGCTGCTCTTTCTTCATGTAAGGTGAATGAAGATTTGAATTGAGACACAATTTTTTAAAATATCTTTTCTTTTGGGGTTGATCTAAAACTGAGCAGACAGACTTTACTTTCCAGCATCCTAGAAATCACTCTCCCACCCCCGCCGTGCACACCCAGTAAGGGGAAGAATGGCATAAGTGATATTCTAAGTGATATTCTATATATCGAAAGTTGTAGAGAGATATTATCACATACACCAGCAGGCATGGTACTTAATTATGATGATGATATTCTATGTTTGACAAGTTAGAAATTTAATCATCAAGAGTTTGGTAAATATCAATCTAAAATGTTGAAACTGGAAAAGTTTGGCTGATATGAATCTAAAATGTTGAAACTGGAAGAGTTTGGCTTATATGAATCTAAAATGTTGAAACTGGAAGAGTTTGGTTTATATGAATCTAAAATGTTGAAACTGGAAAAGTTAGTTTTATATGAATCTAAAATGTTGAAACTGGAAAATTTTGGCTGATATAAATCTAAAATGCAGGAAAACTGACACGTTTCATACTAGATGTTTATGCAAATATCATAACAGTAAAATTTAAATCTTTAAAAAGATTTTATGAAATAATTCACATGTGACAGCTAATGACACTTACCATTCCTAGAGGCATCGAAGAAGTAAAAAATTAACATATTATTGTGTTCAAAAGTAAACACAAAGTTAGATATAAAAAAAAAGGAAGAAAATGAGCAAGAAAACTAAAAGGAAGAAATATATTTTTCTATATAAAAGAGCATTACTTTCTCTTTGTAAATTGGTTAAAATGTATATCATTGCACTTCAGGGAAACTCGTAGGTGTTCTCTTTCTTTTTTGTATGCTCTCATACTTACAAAGTGACAGAATATAGCCAGAGAAGATAATGTTTTGTACAATGCTCCTATCTTGTTCTTCCATTCAGTCAGTGCCCCGCATTGAGTCAGTGTCCCACATTCAGTCAGTGTCTCACATTCAGCCAGAGTCTCAAATTCCGTCAGTGTCTTCACATTCAATCAGTGTCCCACATTCAATCAGTGTCCCACATTCAATCAGTGTCCCACATTCAGTCAGTGTCCCACATTCAGTCAGTGTCCCATATTCAGTCAGTGTCCCACATTCAGTCAGTGTCCTATATTCAGTCAGTGTACCACATTCAGTCAGTGTTCCACATTCAGTCAGTGTTCCACATTCAGTGTTCCATGTTCAGTCAGTGTCCCACATTCAGTCAGTGTCCCACATTCAGTCAGTGTACCACGTTCAGTCAGTGTTCCACGTTCAGTCGGTGTCCCACGTTCAGTCGGTGTCCCACGTTCAGTCGGTGTCCCACGTTCAGTCGGTGTCCCACGTTCAGTCGGTGTCCCACATTCAGTCGGTGTCCCACATTCAGTCGGTGTCCCACATTCAGTCAGTGTCCCACATTCAGTCAGTGTACCACATTCATTTTTATAGGAAGGCAAAAGAAAATGACTGGGAAAATGATGCACACACAGACAGCGAGAGACTGATGGCTTTAATGATAAAATAGGGATCTGGTCAATCTGATGTGCTCAATGAGCAAAAATAAGCCTACAATTAATATCTGATCATGTGTGTTTAATGGACAAAGATATACCTACAATTAACATATGGTTCTTTATGTTTAATGGACAAAGATATACCTACAATGAACATATGGTTCTTTATGTTTAGTGGACAAAGATATACCTACAATTAACATATGGTTCTTTATGTTTAGTGGACAAAGATATACCTACAATTAACATATGGTTCTTTATGTTTAGTGGACAAAGATATACCTACAATTAACATATGGTTCTTTATGTTTAGTGGACAAAGATATACCTACAATAAACATATGGTTCTTTATGTTTAGTGGACAAAGATATACCTACAATAAACATATGGTTCTTTATGTTTAGTGGACAAAGATATACCTACAATAAACATATGATTCTTTATGTTTAGTGGACAAAGATATACCTACAATAAACATATGGTTCTTTATGTTTAGTGGACAAAGATATACCTACAATAAACATATGGTTCTTTATGTTTAGTGGACAAAGATATACCTACAATAAACATATGGTTCTTTATGTTTAGTGGACAAAGATATACCTACAATAAACATATGGTTCTTTATGTTTAGTGGACAAAGATATACCTACAATTAACATATGGTTCTTTATGTTTAGTGGACAAAGATATACCTACAATAAACATATGGTTCTTTATGTTTAGTGGACAAAGATATACCTACAATAAACATATGGTTCTTTATGTTTAGTGGGTAAAGATATATCTACAATTAACACATGGTTCTTTATGTTTAGTGGGTAAAGATATGTCTACAATTAACACATGGTTCTTTATGTTTAGTGGGTAAAGATATATCTACAATTAACACATGGTTCTTTATGTTTAGTGGGTAAAGATATATATACAATTAACACATGGTTCTTTATGTTTAGTGGGTAAAGATATATTTACAATTAACATATGGTTCTTTATGTTTAGTGGGTAAAGATATATCTACAATTAACACATGGTTCTTTATGTTTAGTGGGTAAAGATATGTCTACAATTAACACATGGTTCTTTATGTTTAGTGGGTAAAGATATATCTACAATTAACACATGGTTCTTTATGTTTAGTGGGTAAAGATATATCTACAATTAACATATGGTTCTTTATGTTTAGTGGGTAAAGATATATCTACAATTAACACATGGTTCTTTATGTTTAGTGGGTAAAGATATGTCTACAATTAACATCTAATCCTGTATGTTTAGTACGCAAAGATATGTCTACAATTACCATATGAAACATACAATCTGTTGCAGTGTGTTTTGAGAAATGCTGAGGCAGGTGGTGGAGTGAATATTAGGATGTCTCAACTACAATAAAACTTACTCCATGATGTCTCAACTACAATCAAACGTATTTTATGATGTCTCAACTACAATAAAACGTATTCCATGATGTCTCATCTACAATCAAACTTATTCTATGATGTCTCAACTACAATAAAACTTATTCCATGATGTCTCATCTACAATAAAACTTACTCCATGATGTCTCATCTACAATCAAACTTATTCCATGATGTCTCATCTACAATAAAACTTACTCCATGATGTCTCAACTACAATCAAACGTATTCCATGATGTCTCGACTACAATCAAACTTACTCCATGATGTCTCAACTACAATCAAACTTATTCTATGATGTCTCAACTACAATAAAACTTATTCCATGATGTCTCATCTACAATCAAACTTATTCTATGATGTCTCAACTACAATCAAACGTATTCTATGATGTCTCAACTACAATAAAACTTACTCCATGATGTCTCAACTACAATCAAACGTATTCTATGATGTCTCAACTACAATAAAACTTATTCCATGATGTCTCATCTACAATCAAACTTATTCTATGATGTCTCAACTACAATCAAACTTTTTCCATGATGTCTCATCTACAATAAAACTTACTCCATGATGTCTCATCTACAATCAAACTTATTCCATGATGTCTCATCTACAATCAAACTTACTCCATGAATAGACAGCCCGACAAACAGAGACAGTCAGTTAGATAAATGTACTTGACATTTTAAAATTACTTATTTATTTTTTATTTGTAAACTATTATTTTTTACTTTTTTTTCAAACTTTTTTTTTCTGTGATATATCATGATCATCACCACTGCACATTAGACTAACCCATAGGTGCACCAGTTTTCCCCTAAAAATATAGAGAATCTCCGAGGAGAACTCTGTCCCATCAGCACAAACTCTGTAGCATGACCTGGCCATCTGTGTGGGCAGATTTTTCCTGACAATTTTAATGGTGCAGTGGCCTTTTTTTGTTTAATCTTTTAAATTTTTAAAGATTTTAATTTTTTAAAATTGTCAAGAGCTCTTTTACATGTACAAGTGCACATGGGACCTCTTGTTAATTGCCGTTTTATCTAAACAGGGCTAGACATCAGATCTCATTACCCAGAGACCTGGGTAGGGTAATGTCATGAAGAAATCACAGATTCGATTTTCTTTATTATAAACAAATATTCTCAAAAGTAGAATTAAACCAAGACCTTCAAGTCCAGAGGTCGACTCCTTACCTTTAGACCACACAGCTCCCATGTCTTTCTGTTGTCTGCATCTCAGGAATGGCCAACTTCTAGGCACTTTTTTAAAAATCATGGTTACACTATAACCATACCTCTTTTTTATGTTTCATAACATGACACATCTTCCAAAGTCAATGAGTTGAAGACTTTAGTCTAGAAAGATCTAGCATTGAGTTTTATTACTCTGTTATTGAGTTACTAAGTTATTGAGTTACTAAGTTATTGAGCTACTAAGTTATTGAGTTACTAAGTTATTGAGTTATTTGCGGGACATCATCATTGCACTTCGAACATGACCATAGGTGCTCAGATCCCTCCCTTAGAGAGTCCCGTAGTGTCCAGCAGCTGATGATTCTAGTTCTGTGTTGGTTGATAAGTCTTCTTAGATGCCCATTAAGTTTCTCGTTTCTGTCTGTGTCCATCTTAACTCCCATCTCTTTCATCCGAAGGAGTGACATGGATTTATGGTTGTCAAAGTTCTGTTCCCTCTCTGTCATATGATTGACATCACATAGGGGGAGCAGAAGCGCCTGTGACCTGCGGTCGCAATAGCAAGGTCTGCGCACCATCAGCTGACCAAGACCAAGCAGTTCTACCTCCTTGTGGTCTCCCCTGGTAACAGTCTGCGTCAAACCAGACTGGCTAACAGAAGCTAGGATCTCCGTGTTCCCTCTAGTGATGGCTGTTACTGATATAGAGGACCCACGTGTTCCATGTAGTGGTGGCTGTTACTGGTATAGAGGACCCAGTATTGCAGTAGTTCTGGACTGGACTAGTAATTTCTCAGCATAGCCTGGGATGGACGAACTCCAACCTCTCCAGTAAGAGCTGGGAATGTCAAGAAAACCATTATGACCCACCACATCTTATGAGTCAAAGGGCAACCTGCCTGCATCAACTCGTGGCAATCCGTCAACAACAACAACATCACATAAACTAGGCAGCAGTGACGTGGAATAAAGCCACATACTTGACTAGGAACGAATATCTAAATCTCTCAAATAATTCTCCTCAGTTTGCGAATATGATTTGATAAAATAAGAGAAAAATGTTGAAGAGACTGGCGTCTAGGAAGAAACAAAACTCACCTACAATAACATGAACCCTAACTGTGAGCTGTGTCCTAAGAACAAGTGCATTTTTTCTTCTGAAACAAAATACAAAAATAAATATAAATAAAAAATGGTTATAGTTATGGTTATTGTTATGGTTATT
This sequence comes from Megaustenia siamemsis, assembly GCA_032433765.1. Lineage (NCBI taxonomy): Eukaryota > Metazoa > Mollusca > Gastropoda > Stylommatophora > Ariophantidae > Megaustenia > Megaustenia siamemsis. The sequence goes on along the minus strand of JAVIAB010000025.1, from coordinate 32,700,326 downwards.
GTTATGGTTATTGTTATGGTTATGGTTATGGTTATGGAAGGCCCCGGTATCACTGCAAACGAATTAGAATCCATAATTGCTCAACCACCCGTGCCAGTGGAATCATCCGGATTAAAACTCATCTCATTGAAGGATCCAAACAAAGAAAGACAGCTGCAGCCCCAATCATAGCAGGTACAGCACATGCTAAAAGACATAAGGCCAAGCAGCACAGAAAGTAAACACAGCTGACCTGTACTTTGTCATACGATATCGGAATATTGAAACATGATCTGTATGAAAAACACAGCTCACAGTGTGCGCAGAGAACTAAACTCAGTAGCTCCGGCAGCAAGCCAGACTTGGAATATGAGAAAACTGCAACAAGGAACACTTTTCAGACAGAGCCTCAATGGTTCCTGCCTCCTATCTGTCATATTGACCGGAAGTCTATTTTATAAATAAAATAATGGGATAGAAATGAAAACCATGTGTGACCTTGACATAGCTGAAGCACAATAAAATACAAAAAAATATGAAACCTCAGTTTTATAGAAAATTTGAAATAAATTGTGTGTTAACTTTAGAGTCAAAACATTTGTTTGTTGTTTGCTCTTGTCTTATCTCATCATCAAAATCAGTTGTGCATGTCCTTTGCAGAATGTTGCACTTATTACAGTCCATCGGAAAAAATCTCTGTTCAAAGCCAGATTTTTCACTTCTTCTTTTGCCTGTTCAAGGTCTTTTGGATGTCTTGAAATGGCATTCTTTGTCTGCGCCTATCTCATCTTCCTGAAACCATGCCTTCCATTATTGTTCTTCCCGGTGTCTTTTGATGTGTCTGCAGTATTGTAATTTCCTCTGTAAGATTTTGTTTATAAGCCAATTCTTTTTAATGTTTAGGTCTTTTAATCACTCTCTCTCTCTCTCTCTCTCTCTTTAACTCTCATTATCCAGGTTACTCAGGGGATTTTTCTGCAGCATTTTATTTCAAATGAGGCATCTCCTCTTTGCTGTTTGCGACATTGACCATGATTGACTATCATAAGCTGTTATTAGACAAATTTAGTAGTAGTTTTAATTTTACTGCCTTGTTGGAATTGTGCCACACGTTCTTCATTTAATTTTGTTCTGCTATTACTCTTCTAAGAGTTCTTAAATGTTATGTAGAGCCAGTCTTAACATATGGATGTGAATAATGGACAATAGAACAACAGACAAGAAAATCACTGGAGTCTGTAGAAATGTGGTTTTACAGAAGAATGTTGAGAATACCATGGACAGCTAAGAAGAGAAATGTAAACGTTCTGAAAGAGGTCAAAGAAAAAAGAAAGCTAATTTCCAATATTAGGAAGAAACAATCATCATTTTTTGGCCATATAATGAGAAGAGAACAACTGGAATATATAGTAACAACTGGGAAAATTGAGGGACGAAGAGATAGAGGGAAACAAAGAGAAAAGATACCAGACAGCTTAAGAGAATGGCTTGGCAGAAGGTCAACAACAGAAATGATAACTAAGTGCCGTGATCAAAAGTTATGGAGAGACATGATCACCTACACCAGCAGGCCCAGCACTTGATGATGATGATGTTGATTACGCTTCTATCTCCTTTTAGCAGTCTCCATTTTTAGTTACTAAAGATTCCAGATATATTTATAGTTTTTTAACACTTTCAGGTTCTTCATTGTGATGATGATTTCTCTCTCTCTCTCTCTCTCTCTCTCTGCTTTCAGGACTCAATCAGAGTAAGGATTCCAGACTCTCATATGAAGTCAGCTGTCAGGCTAAGTGTGTTGATCGCCCCCACAGACAGAACATCACAATTAGAGTCTGTCAGATCCACTCTGACTGAACACCTGTTAATACGTTGCACTGTGTTCTGCGCCAGTGGCCCAGTGCATCCGATTTCAGCCAGCATTTTATTCGGGTTTGCTTTCCCTAGCCTTTGATTGTCCCCAATCTTCCTGCAAGGCAGCAGATTGTCTTTTCTGTAGGGGGATTCTGCCCTTAGATGGTAGGCCCTCCCAGGTTTACGAGCACCATCTGCCCGAGTCACTAGAGGTGACATGACATGAGGTACACAGACATGATGATTTTAGGTTGTGCTTTTGCTTTGTGAGTGGAGACATCTTAGATGTAGTAGAGTTTACCTTAATTTCATCGTTCATTTGTGCTATTCTTATTTTCTGAGGAAGGCCGTAAATAGGCCAAAATGTCAGTATTCTGTTATGTTCCTTATTTGTAAAGCTGTCACCATACCTTCTAAGAATGGCAAACAATCGTATCCACAAACAAATATTTTATGGACGGAAAGAGACCAAAGGGCAGACCAGTGCTGAGATATAAGAATGTTTGCAGGGCTTCCTTGAGGGAATTTTCTATAAGTGAAAGGAAGTGGGAAAATGTGGCTGCGGATCGTAGCACATGGAGCGCAAACATAAAAAATGGCACAGCAACTTTCGAGACAGTGCTTATGTCAAATTCAGAAGACAAAAGGCGCAAGAGAAATGAGGCAAGATCGGGTACACCTTGCTTGTTCTGTGGATGGATCTGTCTCTCTAGAATTCAAATTCAGCCACGAGAGAAGATGTTCAGTAAAGCAGTACCCAGTATGAGACACTAATGCTTTACCAAACTACAGACTTATCATGATTGCTTGCTACCAACCGTCTGTCAAGACACCAAAGGCCATACACCATACCTGGCAGGAGTGTATGTTACACCTCACTACTTGCTCCTACAACATTTCAGCAAAAGCCTTTATAAATTACAAGGCAACTAATATTAATAAAAAGAAAGACGAGAAACAAGTACGCCTACTACTTGTATTCACATTTGTTGTATCTAATGAAGGTTTTTGCCAAAATGTTCTAGTTTATTTTATCTCTCAACAGGTTTAGATTTTAATGTTATATTCTACTAAATTTTTATTGGTTATTGTTATTGTTATTGGTTATGGAAGGCCTCGGTCTCACAGCAAACGAATTAAAATCCATAATTGCTCAACCGCCAGTGCCAGTGGAATCATCCGAATTACTAACTCATCTCCCAAACAAAGAAAGGTAACTGTAGTTTTATTGGTTATGTGTATCTATGTAGCATGATTGGTTGGTCTTTCTGGTCAATATGGTGGATTGGTGGCAGGAACCATTGAAGGCTATGTATGAAAAGTGTTCCTTGTTGTAGCTTCCTCATATTCCAAGTCCGGCTTGTTGCAGGAGCTACTGAGTTAAGTGCTCTGTGCACACCGTGAGCTAGTGTCTCATCCGTTTTGATCATGTTTCGATATTCCAATTGTTTACGATGAATAATGATATCATATGAAAAGGAACAGTTGGCTGTGTTCACTTCCTGTGTGGTTTTTGCCTTATGTCTTTTGGCATGTGCTGAGACTGTTATGATGGGGACTACAACTACCTTTCTTTGTTTGGGAAATGAGTTAGTAATTTGGATGATTCCACTGGCACGGGTGGTTGAGCAATTATGGATTTTAATTTGTTTGCAGTGATACCGGGGCCTACCATAACCAGATATAGTCTGTTTTAAATTACGTTTTGGTACAATCTAATTGACTGGCACTTGTATATGCAGAGCAAATTTTGTCATCAGCAAAACTGTAATTTTCTTATGTTATGTGCAGATTTATTTTAATTTTAAAAAAAAAGCAGAAAGTCACACAAGTGGATCTTTTTCAAATTTCCTTGTAAGGCTTACAAGTCCATTGTTTATAAAAGAAAAACCTTGACAAATTAAGGGCAACCCTTACAAGATGGCAGTTATGATATAATATGCTCAGAAGGACAGAGAAAATGGTGGTGAATAGTGTGAGTCAGATAAAGCTAAAGGCAAAGTATGAGGCTTGAATCAGCATCTTAGCACGTAGGTTTTTTACTCATATGTGCTCAGCCACCTAACTAGAGGTGTTTGGAGACTCCTGTCTAGTGTCTTCAAGCATCGTAATTCATGAGCAAGGCACTCTTTCTCATCTTCCCAGAGTGCTACCCTGGTACCCATTTCTACCAGGGGCTGGGTCGACTGCAGGATATTTTTTCCAACCATGAGTACAATTCACACTGCTCCTAGCGGGAATCAAACATGGGTTGTATGAATGTTTGTAGCTCATCATCATCATCGAGTGCCATCTCTGCAATGAAGGTTGGCTACCATGGAGCGCCATTCTGCTCTGTCGCTTGCTTTGATGGTGCAGGTTGTCATAGGCTGATGTGTCCATCTTTTAATGTTACTCGTCCATGTTAGTCTTGGTCTGCCTCTGCCTCTTTTACCTTGTATTTTCCCCTCCAGGATTACTTTTAGTAGGTTGTTGTGTCTTTTAACTTGGCCCAAAAATTGCATTTGTCTTGTTTGAATTGTGTTTAGTAGTTCTCTTTTAATTTTTAGTTGTTTTAAGACTTCATCGTTTGTTTTCTTTTCCTTCCATCCAATTCTACCTATTCTTCTATATATCCACATCTCAATGGCTTCAATACTCTGTTCTGTTTTCTGGTCTAATGTCCATGTTTCTGCACCATATAGGAATGTTGAGCAGACATAACATTTTGCTATTCTTAGTTTTAGCCCTGGTGTTATTTGTTTTGATGTTAGTATACTATTCATGACATTAAAATTACTTTTTGCCATTCCTATTCTTTTGTTTATTTCAGTATGTAGCTAGTGGGGTGGTTTTCCCAACTAGGCTACAGAGGCCCCCATGAGCCAGGTATGTGAAGACACCCTGTGAAGGAAAGTATAGATCTCATGAAGTATAAGGACTCTGTTGTTGCCCTACAGATGCCATGGGACGTACTGGCCCACTAACTGTTCTGTTGGTCTGTAGCCAAAGAGAGAGAAAAAGAGGTAAACATCATAATGTAAATATTAAAGTATCAATATAGTGGTTAGTTCCATCGCAACCTGTGGTTAGTCCATTGGATTAATATATCCACTCTCTTCACTTTCTCTTTTACCCATTTACGCGTCGAGAGTGATACAAAGTTCTGGCTTACGTCCTTCTGGCAGCTTCAACAATTGACAACATCGTTGTAGCACAACTTCTCTTTTATGTTGTTGGTCAATCTTACTCTGAGACTGCCTATTGCTCTTTGAGTTCATTTCTTCCTTCTACTTTTTTGTAATATCCTTTGTAAGTTAAGGAATTGCATCGTATCCTTTTTAGATGGGTAAACCATTTTATTTATTGTTTCTGTATGTAGTTTAATATGTCCACTATATGTTAGAATGCGTGTGCAAGCTGGAAAACAATAAGAGATATAGAAACAAAGTTGAACGCATTTGAAAATAAATGTCTAAGGAAAATACTTGGTATAGCGTGGAACAAATTCAAAACAAACGAGGAAATTAGAGAAATCATCAATCAACCACTAATATCTTCAGTAATAAGGAAAAGACAATGGTCATATGTTGGACATGTGATAAGAAGAGATAATAACCGAATAACAATGCAAGCCCTCATGTGGGAAACAACAGGTAAGAGGAAAAGAGGAAGACCCAGAGAGACACTGAGAAGAACATTGCTGAGAGAGGCAAGAGCAGCAGAAATTGGCTCACTCAATGAGATAGTGCTGCTTGCACAGAACAGAGACAAATGGCAAGATTTGATAAAATATCTTTAAAAGAATTGAAAACTGCTAGAACAAAAAAATTAAGATAAGAGGAGTATCTTGGTCTATGCCCTATGGGCCGGTTATGGCTCGAAAGGTCAATAGATAGATAGATGTAACATGCCTGATCTTTAGTCAGATAAACAGGGTCAAGGAATGAAAACTGATGACCTCACTTGTCCTTCTTTCCTTGTCTCGTCAGGAATAGTTTATCACAAAAAACTGGCTAATGAGATTAGTATCAAATCTTCTTACTCTTCTTTCCTTTCTCATTTGCCTTTCAGCATTGAGGGGAGATATAATTTGCAGTCTTTTGCTCTTCTGTTCACCTCAGCTGCTATGTTTCCTAGTGCTTCTAATATTCCATACATCCATCTTTTTCGTGGTTGACCATTGGGTCTGGTATTCTCACAACGTTTGCTGAAGGCTTGTTGTGTTGTGTTTTGATCTTTCTGTGTTTTGATCAAATCTTCATGATATATAGAAAAGAAGGATAGATTCAATATTAAATTTTAGTAAATGAATTCTGACTTACTGCTCAAAGAATCCTTCTAAATCTTCTGTTTGCTCATCCAAGGAAGACTCTAAGTCAAGGTAGGTGCCAAGGTCACCCTGGGTCCCATTCTGGTAGCGATAAATCTGTAGGGCGCAGTCTTCTACCTGAGGACAATAAGGAGTTTTGGCACTTTATTTTTCTCTAGAGATGCACCATATGTCTTCATATACATCTCGGATGTGTCTTCACATACGTCTTTTTTTATGTCTTTATATATGTCTATGAGAAGAGAACAACTTGAATATATTGTAACAACTGGAAAAATTGAGGGACGAAGAGATAGAGGGAAGCAAAGAGAGAAAATAACAGACAGCTTAAGAGAATGGCTTGGCAGAAGGTCAACAACAGAAATGATAAATGACTGTCGAGGTCGAAGGTTTGTGAAGAAACATGATCACCTATGCCAGCAGGCATGGCACTTGATGATGATGATAATTAAAGTCTTAATTTTGTGCTTATTTTTATATTTTATTTCTTTTGTTGCTAAAAATATTTGATCACATTGGATACAAACTGTTCTTACTTTATTTTTTTCTCTGCTTAATGTCTCTCTCTGCGCCACCTTCTTTGTCGACACTGCTGCCTAAAAATGTAAAGTAATCCACTTCCTCGATAGGCATTCTTTCAATTTGTACAGGGTCGTGGCCTGTCTTGCTACATCTCATTACCCAATATTAGTTGTTTACCATTAATAAGTTTCTCTCAGGTTTACACACTGGTCCAGAATGCCTATATTTTTGTGTGGGATTTCTCACAATGCATTTTGAGTAAATGTCTACCTGTATTATTTATTTATCATTTCTTTATATATTTATTTATCTTTTATTTATATATTTATATATTTATTGATTATCATTTATTTATAAATTTATTTATTAATTATTCATTTATAGATTTATTTATTTATCATTTATTTACAGATTTGTTTATTTATCATTGCCTTCCCTCAGAACTATTTTCAGATGATAAATTGAAGTTATCTTGAAACTATCTCTCAGTGAATTCTCCATTAGTGCAAACAGCACACAACTGTTGTGGAGAAACATTTCAAAAAGCAACACAAAACTATTTGAAATTGAAATTAAGCAAAAGAAAGCATTTCCATTTTGTAAGTTTCCCTTAATGTGTAAGTATTTTCTAACAAATTGGGTTTGTAAGTCTTACAGTATTATTTGTAAGGGATAATAGACTATTTGTGTGGCTTTATGAATCTATTCTTCAAAATATGTATGTAGAAGTGCAAAAGTAGCTCTGCTTGTACAATTGCTAAGCAATCAAATCATAACTAACCTTCATCTTAAAACTATAAATATTGAGGCCAACAAATCACACTATGTGAAAACACATTACAAATACAAATGTTGGATTAACTAAAATTTGTTAATAGCAACTGTGATGTAGTATAGACCAGAAGATGTAGTCAGAGACTGAACTGATTGTGTCCAGCCAAGAAGATGTAGTCAGAGACTGAACTGATTGTGTCCAGCCAAGAAGATGTGGTCACAGACTGAACTGATTGTGTCCAGCCAAGAAGATGTAGTCAGAGATTGAACTGATTGTGTCCAGCCAAGAAGATGTAGACAGAGACTGAACTGATTGTGTCCAGCCAAGAAGATGTGGTCACAGACTGAACTGATTGTGTCCAGCCAAGAAGATGTAGACAGAGATTGAACTGATTGTGTCCAGCCAAGAAGATGTAGACAGAGACTGAACTGATTGTGTCCAGCCAAGAAGATGTAGTCAGAGACTGAACTGATTGTGTCCAGCCAAGAAGATGTAGTCAGAGACTGAACTGATTGTGTCCAGCCAAGAAGATGTAGACAGAGACTGAACTGATTGTGTCCAGCCAAGAAGATGTAGTCAGAGACTGAACTGATTGTGTCAAGCCAAGAAGATGTAGTCACAGACTGAACTGATTGTGTCCAGCCAAGAAGATGTAGTCAGAGACTGAAGTGATTGTGTCCAGCCAGGAAAATGTAGTCAGAAACTGAACTGATTGTGTTCAGCCAAGAAGATGTAGAAAGAGACTGATCTGATTGTGTCCAGCCAAGAAGATGTAGTCAGAGACTGAACTGATTGTGTCCAGTCAAGAAGATGTAGTCAGAGACTGAACTGATTGTGTCCAGTCAAGAAGATGTAGTCAGAGACTGAACTGATTGTGTCCAGTCAAGAAGATGTAGTCAGAGACTGAACTGATTGTGTCCAGCCAAGAAGATGTAGTCAGAGACTGAACTGATTGTGTCCAGCCAAGAAGATGTAGTCAGAGACTGAACTGATTGTGTCCAGCCAAGAAGATGTAGACAGAGACAGAACTGATTGTGTCAGCCAAGAAGATGTAGTCAGAGACTGAACTGATTGTGTCCAGCCAAGAAGATGTAGTCAGAGACTGAACTGATTGTGTCCAGCCAAGAAGATGTAGACAGACAGAGACTGAACTGATTGTGTCCAGCCAAGAAGATGTAGCCAGACAGAGACTGAACTGATTGTGTCAGCCAAGAAGATGTAGACAGACAGAGACTGAACTGATTGTGTCCAGCCAAGAAGATGTAGCCAGACAGAGACTGAACTGATTGTGTCCAGCCAAGAAGATGTAGTCAGAGACTGAACTGATTGTGTCCAGCCAAGAAGATGTAGTCAGAGATTGAACTGATTGTGTCCAGCCAAGAAGATGTAGTCAGAGACTGAACTGATTGTGTCCAGCCAAGAAGATGTAGACTGACAGAGATTGAACTGATTGTGTCAGCCAAGAAGATGTAGACAGACAGAGACTGAACTGATTGTGTCCAGCCAAGAAGATGTAGACAGAGACTGAACTGATTGTGTCCAACCAAGAAGATGTAGCCAGAGACTGAACTGATTATGTCCAGCCAAGAAGATGTAGACAGAGACTGAACTGATTGTGTCCAACCAAGAAGATGTAGTCAGAGACTGAACTGATTGTGTCCAGCCAAGAAGATGTAGACAGAGACTGAACTGATTGTGTCCAACCAAGAAGATGTAGTCAGAGACTGAACTGATTGTGTCAGCCAAGAAGATGTAGACAGAGACTGAACTGATTGTGTCCAGCCAAGAAGATGTAGTCAGAGACTGAACTGATTGTGTCCAGCCAAGAAGATGTAGTCAGAGACTGAACTGATTGTGTCCAGCCAAGAAGATGTAGTCAGAGACTGAACTGATTCTGTCAGCCAAGAAGATGTAGAAAGAGACTGAACTGATTGTGTCCAGTCAAGAAGATGTAGTCAGAGACTGAACTGATTGTGTCCAGCCAAGAAGATGTAGTCAGAGACTGAACTGATTGTGTCAGCCAAGAAGATGTGGTCACAGACTGAACTGATTGTGTCCAGTCAAGAAGATGTAGCCAGAGACTGAACTGATTGTGTCCAGTCAAGAAGATGTGGTCACAGACTGAACTGATTGTGTCCAGTCAAGAAGATGTAGCCAGAGACTGAACTGATTCTGTCAGCCAAGAAGATGTAGAAAGAGACTGAACTGATTGTGTCCAGCCAAGAAGATGTAGTCAGAGACTGAACTGATTGTGTCCAGTCAAGAAGATGTAGTCAGAGACTGAACTGATTGTGTCCAGCCAAGAAGATGTAGTCAGAGACTGAACTGATTGTGTCCAGTCAAGAAGATGTAGCCAGAGACTGAACTGATTGTGTCCAGCCAAGAAGATGTAGCCAGACAGAGACTGAACTGATTGTGTGTGTCCAGCCAAGAAGATGTAGACAGAGACTGAACTGATTGTGTCCAGTCAAGAAGATGTAGACAGAGACTGAACTGATTGTGTCCAGCCAAGAAGATGTAGACAGAGACTGAACTGATTGTGTCCAGCCAAGAAGATGTAGACAGAGACTGAACTGATTGTGTCCAGCCAAGAAGATGTAGCCAGAAACTGAACTGATTGTGTCCAGTCAAGAAGATGTAGACAGAGACTGAACTGATTGTGTCCAACCAAGAAGATGTAGACAGAGACTGAACTGATTGTGTCCAGCCAAGAAGATGTAGACAGACAGAGATTGAACTGATTGTGTCCAGCCAAGAAGATGTAGTCAGAGACTGAACTGATTGTGTCCAACCAAGAAGATGTAGCCAGAGACTGAACTGATTGTATCAGCCAAGAAGATGTAGTCAGAGAATGAACTGATTGTGTCCAGCCAAGAAGATGTAGTCAGAGAATGAACTGATTGTGTCCAGCCAAGAAGATGTAGTCAGAGACTGAACTGATTGTGTCAGCCAAGAAGATGTAGTCAGAGACTGAACTGATTGTGTCCAACCAAGAAGATGTAGCCAGAGACTGAACTGATTGTGTCAGCCAAGAAGATGTAGCCAGAGACTGAACTGATTGTGTCCAGCCAAGAAGATGTAGTCAGAGACTGAACTGATTGTATCCAGCCAAGAAGATGTAGACAGAGACTGAAGTGATTGTGTCAGCCAAGAAGATGTAGTCAGAGACTGAACTGATTGTGTCAGCCAAGAAGATGTAGCCAGAGACTGAACTGATTGTGTCCAGCCAAGAAGATGTAGTCAGAGACTGAACTGATTGTATCCAGCCAAGAAGATGTAGACAGAGACTGAAGTGATTGTGTCAGCCAAGAAGATGTAGTCAGAGACTGAGCTGATTGTGTCCAGCCAAGAAGATGTAGACAGAGACTGAAGTGATTGTGTCCAGCCAGGAAGATGTAGTCAGAGACTGAACTGATTGTGTCCAGTCAAGAAGATGTAGTCAGAGACTGAGCTGATTGTGTCCAGCCAAGAAGATGTAGCCAGAGACTGAGCTGATTGTGTCCAGCCAAGAAGATGTAGACAGAGACTGAAGTGATTGTGTCCAGCCAAGAAGATGTAGCCAGAGACTGAGCTGATTGTGTCCAGCCAAGAAGATGTAGACAGAGACTGAACTGATTGTGTCCAGCCAAGAAGATGTAGTCAGAAACTGAACTGATTGTGTTCAGCCAAGAAGATGTAGAAAGAGACTGATCTGATTGTGTCCAGCCAAGAAGATGTAGTCAGAGACTGAACTGATTGTGTCCAGTCAAGAAGATGTAGTCAGAGACTGAACTGATTGTGTCCAGTCAAGAAGATGTAGTCAGAGACTGAACTGATTGTGTCCAGTAAAGAAGATGTAGTCAGAGACTGAACTGATTGTGTCCAGCCAAGAAGATGTAGTCAGAGACTGAACTGATTGTGTCCAGCCAAGAAGATGTAGTCAGAGACTGAACTGATTGTGTCCAGCCAAGAAGATGTAGACAGAGACAGAACTGATTGTGTCAGCCAAGAAGATGTAGTCAGAGACTGAACTGATTGTGTCCAGCAAGAAGATGTAGTCAGAGACTGAACTGATTGTGTCCAGCCAAGAAGATGTAGACAGACAGAGACTGAACTGATTGTGTCCAGCCAAGAAGATGTAGCCAGACAGAGACTGAACTGATTGTGTCAGCCAAGAAGATGTAGACAGACAGAGACTGAACTGATTGTGTCCAGCCAAGAAGATGTAGCCAGACAGAGACTGAACTGATTGTGTCCAGCCAAGAAGATGTAGTCAGAGACTGAACTGATTGTGTCCAGCCAAGAAGATGTAGTCAGAGATTGAACTGATTGTGTCCAGCCAAGAAGATGTAGTCAGAGACTGAACTGATTGTGTCCAGCCAAGAAGATGTAGACAGACAGAGATTGAACTGATTGTGTCAGCCAAGAAGATGTAGACAGACAGAGACTGAACTGATTGTGTCCAGCCAAGAAGATGTAGACAGAGACTGAACTGATTGTGTCCAACCAAGAAGATGTAGCCAGAGACTGAACTGATTATGTCCAGCCAAGAAGATGTAGACAGAGACTGAACTGATTGTGTCCAACCAAGAAGATGTAGTCAGAGACTGAACTGATTGTGTCCAGCCAAGAAGATGTAGACAGAGACTGAACTGATTGTGTCCAACCAAGAAGATGTAGTCAGAGACTGAACTGATTGTGTCAGCCAAGAAGATGTAGACAGAGACTGAACTGATTGTGTCCAGCCAAGAAGATGTAGTCAGAGACTGAACTGATTGTGTCCAGCCAAGAAGATGTAGTCAGAGACTGAACTGATTGTGTCCAGCCAAGAAGATGTAGTCAGAGACTGAACTGATTCTGTCAGCCAAGAAGATGTAGAAAGAGACTGAACTGATTGTGTCCAGTCAAGAAGATGTAGTCAGAGACTGAACTGATTGTGTCCAGCCAAGAAGATGTAGTCAGAGACTGAACTGATTGTGACAGCCAAGAAGATGTGGTCACAGACTGAACTGATTGTGTCCAGTCAAGAAGATGTAGCCAGAGACTGAACTGATTGTGTCCAGTCAAGAAGATGTGGTCACAGACTGAACTGATTGTGTCCAGTCAAGAAGATGTAGCCAGAGACTGAACTGATTCTGTCAGCCAAGAAGATGTAGAAAGAGACTGAACTGATTGTGTCCAGCCAAGAAGATGTAGTCAGAGACTGAACTGATTGTGTCCAGTCAAGAAGATGTAGTCAGAGACTGAACTGATTGTGTCCAGCCAAGAAGATGTAGTCAGAGACTGAACTGATTGTGTCCAGTCAAGAAGATGTAGCCAGAGACTGAACTGATTGTGTCCAGCCAAGAAGATGTAGCCAGACAGAGACTGAACTGATTGTGTGTGTCCAGCCAAGAAGATGTAGACAGAGACTGAACTGATTGTGTCCAGTCAAGAAGATGTAGACAGAGACTGAACTGATTGTGTCCAGCCAAGAAGATGTAGACAGAGACTGAACTGATTGTGTCCAGCCAAGAAGATGTAGACAGAGACTGAACTGATTGTGTCCAGCCAAGAAGATGTAGCCAGAAACTGAACTGATTGTGTCCAGTCAAGAAGATGTAGACAGAGACTGAACTGATTGTGTCCAACCAAGAAGATGTAGACAGAGACTGAACTGATTGTGTCCAGCCAAGAAGATGTAGACAGACAGAGATTGAACTGATTGTGTCCAGCCAAGAAGATGTAGTCAGAGACTGAACTGATTGTGTCCAACCAAGAAGATGTAGCCAGAGACTGAACTGATTGTATCAGCCAAGAAGATGTAGTCAGAGAATGAACTGATTGTGTCCAGCCAAGAAGATGTAGTCAGAGAATGAACTGATTGTGTCCAGCCAAGAAGATGTAGTCAGAGACTGAACTGATTGTGTCAGCCAAGAAGATGTAGTCAGAGACTGAACTGATTGTGTCCAACCAAGAAGATGTAGCCAGAGACTGAACTGATTGTGTCAGCCAAGAAGATGTAGCCAGAGACTGAACTGATTGTGTCCAGCCAAGAAGATGTAGTCAGAGACTGAACTGATTGTATCCAGCCAAGAAGATGTAGACAGAGACTGAAGTGATTGTGTCAGCCAAGAAGATGTAGTCAGAGACTGAACTGATTGTGTCAGCCAAGAAGATGTAGCCAGAGACTGAACTGATTGTGTCCAGCCAAGAAGATGTAGTCAGAGACTGAACTGATTGTATCCAGCCAAGAAGATGTAGACAGAGACTGAAGTGATTGTGTCAGCCAAGAAGATGTAGTCAGAGACTGAGCTGATTGTGTCCAGCCAAGAAGATGTAGACAGAGACTGAAGTGATTGTGTCCAGCCAGGAAGATGTAGTCAGAGACTGAACTGATTGTGTCCAGTCAAGAAGATGTAGTCAGAGACTGAGCTGATTGTGTCCAGCCAAGAAGATGTAGCCAGAGACTGAGCTGATTGTGTCCAGCCAAGAAGATGTAGACAGAGACTGAAGTGATTGTGTCCAGCCAAGAAGATGTAGCCAGAGACTGAGCTGATTGTGTCCAGCCAAGAAGATGTAGACAGAGACTGAACTGATTGTGTCCAGCCAAGAAGATGTAGCCAGAGACTGAACTGATTGTGTCCAGCCAAGAAGATGTAGTCAGAGACTGAGCTGATTGTGTCCAGCCAAGAAGATGTAGTCAGAGACTGAGCTGATTGTGTCCATCCAAGAAGATGTAGACAGAGACTGAAGTGATTGTGTCCAGCCAAGAAGATGTAGCCAGAGACTGAGTTGATTGTGTCCAGCCAAGAAGATGTAGACAGAGACTGAACTGATTGTGTCCAGTCAAGAAGATGTAGTCAGAGACTGAGCTGATTGTGTCCAGCCAAGAAGATGTAGACAGAGACTGAAGTGATTGTGTCCAGCCAGGAAGATGTAGTCAGAGACTGAAGTGATTGTGTCAGCCAAGAAGATGTAGTCAGAGACTGAGCTGATTGTGTCCAGCCAAGAAGATGTAGCCAGAGACTGAACTGATTGTGTCAGCCAAGAAGATGTAGCCAGAGACTGAACTGATTGTGTCAGCCAAGAAGATGTAGCCAGAGACTGAACTGATTGTGTCAGCCAAGAAGATGTAGTCAGAGACTGAATTGATTGTGTCCAGCCAAGAAGATGTAGTCAGAGACTGAACTGATTGTGTCCAGCCAAGAAGATGTAGTCAGAGACTGAACTGATTGTGTCCAACCAAGAAGATGTAGTCAGAGACTGAACTGATTGTGTCCAGCCAAGAAGATGTAGACAGAGACTGAAGTGATTGTGTCCAGCCAGGAAGATGTAGTCAGAGACTGAAGTGATTGTGTCCAGCCAGGAAGATGTAGTCAGAGACTGAACTGATTGTGTCAGCCAAGAAGATGTAGCCAGAGACTGAACTGATTGTGTCAGCCAAGAAGATGTAGCCAGAGACTGAACTGATTGTATCCAGCCAAGAAGAAGGTTCAAAACAAACCAAGATGAACCAGACATATACTAAGATCTGAGTGTGAAATAATGGACATGTCAGGATTTATTCTCCATTTTATAAGACTTGTTTTGGTCTCATACACAGATTTGCCTGTAAAAAAATATGGAAGGTATGTGAAAATTTGGAAAGAAAATAGAGGAATGAGAAAAGAATTGAGACTGCAGGACATAAATCTGTCAGTGTTAATTTTAATACCAGACTGCAAATTTTGTATTTGTAAAAACGACCATGAGAGAAGTGATCATATCAGTATCCAGCAGTTGAAAAGATCAATATTAACCCTGAATTCAACCATATATCAAGACATAAAAGACATGTGAAGACATAAAAGGCATGTGAAGACGTAAAAGACATATGTGAAGACATAAAAGGCATAAAATGTATGTGAAGAATTATAAGGCATGCATGTGAAGACATAAAAGACACACGTGAAGACATAAAAGACATATGAAGACATAAAAGACACACGTGCAGACATAAAAGACATATGAAGATATAAAAAAAACATGTGAATACATAAAAGACACACGTGAAGACATACAAGACATATGTGAAGACATTAATATCAAATTCATTTTTTTTTATTTTATAAAAAAATTATTAAATGCAATTAAAAGTCGAAAAGTCCGAAAAGATTTAACGATCCATCTTGTCCTCGCTTATATGTAAGGTTGACGTCCCTGTATCTTAGCGCCCCTGTATCTTAGCGCCCATGTGCTGTCCCTAGGTTCATCTAACGGTAAAATGGACACTGATTTATGCCCGTTCTTGACATCAAATTGCCATCGCTCATTCAACAAGGCATTATACCAAAGACACGTCTCACAATGAGTGACGTAGTCCAAACCAACACACCATGCTACTAATGTCAACATTGACTGTGGAAATTCCCAAGTCCCCTGAAAGTGTTTGATCCGGCGTATTCATCTCTCCCTGCGTCTAAGACCTGGCTGGTTATGTAAATTAGATCTGCAATCCTGACTCCATAATGAGGTCCACAGTATCTTCTAGGTCATGACGACTGTCCTAGAACTTTTGCCTCCATTCTGTGTGTTCAACACAGTCAAACAATGTTGGTGTTTAAAAAAAACACTCTATCGTCACTCCTTGAGTTAATAAGGGGGATAAAGGTAAAGTAAAGGTAAAAATCATCATCATCATCATCATTGACTGCCGTCTCCGCATCGAAGGTTGGCTACCATGGAGCGCCATTCCACTCTGTCTCTTGATTTGATGGTGCAGATTGTCATAGGTTGACTTGTCCATCTTTTGATGTTACTCGTCCATGTTAGTCTTGGTCTGCCTCTGCTCTTTTTACCTTGTAATCTCCCTTCAAATATTACTTTTATTAGGCTGTTGTGTCTTTTAACATGCCCCCAACATTTCATTTGTCTTGTTCTAATTGTGTTTAGTAATTCTCTTTTCATTTTTAGTTTTCTTGTTAAACTTTATCGTTTGTTTTCTTTTCTTTCCATCCAATTCCACATATTCTTCTATAAATCCACATTTCAAAGGCTTCAATTTTATGTTCTATTTTCTTGTCTAGTGTCCATGTTTCTGCACCATACAGGAATATTGAGAAGATGTAACATTTTGCTATTCTTAGTTTTAGTCCTGGTGTTATTTGTTTTGATGTTAGTATATTTTTCATGACATTAAAATTCATCATCATCATGTGCCATACCGGTTGGCGTAGGTGATCATGTCCCTCCACAATCTTCTATCCACAGTGCATTGTATCTGTTCTGTTGTTGACTGTTTTCCATGCCATGACACCAAGCTATCCAGTATCTTCTCTCTTTGTCGCCCGCGATCTCTCTTTCCTTTTATTTTGCCAGTTGTAACCAAGTATTCCAACTTTCCTCTTCTCATGATGTGCCCGAAAAATGTTGATTGCTTCTTTCTGATGTTTTTTAAGAGCTCTCTTTTACATTAAAATTACTAAAGGTAAAAACACAAGTAGGCGAAAAGGTAACGTAAAGCTGGCAGCAAATTGTTAGTAGTTGGGGGGGGGGGGGGGAAGAGACGTTTACACTTCAAGGTATGGTGACAGCTTTACAAGAAATGAGCACAACTAAATACTGACGTTTCGGCCTGAGCGCCTTCTTCAAAAAGACGGGGACAACGACAACAAACGGTGAGGCACAAATATCTATATCAACATGTCGGATGATGAAGTTAGGGAGAGGTGGACAGAGAGATGAGAGATAGGATGGTGAGATGAAGAAGAGATGTGTCACATATGGGAGGATAGGTGAATTGGAGAGATATAAAATCGTAAATATAGAGAAATAATGAAGAGCTGAAAACTTTAAAAAAAAAAGAAAAAAAACGAGGAATAGAAAGTTAAAAGTATATTATATATGAAACTATATGAAAACATATTTAAAATTACTTAGCTGGAGTGACTTGGCTATTCAGGTTGGTAGAAAGCGTCCAAATGAATATATATATATATATATATATATATATATATATATATATATATATATATATATATATATATATATATATATATATATATACGAGACGTGAATCGGCGTCTAAGAACGCGAGTTTTCACCCATATGTGCTCGGCCGCCTATCCAGTAGCGTTCGGAGACTTCTAGAGTGTCGCTTCAAGCATCGAATCTCACGATGCAAGGCGGCATTCCTCACCTTCCCAGAATAATACCCCGGTACACATTAATGCCAGCGGCCTGGTCGACCGCGGGAGTATTTTATTTTCCAACCAGGAGCACAACTCACACTGCTCCCAGAGGAATCAAACACGGGTTGTCCGAACATCGCTAGTATAGTCGGGTGAAGGAGACTATAAAGTATATAATGTTAATCTTCTTCTTCTTCTTTCCTTCCTCATTTGACTTTCAGCGTCGAGGGGAGAAATAATTTGCGGTGTTTTGCAATTCTATTGGCCTCGCCTGCTGTTATGTTTCCTAGTGTTTCTAAAGATAAAGTACGAGACTTGAACCGGCGTCTTAGCACGCGAGTTTTCACCCATACGTGCTCGGCCGCCTATTCAGAAGTGTTCGGAGACTTCTGGATAGTGTCGCTTCAAACATCGAAACTCATGATGCGAGAAGGCATTTCTCACCTTACCAGAGTACTACCCTGGTACCCATTTCTGCCAGCGGCTGGGTCGACCGCGGGGGTATTTTTTTTGTCCCAATTACGAGTACAACTCACACAGCTTCCAGCGGGAATCGAGCATGGGGTATCCACCAGTCGGGTGGTTTTCCCAACTAGTAGGCTACCGAGACCCGTTTTAGTGTCTGATGATACAGACAGCCTGGTTCTGTGTTCTGTTAACTTTGTTAAGCTGTGATTTGGAAGCTACAGCCCAGCATGTGACTCCATACCACAGTAAAAACAAAAGTAAAGTACCCCCGTCACGCCAAGTGGCGTATAGGGCATATGGTGTTAGTGACCATAAATTTTACAGACCTTCAGACGTGATTTTTGGGGTAATGTGGTCGGTATTACGCCCGTGCCGCTTTACTTTCACAGAAAAAAAATCCGGTACCCCCATCAAAGGCTAGGTGAACCGGAAGCCGTCGGTTGGGATCGAACCCTACTTCTTGTGCTTTGTAGTCCAGTTCACTAACCACTGAGCTATCGCACACCATACCCTAAGACTGGTATTACTCTTCTAGTGATTAGTTGTTTGAAGATATTGCTGAATGCTCCCCAGTCCGTTCCGTTACAGGTCAACAAATGATGCAAAACAAACAATGATTCAGAGAAAACAGAAGAGGTAGAAAATGACATCCTGGAACAAGCAGAATATCTGACGTAACATAAAGCACACCACTCGTCTGTTAGTTTTCATCTTAAAGTGACATTTTAATTCTAATCTAATCTTGGACAACAGGACAACAGACAAGAAAATCACTGGATTTTCTTTTACAGAAGAATGTTGAGAATACCATGGACAGCTAAGAAGAGTAATGAAAATGTTCTGAAAGAGGTCAAAACAAAAAGAGAGCTAATTTCCAATATTATGAAGAAACAATTATCATTTTTTGGCCATGTAATGAGAAGAGATAAAGATAATTTCAGTCCAGAAATTAGCGATGAACAGTGTGGTTTTGTTAGAGATAAAGGAACAAGCAATGCCATTTATATCATAAGATCTTTAGTAGAAAGAGCCATAGAGGTGAAAACAGATCTATACCTATGTTTCATAGATTACACCAAGGCATTTGACAAAGTAAAGCACCAAGAAATAATCAACATTTTAGAAAGCATAAACGTACACAGCAAAGATCTAAGAATAATAAAGAACATGTACTGGCAACAAACAGCGGCCATAAGAACTGGAAACCAATTGGAAATGTTTCAACAAATAAAACAGGGTTCTTAGACAAGATTGTGTGCTGCCACCAGATTTGTTTAATATTTATAGTGAGATTATTTTAAGATCCATAAGGGACATGCATGGAATAACAATTGGAGGTCATAATATAAATAATCTAAGGTATGCTGATGATACAGTCTTAATCGCTAAGAGTGAAAATGAGTTACAAGAAATGTTGGACATTATAGTGAAAGATAGCAAAAATAAAGGACTCAGCCTTAATAGCAAAAAGACAGAGGTAATGGTAACAACAAAGAAAAAGACATCACCTCAGTGCAAAATAAAGAGAAGTGGAACAATATTAAAACAGGTAAATTAATTTAAATATTGTGGGAACTTTGTTAACCTCAGACGGAAGATGTACAAAAGAGGTGAGATGCAGAATGGCTCAGGCAAAAGCAGCTTTCCAAAAAAATGAGGAAGATACTATGCAATCCATTTTTGACAATAGAAAAAAGAAAAATAGTTCTTAAATGTTATGTAGAGCCAGTCTTAACATATGAATATGAATCATGAAAATTAGGGCAACAGACAAGAAAATCACTGGAGTCTGTAGAAATGTGGTTTTACTGAAGACTTGAGAACATTATGGACAAATAAGAAGAGTAATGAAAACGTTATGAAAGAGGCCAAAGCAAAAAGAGAGCTAATATCCAATTTTAGGGGGGGGGGGGGAACAATCATGTTTTTTTGGTCATGCAGTGGGAAGGGAACAGCTCGAATATATTGTGACAACTGGGAAAATTGAGGGACGAAGAGATAGAGGGAAGCAAAGAAAAAAAGATACCAGACAACTTAAGAGAATGGCTTGGCAGAAGGTCAACAACAAAAATGATAAATAACTGTCCAGATCGAACATTGTGGAGAGACATGATCACCTACGCCAGCAGGCATAGTACTTGATGATGATGTTGATTACTGACTTCTAGGTACTTTAATCGAGGTTAAATTATTTGAACATTTGTAAACATGAATAAATGTATCATTTCTTCCTCTTTCCTTCATCACATGCCTTTAAGCGTTGGTGAGGTTATAATTTGCGGTCTTTTACTCTTCTGCTCGCCTCTGCTGCTGTTATGTTTCCTAGTGTTTCTAATATTCCGTTAATCCATCTTTTTCGTGGTGTGCCTTTGGGTCTGGTGTTCTCGCAACGTTTATTGAAGGCTAATTGTGTTGTGTTTTAATCCTTCTGCCTTGTCACGTGGCCAAACCATTCGATGTTTTGTTTCTTTACATATTCTATGGCGAGGCTTATCTCTCAGACTGACCCTGTCATTCGTTTAACATATTTCATCTCAGTAGAGGTTATTTTTCTTATTGTTCTTGCATCTAGGGTCCAGGATAGGCATTGGTAGCAAGCACAACAAATTGTTGGACAATGGTGGTGATAGCTGCCCAATGATATGACAAGCTTTGTTTCATATTGAGTCTATTTCTGCTGTTTGTGAATTCTTGTTCGTTACTAGACTTCCTAGGCATTTAAATTCCTCTCCTTGTCTGCCGTCTATAGTTATGTTGTTTTGTTTCTCGAATGCGATACTTCATGACTTCTGTTCTGTTTATTTTCATATTATATTTGGTAAAAATGAATAAATATATTAAATATAAAATTATTTAATTTCCTCTCTCTCTCTCTCTTTACTTCCTATTTTACTAACTTCCTGTGTCGAGGGAGATACAGAATTTCTCTTGCACTCCTGGCAGATTCCACCATTAGCAACTGATGTTGTTATAGTTTCTCGAATGTTATCAACTAATCCATTGCCAACTGTATTAAATGCCTGCCCCGCTGTGGTGGGACCACCAAAAGGATGTGACGTTTTCATCACAGCGAGTAGGGACGTTTGTGGGTAAAATGACGTCAGCTGTCTATATCTAACATAGCTGGAGACGTCACAAGCCTGGGGTGCTTTCGGAGAAATCCTCTCAGCCCTTCGTCTTTCAATATAGGGGGCAATGTCCATCTGGGGCTACCTTAGACTCTTCTTCCATCTCCTCTCTTTCCTTATATGGTTTGTTTTATTTAGGATTTGTTGACTTTCTTTCAGAAGATCAAACTATTTCAGCTTCTGTCTCTGTATGTAATTCAGTTCAATGCCCAGTCATTCTTCTTTCTTCTTCTTTTCTCTTTCTCACTGATACCTAAAAGGTGTCGTGGTTTATATCATTTGTCGTTCTTGAGCTGCTCGAACTGTCTGAATTAGTGATTTTCCTTTGTTGTTACATGTCTCTGTCACTGCATCTATCCATCTTCTTCTAGGTCTTCCTCTTGGTCTTTCTCCATGCATTCTCGAGAAGAACGCCCTTGATGATGATTGGTGAGGATTCATTCTGACCAGGTGGCCCAACCATTTAAATGCCCAGTCATTAAAGACCATAAAAAACCTTGACCTAGAATGAAAAGACAACACAGCAAACACTTCGCGCCTTGTCTTAATATTGACTTGTCTGTGCTCATTGCGTGTCCTCTTCGTTTGTGTTTGATTTGCTTTGATGCCGTGGAGTGATGTAACAGGTCTGCGAGAATTGGCTGAGATTACTGTAATACGAATGTGTTAGCCTCGGTAGCCAAGTTGGGAAAACCACTCGACTGGACTACCAACGTTCGGACAACCCGTGTTCGATTCCCGCTGGAAGCAGTGTGAGTTGTATTTGTGGTTAGAAAAAAAAATATATAAAAAATACCCCAGTGGTCGACCTAGCCGCTGACATAAATGGGTACAACGGGATTACTCTGGGAAGGTGAGGAATGCCGCCTCGCATCATGAGTTTCGATGCTTGAAGCGACACCATCTAGAAGTCTCCGAACATTTCTGGGTCGGTGGCCGAGCACATATGGGTAAAAACTCGCGTGCTAAGACGCCGGTTCAAGTCTCGTTCTTTAACTTTATCTTACTTTTACTGTAATACGTAATTCTATTGGCTGAGATTTCTGTAACACGTAATTCTATTGGCTGAGATTTCTGTAATACGTAATTATATTGGCTGAGATTTCTGTAACAAGTAATTTTGTTGGCTGATATTTCTGTAACACGTAAAACTATTGGTTGTGATTTACTCTATTACGTAATTCTATTGACAGTCGCAAACTATGAGGAAATAACGTAATGAGAGATAGTATCATATACACTCTTCTGTAAGCAGGAGAAAGGGGTATATATAGATAGAGATTGAGAGAAATGTAAATACAATTAAAGAGATAGAGAGGAGAGAGGTGCAAAAACAGATGCTGCAGAGAGAGAGAGAGAGAGAGAGAGAGGTAATACAATGCATGGAATAAGACATCATCATCATCAAGTACTGGGCCTGCTGGCCTAGGTGATCATATCTCTCCACAACTTTCGATCTCGACAGTTACTTATCATTTCTGTTGTTGACCTTCTGCCAAGACATTCTCTTAAGCTATTTTGTATCTTTTCTCTTTGCTTCCCTCTATTTCTTCGTCCCTCAATTTTCCCAGTTGTTACAATATATTCCAGTTGTTCCCTTCTCATTACATGGCCAAAAATGATAATTGTTTCTTCCTAATTTTGGAAATTAGCTCTCTTTTTGCTGTGGTCTCTTTCAGAACGTTTTCATTACTCTTCTTAGCTGTCCATGGTATTCTCAACATTCTTCTGTAAAACCATATTTCTACAGACTCCAATGATTTTCTAGTCTATTGTCCTAATGTCCATGATTCACATCCATATGTTAAGACTGGCTCTACATAACATTTAAGCATTTAAGAACTCTTTTTCTTGCTCTATAACATACAAAGCATATATTACAGGAGAGACGGAAGAAGAGCCAGTGGTAGGTCCAGAGTAAGTTGGGCTGGCAACATCAGAGAAACGCTACAAAAACATCAGAGAAAACGCTACAACAACAGAGAAACGCTACAAAAACATCAGAGAAAATGCTACAACAACATCAGAGAAAACGCTACAACTACATCAGAGAAACGCTACAACATCAGAGAAACGCACCAAAAACATCAGCGAAAACGCTACAACAACATCAGAGAAACGCTACAACATCAGAGAAACGCTACAACAACATCAGAGAAAACGCTACAACAACATCAGAGAAACGCTACAAAAACATCAGACAAACGCTACAAAAACATCAGAGAAAACGCTACAACAACATCAGAGAAACGCTACAAAAACATCAGAGAAAACGCTACAAAAAATCAGAGAAACGCTACAACATCAGAGAAACGCTACAACAACATCAGAGAAACGCTACAACAACATCAGAGAAAACGCTACAACATCAGAGAAACGCTACAACATCAGAGAAAACGCTACAACAACATCAGAGAAACGCTACAAAAACATCAGATAAAACGCTACAACATCAGAGAAACGCTACAACAACATCAGAGAAACGCTACAACTTCAGAGAAACGCTACAACATCAGAGGAACGCTACAACAACATTAGAGAAACGCTACAACAAAGAGTAACGCTACAACATCAGAGAAACATTACAGCATCAGAGAAACTTTACAACATCAGAAAAACGCTACAACATCAGAGAAACGCTACAACATCAGAGAAACGCTACAATAATATCAGAGAAAACACTACAACAACATCAGAGAAAACGCTACAACAACATCAGAGAAACGCTACAACAACATCAGAGAAACATTACAGCATCAGAGAAACTTTACAACATCAGAGAAACGCTACAACATCAGAGAAACGCTACAATAATATCAGAGAAAACACTACAACAACATCAGAGAAAACGCTACAACAACATCAGAGAAAACGCTACAACAACATCAGAGAAAATGCTACAACAACACCAGAGAAACGCTACAACAATTTCAGAGAAAACGCTACAACAATATCAGTTGTCTATGGTTAAGGCTGACAGAGGAGCATTAACTAGAACTTGCATCGCCATCAACACACCCAAGGAGTTTAAGAGGAAGTGAAGAGAGAGGCCGAGAGAGAGACCGAGAGAGAAAAACCGAGAGAGAGAGAGAGGCCGAGAGAGAGACCGAGGAAGGGAGAGAGACCGACAGAGAGAGACCGAGAGAGGAACCGATGGAGAGACCAAGAGAGAAACCTAGAGAGAGACCGAGAGAGAGACAAAGAGAGAGACCGAGGGAGAGACCAAGAGAGAGGCCTTGAGAGAGACCGAGGGAGAGACCGACACAGAGACCAAGAGCGATAGAGAAACCGAGAGAGAGACGGAGAGAAAGACCGAAAAGAGAGAGAGAGAGAGAGACCGGGAGACAGACCGAAAAGGAGATAAGAGACCGAGAGAGAGAGAGACCAAGAGAGAGAGAGAAAGACCAAGAGCGATAGAGAAACGGAGAGAGACCGAGAAAGAGAGAGAGACCGAGAGACTAATCGGTTAGCGCAATCACCACCAGTCAGAATGGTTTGGGTTCAGATGTTGCACATTTTGTTTTCCAACCGACACAGCTTCGCGGAGTTCACTCACTGTCGGAAAATGGGTATTAAAGATTTTTTTTGCACGAAAGTATGCGGCCTGGCGCAATACCAACCACCTCAACCATCAAATGTGACGTTCGTTAAGGAAACAATACGGGCACTACCACCATATTCCTCAAACGCATTCAGTCGTGACGGGAACCTAATTTTAGCTCGATTGGTTTTGGAGGCCCCGGTATCACTGCAAACGAATTAAAATCCATAATTGCTCAACCGCCCGTGCCAGTGGAATCATCCGAATTACTAACTCATCTCCCAAACAAAGAAAGGTAACTGTAGTCCCCATCGTAGCAGTCTCAGCACACGCCAAAAGACATAAGGCGTAACCACGCAGAAAGTGAACACAGCCAACTGTTCCCTGCCATACGATATCATCATTCATCGTAAACAATTGGGATATCGAAACATGATCAAAACGGATGAGACACACAGCTCACGGTGTGCACAGAGCACTTAACTCAGTAGCTCCTGCAACAAGCCGGACTTGGAATATGAGGAAACTGCAACAAGGAACACTTTTCATAAATAGCCTTCAATGGTTCCTGCCGCCTATCCACCATATACCGGAATTTAACGTCCTCCCGAAAATGATGATCGTCATATTGAGAACTAAAATGTATAGCGCTTGATGATGTTAGGACATCGTTCTTGACTGCAACCGAACATATAAACACACAGTTAGTCGTCGAATTATCCCCGTCACACATCAAACAACAGACCCTACGGTCTCGATTGTTTGGTCAAAACAAAGACACATATTAAGCACACCGGCGTTTTCAGCATTGCGAGGAGGGCTGGTTGTAGGTAAAATGACGTCAGCCGTCTACATCAAGACATGATCCTAGTTTGTCAAAAACAAACATCAGCATCATCGTGTGCCATTACCGGCTGACGTTGGCGATAACTTTCAGCCACAAGCTTCTGTCGTATCGTATAAATCTGATGGTCACTGTTTACCGCGCCATGACACCGGGCAATCTAGTAGTATCTTCTCTCTTAGTAGTTCACGATCTCTCTTTCTCTGTATTTTGTCCTTTAAAAATAGAAACATCAAGCGCTATACATTAAAAAAATATATGACGATCATCATTTTCAGGAGGACGTGAACTTCCGGTCAATATTTTGGATAGGCGGCAGGAACCATTGAAGGCTATGCATGAAAAGTGTTCCTTGTTGCAGTTGCCTCATATTCCAAGTCCGGCTTGTTGCAGGAGCTACTAAGTTAAGTGCTCTGTGCACACCGCGAGCTGTGTGTTTCATCCGTTTTGATCATGTTTCGATATTCCAATTGTTTACGATGAATGATGATATCGTATGACAGGAAACAGTTGGCTGTGTTCACTTTCAGTGCGGTTTTGCCTTATGTTTTTGGCGTATGCTGAGACTGCTATGAAGGGGGACTACAGCTACCGTTCTTTGTTTGGGAGATGAGTTAGTAATTCGGATGATTTTCAGGCACGGGCAGTTGAGCAATTATGGATTTTAATTCGTTTGCAGTGATCCAGGAGCCTTCCATAACCAAAGAACAAAACCAAAATAGAATTCCAACTTTCCTCTTCTTATGATGTGACCGACAAAAATGTCGATTGATTCTTTCCCAAGTTTCTTAGGAGGTCTCTTTTTGTGATGACCTTTTTGAGAATTTCCTCCTTGGTCTTTTTTTAGGCTGAAAGGAAAAGTAAACATCATGGGTCCTTTGTAAATCACATTTAAGAAAGAACAATACATGTGAGTGAGATGCGATGCTTGAGAAAAGTAACAGACAACACAAGAAGAGATAGAATACCAAATGAAATCATAAGAAAAATGGTAGGAGCAAAACCCTACCAAGAATATATAGAACAACAACAACTTAAATGGTTTGGCCACCTGATCAGAATGAATCCTCACCAATCACCATCAAGGGCGTTCTTCTCGAGAATGCATGGGAAAAGACCGAGAGGAAGACCTAGAAGAAGATGGATAGATGCAGTTCGTTCGTTCGTTCGTTCGTTCGCTTTCGCCAGCTTTGACCTCTGACGAAGTCCCACCCACTCAATTTTGTGGGACTGAATTTTGCGTGTAAAGTCTGTTTTATCCCATTACAGGATGCCCCTCGCCATGCAGGCAGATTTACTCCGACTTCAGAGGTACTAATTTTTAGGGAATTAGTAAAACCCAGGTGTCCTCGCCAGGGTACGAACCCCGGCTGTTGCCGTGGTAAGCCAACCGCCTATTGATTGCGCTAACCGGACACCCAATAGATGCAGTGATAGAGACATGTAACAACAAAGGAAAATCACTAATTCAGACAGTTCGAGCAGCTCAAGAACGGCAAATGATATAACCAAGACACCTTTTTGGTATCAGTGAGAAAGAGAAAAGAAGAAGATGGATAGATGCAGTGACAGAGACATGTAACAACTAAGGAAAATCACTAATTCAGACAGTTCGAGTAGCTCAAGAACGACAAATGATATAACCACGACACCTTTTAGGTATCAGTGAAAAGAGAAAAGAAGAAGATGGATAGATGCAGTGACAGAGACATGTAACAACAAAAGAAAATCACTAATTCAGACAGTTCGAGCAGCTCAAGAACGACAAATGATATAACCACGACACCTTTTAGGTATGAGTCAGAAAAAGAAAGGAAAAGAAGGAAAAGTAAAGTATGAGACGCGAGTCTTCACCCGTATGTGCTCGGCCGCCTAACCAGAAGTGTTCGAAGGCTTATGGATAGTGTCGCTTCAAACATCGAAACTCACGATGCGAGGTGACATTCCTCACTTTTTTTTCCCAACCATGAGTACAACACAGGAGCCGCGATAGCTCAGTGGTTAGCGAACTGGACTATAAAGGACAAGAGGTAGGGTTCGATTCCAACCGACGACTTCCGGGTTTACTCAGCCTTAAATGGGTACCAGATTTTTTTTCTGGTAAAGTAAAGCGGCACGGGCGTAATACCGACCACATTACTCCAAAAATCATGCGCTGAAGGTCTGTAAAATCTATGGTCACTAACACCATATTCCCTATACGCCACTTGGCGTGACCGGGGCTCTTTACTTTTCTTTTTTACTTTATACTTGTTTCGCACAACTTCCGTTGTCCGAACGTATGTAGTCTAGTCGGGTGATTATTCCTAGGCTAACGAGGCCCCCTAGCCTTGTTTTAGCTCAACATTCTTCTGAGAAAACCGGTCTGCGGCCTCTATTCTCCCTTTCATTTGTCAAAATGTGCAGTCAGAACAGCAGAAGATTACACGGGCCATTTTGAATGTTAGACCAGGTTTAAGACAGTGGTAAGTGCATACTATACCCCTACTGTTTATTACATACATGGACTATATATGCAAGTTAGCCAACCCATCAGAGACAGAGGAGATCAACGAGCTTTTATTTGTAGACGATCAGGCAATAATACATGGAACAATAGAAGACCTACAAGAACACTTAGATAGACTCAACAGCACAGGCACAAAATACAACACGAAAATCAACATCAGGAAAACAGAAGTCATGAATATCGCAAAAGAGAAACAGAACATCAACATAACTATAGATGGCAGACAACTAAAACAGGTAGAGGAGTTTAAATACCTAGGAAGTCTAGTGAAAAATGACAATTCACAAACAGCAGAAATAGACTCAAGACGCAACAAAGCTTGTCAAATCATCGGACAGCTGTCACCACTATTGTCCAACAAGGAAATAACTCTGGAGGCAAAACGAGCACTATACAATACAATCTTCATCCCAACGTTGTGCTACCAATGCCAGACGTGGACCCTAGACGCAAGAACAATAAGAAAAATAACCTCTACAGAGATGAAATGTGTTAGACGAATGACAGGAAACAGTCTGAGAGATATGATCAGAAATGAAGAACTGAGAAAAAACTAGGAATAACCCTCGCCATTAAATACACAAAGAAACAACAGATAAAATGGCTTTGCCACGTGACAAAACCAGACATTTCAAAACACAACACAACGAGCCTTCAATAAAGGTTTGCGAGAACATAAGACCCAAGGGCCGACCATGAAAAGATGGATAGACGGAATATTAGAAACACTAGGAAACATAACAGCAGCAGAGGCAAAGAGAAGAGCAAAAGACCGCAAATTATATCTCCCCTCGACGCTGAAAAGCAAATGAGGAAGGAAAGCAGAAGAAGTTTTGTTAAAAATCGTGTCAATAAAAAAAAACCGAAAAAAAATATCAAAAAGTAAAAAACGAGAGTGGGAGCCGCGATAGCTCAGTGGTTAGTGAACTGGACTACAAAGGACAAGGGGTAGGGTTCGATCCCAACCGACGGCTTCCGGGTTCACCCAGCCTTAAATGGGCACCGGATTTTTTTATGGGAAAGTAAAGCGGCACGGGCGTAATGCCGACCACATTACCCCAAAAATCATGTGCTGGAGGTCTGTAAAGTATTGGGTCACTAACACCATATTCCCTATACGCCACTTGGCGTGATGGGGGCACTTTACTTACTTTTATTTTTTAACGAGAGGACGACCAAAGCAAGAAATACATTTAATGGGGTTTAATAAATATATGTAACATTCTTTGCCTGTGCTATATTGTTAGCTTGTTATGTTTAGTTGACACATATTCCTGTTACTAGTTTAACTGTGCTCGTGTCTGGATAATGTGGTAGCACGTGATCGTCGTATGTCAAATCTTTTCACAGCCGACACGCCTCCTGAACAGCAGGGAATGCACGTGGAATAGTTACAATTGGTTTCGTCAAACCTAAATATAGAATTACAAGTGTCTCATGAAATGTGATATTATTTGGTGCAAGGAGGCAAGACCGCTTTACGACAGTACATCTGATACTGTTATTGGATGATATACATGATAAATTACCTGATACTATTTTTAGAACAAGTACAGACAGACTTCATCAATCTTGGGATGGTTCGTGCTTTATTGGCAGACTTGATCAACTTGAGGATAGTTGGAGCTCTACTGACAGACTTTATCAACTGGAGATCATTGGAGAATTAATGACAGATTTCACTAGCAATCTCAACTGATCCTTGTTTGCAGACATTCTTTGAACGAAATTGAAGCTTGTTCATTTTAAAAATGTTTTCTTCTCATCTCCTTCTCTGCCAACTTCTCTCCTTCTTCCTCTTGTGATAGTTACCTGCAGGATGATCTACGATAGAACATATACGATAGTACATCTACAGTTACAACGCACCATTTTGAGATGAAAGTAACTGTATTATTGCCGGAGGTAAGGTAAAGATGTCACATAGCATTAGAACCTTTGGAGAATGCAGTCCAGGGAGTTCAACTTCTCATGGCTACACGTTTTTGATCAGAAGGTGGGGCTCAGTTCTCTCCCAATAAAGAATCTTTCATTTCTTGACCATCTCTCCCAATAAAGGCTCTTTCATTCCTTGACCATCTCTCACCATAAAGGATCTTTCATTCCTTGACCATCTCTCCCCATAAAGGATCTTTCATTCCTTGACCATCTCTCCCCATAAAAAGGCTCTTTCATTCCTTGACCATCTCTCCCCATAAAGGCTCTTTCATTCCTTGACCATCTCTCCCCATAAAGGCTCTTTCATTCCTTGACCATCTCTCCCAATAAAGGCTCTTTCATTCCTTGACCATCTCCCCATAAAGGCTCTTACATTCCTTGACCATCTCTCCCCATAAATGATCTTTCATTCCTTGGCCATCTCTCCCCATAAAAAGCTCTTTCATTCCTTGACCATCTCTCCCCATAAAGGCTCTTTCATACCTTGACCTTCTCTCCCCATAAGGTTCTTTCATCCCTTGACCTTCTCTCCTCATAAAGGCTCTTTATACCTTGACCTTCTCTCCCCATAAGGTTCTTTCATACCTTGACCTTCTCTCCCCATAAGGCTCTTTCCTTCCTTGACCATCTCTCCCCATAAAGGCTCTTTCATTCCTTGACCATCTCTCCCCATAAAGGCTCTTTCATCCCTTGACCATCTCTCCCCATAAAGGGTCTTTCATTCCTTGACCATCTCTCCCCATAAAGGCTCTTTCATTCCTTGACCATCTCTCCACATAAAGGCTTTTCATTCCTTGACCATCTCTCCACATAAAGGCTTTTTCATTCCTTGACCATCTATTCCCAAAAAGGCTCTTTCATTCCTTGACCATCTCTCGCCATGTAACACCCCCCCCCCAGGGATCACTGGGGATCATATTTTCAGCCAGAAAAAAGCGAGTGTGACGCTCACAGGCACAAGGGAATCAAAGTTGATACACGCTAGAGTTAGTTAAGTGCAAACCTTCATTGTTATTGAGCTGTTCGCTGGTCAATTATATTTATTGTGGAGATAAATCCCACGAGGTCGGACCGTGAATGGATTGTAATGCTTTCAACAGAGCAACTCTTCGCAGATTTGTAACCCTGATTAATGTATACATTAATTAACATCAGCGCTTATTAAGGGAAAATGCGCTTCTGAAAAACACGCATTTTGCAATTTTTTTCTCTCCAGTTTTCAATTTTTGGTGTTTTGCATATATTAACATGTCTACTTTTATATTTTTAACTTTTTTCCACAGAAGATGTATCATTTATATATAAAAAAAAAAAAAATTTTCGACACCCACCAAAGTCTGTTTTTTTTTTGTTTTTGATCGAACAAAAGCGAAAAATGCAAGTTCTATCACCGGAAAAGTTATATTACAGAAGATCAACTCTCAAGTTTCGAGGAAATCTATACCAAGATTCAGATAAAATGCTCTGTTAAAGAAGTCATCATCATCAAGTACCGGGCCTACTGGCGTAGGTGATCATGTCTCTCCACAACTTTCGATCTCGGCAGCTATTTATCATTTCTGTTGTTGACCTTCTGCCAAGCCATTCTCTTAAGCTGTCTGTTATTTTTTCTCTTTGCTTCCCTCTATCTCTTCGTCCCTCAATTTTCCCAGTTGTTACAATATATTCCAGTTGTTCTCTTCTCATTACATGGCCAAAAAATGATGATTGTTTCCTCCTAATATTGGAAATTAGCTCTCTTTTTGCTTTGATCTCTTTCAGAACGTATTGTGGCGATTCATGATTATACAAAGAAGTTACGACGGTATTCTGTTGCCTTCCGTCGATTTGTTTACGGTTGACCCCACTAGCCTTTGACTAAAAAGTCTCACCCACAAGGCAGTGGGGTTGTTTTACTTCGGGGTACCCTCCCTTAGCCTTTTACTCTCCCGAGCTTACCTGCAAGGCAGCAGAGCAGCCACAGATTGTACTGTTTACTGCATACAGTAGCAGGTAAAATTACCTGACCTGACTGAGATTAAAGATATAGCCACAACAAAACAAATAACAACAGGAATAAAACGGAGAACAGCAAGTGATATATATGTTCAACATTCATGGAACGTGCAGAAATATGACAAAACATAAGTTACTAAATAAGAAAACAAAACAATTGAATCGCACTGCAGTCTTTCTACATTCTTTCGATTGGGAGATAAGCGATAGGCAGACCGAGAGTAAGATGGACAGACACCATCGAAGAAATGCTACAACATCAAATGGCATTGGTTGAAGCCGCCAAAACGACGAGAGTCAGAACTTTGTATTTCCCTCGATACACGAATGGTACAGAAGCAAGTGACAAAAAAAGACAGATGGAAAGAAAGACAGATGGAAAGAAAGACAGAATGAAAATTGAAGCCTATGAAAACTATATTTTTAGAAAAATGGAAAATTGGATGAGTAAAATAAAAGGCAAATAAAGACGTTTTGACCAGAGCTGGAAGTTGTCAGCGATCCACAGCTGATGGCTTGCGCCAGGATCGGTGAACCAGAAACATCCAGACCCTGCTCCACCTCTCTGTGGTGCCTCTAGTAACAGACTAACCTGTCTAGTCTGGCCAAGTGAGTAGGGATCGAAGAGGGAAGACAACCCGATACTAAAAAATGTCATGCTGAAGTCGGATGTGTTGGGCCGAAAGGCGCAAATATCACAGTTATACTGTAAACCACAACACAACGCAGACACGCCTACTTAACGTCCTTTAAAGGGCAGAAGATGATAAGGTACACTCCTTAAGTCATCGGGCGAACGCAAGCAAGCAAAGACGTTTTGAAATAGCTGAGAACAAAGAATGAACTACTTAACACAACACAATTCGATGATAAGTGAAATGTTTAGGAAATGTCAAGAAAGAGTAACTTGCTGAAAGTCATCTTGCACAGAAAAACAAAGGTAAACGACACAGAGGAAGACACAGATTAAAGTGGGCTGACAGCCTCAGTTATGGCACGGACATCGTGCCCCATGAAGGCAAGAAACAACGTCTAGTGGTGCTGCATGACAACTTTCAATATTGGGACGTCACGAGATGCTGGTGATTTTGTCGAAAGCAATGAACTATGAGTTTCTAACGGATTTCAGCCCAATCACGATCTGGTGTCTTACTACATGAACCGGCACCGCTGTCTGGTGTCTTACTACATGAACCGGCACCGCTATCTGGTGTCTTACTACATGAACCGGCACCGCTATCTGGTGTCTTACTACATGAACCGGCACCGCTGTCTGGTGTCTTACTACATGAACCGGCACCGCTGTCTGGTGTCTTACTACATGAACCGGCACCGCTATCTGGTGTCTTACTACATGAACCGGCACCGCTATCTGGTGTCTTACTACATGAACCGGCACCGCTGTCTGGTGTCTTACTACATGAACCGACACCGCTACCTGGTGTCTTACTACATGAACCGGCACCGCTATCTGGTGTCTTACTACATGAACCGGCACCGCTATCGGGTGTCTTACTACATGAACCGGCACCGCTGTCTGGTGTCTTACTACATGAACCGCACCGCTGTCTGGTGTCTTACTACATGAACCGGCACCGCTATCTGGTGTCCTATTGCATGAACCGGCACCGCTATCTGGTGTCTTACTACATGAACCGGCACCGCTATCTGGTGTCTTACTACATGAACCGGCACCGCTATCTGGTGTCCCTACTGCATGAACCGGCACCGCTATCTGGTGTTTTACTACATGAACCGGCACCGCTGTCTGGTGTCTTACTACATGAACCGGCACCGCTATCTGGTGTCCCTATTGCATGAACCGGCACCGCTATCTGGTGTCCCTATTGCATGAACCGGCACCGCTATCTGGTGTCTTACTACATGAACCGGCACCGCTATCTGGTGTCTTACTACATGAACCGGCACCGCTATCTGGTGTCTTACTACATGAACCGGCACCGCTATCTGGTGTCTTACTACATGAACCAGCACCGCTATCTGGTGTCCCTACTGCATGAACCGGCACCGCTATCTGGTGTCCCTACTGCATGAACCGGCACCGCTATCTGGTGTCTTACTACATGAACCGGCACCGCTATCTGGTGTCTTACTACATGAACCGGCACCGCTGTCTGGTGTCTTACTACATGAACCGGCACCGCTGTCTGGTGTCTTACTACATGAACCGGCACCGCTATCTGGTGTCTTACTACATGAACCGGCACCGCTATCTGGTGTCTTACTACATGACCGGCACCGCTGTCTGGTGTCCCTACTGCATGAACCGGCACCGCTATCTGGTGTCTTACTACATGAACCGGCACCGCTGTCTGGTGTCTTACTACATGAACCGGCACCGCTGTCTGGTGTCTTACTACATGAACCGGCACCGCTGTCTGGTGTCTTACTACATGAACCGGCACCGCTATCTGGTGTCTTACTACATGAACCGGCACCGCTGTCTGGTGTCTTACTACATGAACCGGCACCGCTGTCTGGTGTCTTACTACATGAACCGGCACCGCTATCTGGTGTCTTACTACATGAACCGCACCGCTATCTGGTGTCTTACTACATGAACCGGCACCGCTATCTGGTGTCTTACTACATGAACCGGCACCGCTACCTGGTGTCCCTACTACATGAACCGGCACCGCTATCTGGTGTCTTACTACATGAACCGGCACCGCTATCTGGTGTCTTACTACATGAACCGGCACCGCTATCTGGTGTCTTACTACATGAACCGGCACCGCTATCTGGTGTCTTACTACATGAACCGGCATCGCTATCTGGTGTCTTACTACATGAACCGGCACCGCTATCTGGTGTCTTACTACATGAACCGGCACCGCTATCTGGTGTCTTACTACATGAACCGGCACCGCTACCTGGTGTCCCTACTACATGAACCGGCACCGCTATCTGGTGTCTTACTACATGAATCGGCACCGCTATCTGGTGTCTTACTACATGAATCGGCACCGCTATCTGGTGTCCCTACTACATGAACCGGCACCGCTATCTGGTGTCTTACTACATGAACCGGCACGACAAAAAACTATCGCATAGTTTGCTAGTTGTCTTTCTTTGAAACTCTCCACCAAACTCTACATTTTTGATCTTATAATAAGTAAAAGTAAAGAGTCCCATCACGCCAAGTGGAGTATAGGGAATATGGTGTTCTATCTATCTATTATCCTTTCGAGCCGAAGACGGCACATAGGGCGGAACCACAATCTCAAAAACAGAAACCTTGCGTGCCAAAGTGGCACATATTGCAGAGATCACTGCTCTAAAATATATAGCGCTGTTTCCATAACAATACTTTTTACAATGACAGCTTGTCAAGCCATAGTGTTAGTGACCATAAATTTTACAGATCTTCGGCACATGATTTTTGGGGTAATGTGGTCGGTATTACGCCTGTGCCGCTTTACTTTCTCAGAAAAAAAATCCGGTACCCATTTAAGGCTGGGTGAACCTAGAAGCCGTCGGTTGGGATGGAACCCTACTCTTGTCCTTTGTAGTACAGTTCACTAACCATTTAGCTTTTCTTATCTTATATCGTATCGTATCTTATCTTGTCTTCAATCTTCTATTTTAACTTATCTCTTATATTATCTTATATCTTGTCTTCAATCTTCTATCTTAACTTATCTCTTATCCTATCTTATATCTTATGTTATCGTATATTTAATCTTATTTTATCGTATATTTAATCTTATCTTATCCTATCTTATATCTTATCTTATCGTATATTTAATCTTATTTTATCGTATATTTAATCTTATCTTATCCTATCTTATATCTTATCTTATCGTATATTTAATCTTATCTTATCCTATCTTATATCTTATCTTATCGTATATTTAATCTTATCTTATCCTATCTTATATCTTATCTTATCGTATATTTAATCTTATTTTATCGTATATTTAATCTTATCTTATCCTATCTTATATCTTATCTTATCGTATATTTAATCTTATCTTATCCAATCTTATTTATCAATAAAATGTGCTTTCCACCCGAAGACGCGACATGGGGCAGAAAGTTTAGACACCCCATGTCCGACAATCATTGTTATGAAGCATAACTTTTCACAAGACCCCCACATTGTACCTCGCTACAGTCCCTGTCCTGGGCCAACCTGCCAACCTCGACATTTCTTGGAATCATATTTCAGCGATTATGTTTCCCTACAGCTCTTCGGGTCAAATCTCAAGTCTGTAAATCGATTTGATATTTACACAGCGTGGGTGTTGACGTCAGCTGTAACGTGTAGATGTTCGATTATAGATTTGCACGAAGTCTGTTTAATTCAATCGGCGACGAGATCGTCTATTTCCTCCCCCCCCCCTCCCCCACTTCCGGATATAAATAAAATACTTATCGATTTTCTTTTCAAATAATAAAAAATCTTTGTTTTCTTTTGGCATAATACATGGCACAGCATGGCACCAACAAAAAGCCCCAGAGGACTGGCAACCGGCAATCATCGTACAAATCATCATCACTGAGTGCCGTCTCCGCATCGAAGTTCGGCTACCATAGAGCGCCATTCCGCTCTGTCTCTTTCTTTGATGGTGCAGGTTGTCATAGGCTGACTTGTCCATCTTTTGATGTTACTTGTCCATGTTAGTCTTGGTCTGCCTCTGCCTCTTTTACCTTGTATTTTCCCTTGCAATACTACTTTTATTAGGCTGTTGTGTCTTTTAACATGCTCCACAAATTTCATTTGTCTTGTTCTAATTGTATTTAGTAGTTCTCTTTTCTATCGTACCAATATGGGGAAAAAAAGGTAGCAAGAGAAACTGCAAAATAAATATATATACTTATCAGTCATGTAGAAAGTTAAAAGCCAAAATTGTGGAAAACATTCTGAGACCAATAATAGAACTACAGTTATACGATTCTCAAATGGGGTTCCGAAAAAAAAAACAGAGGATGTACTGACGCTCTATTCACCTTAAGACAGGTGAATAAGACAATCTTAAGATAATCACAATTTGTACATAGCCTTCATTGATCAGGAAAAAGCGTTCGTCATAGTAAACAAAGAACAACTGTGGGAGATACTAACAACATACAGAGTAAGCCAACATCTAACCAACGTAATTAAAAGTCTCTACATAAACAGCAGCTGCAGGGTCAGAACAGCAACAGGCTACACAGACCACTTCGAAGTTAGATCAGGTGTAAGACAGGGGTGCGTACTATCCCCCTGTACCGTTTGTTACATACATGGACTATATATGCAAGCTAGCCAACCCACCAGAGACAGAGGAGATCAACGAGCTTCTATTCGTAGACTATCAGGCACTAATACATGGAAAAATAGAAGACCTACAAGAACACTTAAATAGACTCAACAGCACAGGCACAAAATACAACATGAAAATCAACATCAACAAAATAGGAAGTCATGAATATGGTAACAGAGAAACTGAACATCAGCATAACTATAGAAGGCAGGCTCTAATACAAGTAGTGCAATTGAAATACATAGGAAGTCTAGTGACACACAACAATTCACAAACAGCAGAGACAGACTCAATATACAACAAAGCTTGTCAAATCACTGGACAGCACTATTGTCAAAAAAGGAATTAGCTATAGAGGCTAAACAGGTACTCTACAATACAATCTTCATCCCAACGTTGTGCTACCAATGCCAGTCCTGGACCATAGATCTTCTTCTTTCCTTCCTGATCTGCCTTTCAGCGTCGAGGGGAGATATAAATTTGCGGTCTTTTGCTCTTCTGTTCGCCTCTGCTGCTGTTATGTTTCCTAGTGCTTCTAATATTTCATAGATCCATCTTTTTCGTGGTCGACCCGTGGGTCTGGTGTTCTCACAACGTTTGTTGAAGGCTCGTTGTGTTGTGTTTTGATCTTTCTGTCTTGTCACGTGGCCAAACACGTGTATCTGTTGTTTCCTTATATATTCTATGGCGGGGGCTATTCCTAGCTTTTTTTCACAGTTCTTCATTTCTGATCTTATCTCTCAGACTGTTTCCTGTCATTCGTCTAACACATTTCATCTCTGTAGAGGTTATTTTTCTTATTGTTCTTGCATCTAGGGTCCAGGTCTGGCATTGGTAGCACAACGTTGGGATGAAGATTGTATTGTAAAGTCTAGGACTGGCATTGGTAGCACAACGTTGGGATGAAGATTGTATTGTATAGTGCTCGTTTTGCCTACAGAGTTATTTCCTTGTTGGACAATAGTGAACCATAGATGCAACATCAAGATGGACCATAGATGCTAGAACAATAAGAAAAATAACCTCTGAGATGGAATGTGTCAGACGAATGACAGGAAACAGTCTGAGAGATAAGATCAGAAATGAAGAACTGAGAAAAAAGCTAGGAATAAATCCCCCCCCCCCAGATATATAAGGAAACAACAGATAAAATGGTTTGGCCACGTGACAAGGCAGACAGTTCCCAACACAACAGACTGGAGACAAATAATAATAAATTGATATTATTATAGAGGGAAACTTCTGAGGCGATAATCAGTATTCCCTTAATTCAGTAACTTTCCCAACACAACACAACGACCCTTCAATAAAACTTGCGAGAACGCCAGACTCAAGGGCCGACCAGGAAAAAGATGGATCGAGGGAATATTGGAAACACTAGGAAACATAACAGCAGCAGAGGTGAACAG
The DNA here is from genome assembly GCA_032433765.1 of Megaustenia siamemsis. NCBI lineage: Eukaryota > Metazoa > Mollusca > Gastropoda > Stylommatophora > Ariophantidae > Megaustenia > Megaustenia siamemsis. The sequence continues at coordinate 32,661,652 of JAVIAB010000025.1, read as the reverse complement.
AAGAGCAAAATACCGCAAGTTATATCTCCCCTCGACGCCTAAATGCAAATTATGAAGGAAAGAAAAAGATATTTAAAATACTTATCGATTTTATTTGTAATAATTTAAGTTATGGTTTCCACAATTTGTTACATATCCACGATTTGCAGAAACAAAATTGCCTTAACCACAATACCAACAGCCACGCCCCAACAACACACTTGTGTCAAGGGCCGCAAAAAAACGATCACCGAACCACCTCCCACTTATTCATCAGGGCCGTAGATCGGCGAGTGCATTTCCGGAAGGCTGGGGTGGGGGGCTATTAAAGAAATGGAGGGATTATGGACTTTTTTTTTGGGGGGGGGGGGGGTGGCTATGGACTTAACTGGGGCGGGGGGGGGCGTGGCTATTCACTTGACTTGGAGGAGGCGTGGCAATGGACTTAACTTGCGACTGGGGTTGTGGCTATGGACTTAACTTGGGGGTGGCCATGGACTCAACCTGGGAGGTCGTGGCTATGGGCTTAACTGGGGGGGGGGGGGGGGGTGCTATTTACTTGACTTGGAGGGCGTGGCAATGGACTTAACTGGGGAGGGCGTGGCTATTGACTTGATTTGGGGATGGGCGTGGCTATGGATTTAACTTGGGGGGGGGGAATGTGACTATGGACTTAACATGGGGGGGGGGTGGCTATGGACTTAACTTTGGGGCAAGGCGTGGCTATAGATTTAACTTTGGGGGCGTGGCTATGAACTTAACTTTGCGGGGTGTGGCTATGGACTTAACTTGGGGGAGGAGGAGAGTGAAACCAAATTGCACTCCTCAACCCAGTGGACATAGTTTAATAACTAAAGATGCGCACATTTTTGTTCAGCTATTTTCAAGGCAAATAAAACGTTCAGGTCCCCTCAGATTGTGAGACCTTAACAAGCTAACCTTCACCCTTTCTCGTGTTAAAAAAAAAAACCCAGAATGTATAAACCACAGATGACAATAAATCCCAATTTGAGGATCTCCTGGATTATTGGGCTCTAAGCTGGAGTTTATTTAAATCCGGCCCCATATGCGACCTTTATTATCCAGCTTCACATTTTTCATTGCGGCATGGAAGGTTGGTTACGAGCACCACATCCCGCTGTCTCTGCTTTGTTTGATGTTATCATAGGTTCACCTGTCCTTCTCTTGATGTTGTTATAGGTTCACCTGTCCATCTCTTGATGTTGTTATAGGTTCACCTGTCCATCTCTTGATGTTGTTATAGGTTCACCTGTCCATCTCTTGATGTTGTTATAGGTTCACCTGTCCATCTCTTGATGTTGTTATAGGTTCACCTGTCCATCTCTTGATGTTGTTATAGGTTCACCTGTCCATCTCTTGATGTTGTTATAGGTTCACCTGTCCATCTCTTGATGTTGTTATAGGTTCACCTGTCCATCTCTTGATGCTGACATAGGTTCACCTGTCCATCTCTTGATGCTGTCATAGGTTCACCTGTCCATCCCTTGATGTTATCATAGGTTCACCTGTCCATCTCTTGATGCTGTCATAGGTTCACCTGTCCATCCCTTGATGCTGTCATAGGTTCACCTGTCCATCCCTTGATGTTATCATAGGTTCACCTGTCCATCCCTTGATGCTATCATAGGTTCACCTGTCCATCCCTTGATGCTGTCATAGGTTCACCTGTCCATCCCTTGATGTTATCATAGGTTCACCTGTCCATCCCTTGATGCTGTCATAGGTTCACCTGTCCATCCCTTGATGTTATCATAGGTTCACCTGTCCATCCTTGATGCTATCATAGGTTCACCTGTCCATCCCTTGATGCTGTCATAGGTTCACCTGTCCATCCCTTGATGTTATCATAGGTTCACCTGTCCATCCCTTGATGCTGTCATAGGTTCACCTGTCCATCTCTTGATGTTGTCATAGGTTCACCTGTCCATCCCTTGATGTTGTCATAGGTTCACCTGTCCATCTCTTGATGTTGTCATAGGTTCACCTGTCCACCTCTTGATGTTATCATAGGTTCACCTGTCCATCTCATGATGTTGTCATAGGTTCACCTATCCAGTGATTAATGTTGTCATATATTCACCAGTCTATCTGTTGATGTTGTCATATATTCACCAGTCTATCTGTTGATGTTGTCATAGGTTCACCTGTCCATCTATTGATGTTGCCATAGGTTCACCTGTCCATCTGTTGATGTTGCCATTGGTTCACCTGTCCATCTGTTGATGTTGTCATAGGTTCACCTGTCCAGCTCTTGATGTTATCATAGGTTCACCTGTCCATCTCTTGATGTTATCATAGGTTCACCTGTCCATCTCTTGATGTTATCATAGGTTCACCTGTCCATCTCTTGATGTTATCATAGGTTCACCTGTCTATCTGTTGATGTTGCCATTGATTCACCTGTCCATCTCTTGATGTTGCCATAGGTTCACCTGTCCATCTGTTGATGTTGCCATTGGTTCACCTGTCCATCTCTTGATGTTATCATAGGTTCACCTGTCCAGCTCTTGATGTTGCCATAGGTTCACCTGTCCATCTGTTGATGTTGCCATTGATTCACCTGTCCATCTGTTTGATGTTATCATAGGTTCACCTGTCCATCTCTTGATGTTATCATAGTTCACCTGTCCATCTCTTGATGTTATCATAGGTTCACCTGTCCATCTCTTGATGTTA